>BLSH010248537.1:1045976-1073122 GCA_018402905.1 Glandirana rugosa | reverse complement strand
TCCGTATTTAAAAGTGGGAATCTTTAGGAATTCCACCACTAACCAAAAGCCCCAGGACATGCGTCTATCTGAGTGTTTTTCAGAGTGTGTAACCCATAGGGACATGAGTCCACTTCGTAGTCTTACATAAAACCCCACACTAAGGTGCGTATGGTTACCGTACACACTCGTTATATAGTAAAGTCACTGTTGAAACACATTAAAAAAAAAAGAAAAACAGTTAAAAGTTAGTGAATACTGATCTCAACTCGCTTGGGCCTGACATTTCAAGCCCAGGCATGGCTTGAAACCCCACAGGCCCTGGGTCTGGGCCTGAAAAGTTTTTTTCAGGCCAACACCGGACCCGAACCCGGACTTTTTTTGAAAAGTCCGGGTCTGGGTCCCGGACACCCCAAAGTTCGGTACGGACCCGAACTTTACAGTCCGGGTTCGCTCAACTCTAGTCATAAGTGATTGAAAATTGACAAAAAGAAAAAAAAAATTACACAAAGTTGTCACTGAAATGATATATTGCTCACACATGCCATTGGTATGCGTGGAATCACACCCCAAAATACATTCTGATGCTTCACCTGAGTACAGGGATACCCAATGTGTGAGACTTTTTGTGAGTCTATCTGCGTACAGGACCCCGAAAACCAATCACCACCTTAAGGATTTCTAAGGGTGAAAATTTATGCCTTTACTCCTCACTACCAATCCAGGTTTCAGAGGCCATGGACTCAACATGCCTCTCAGCAGACAGCTTGGGGTGTCTACTTTCCAAAATGGGGTCATTTGGTTTTTTTTTGCTATCTGGGCATTTCATGGCCTCCGAAACCTGGATAGGTAGTGAGGAGTAAAGGCATAAATTTTCGCCCTTAGAAATTCTGAAGGCGGTTATTGGTTTTTGGGGTCCCGTACGCCGATAGGCTCCCAAAAAGTATCACACATGGGGTATCCCCGTACTCAGGAGAAGCAGCAGAATGTATTTTGGGGTGTAATTCCACATATATCCATGCCAGGTGTGAGCAATATATCATTTCAGTGACAACTTTGTGTAATTTTTTTTTTTTCATTTTTCAATCACTTATGACAAAAAAATAAAATATTCCATAGACTCAACATGCCTCTCAGCAAATTGCTTGGGGTGTCTACTTTCCAAAATGGGGTCATTTGTTTTTTTTTTGCTATCTGGGCATTTCATGGCCTACGCAACTGAGATAGGTAGTGTGGGGTGAAGGCATACATTTTTGCCCTCAGAAATCCTGAAGATGGTCATTGGTTTGCGGGGTCCCGTACACGGATATGCTCCCAAAAAGACTCATACGTGGGGTATCCCTGTACTCAGGAGAAGCAGCAGAATGCATATTGGGGTCTAATTCTAGATATACCCATGGCATGTATGAGCAATAAATAATTTCAGTAATAACTTTGTGTAATTTTTTTTTTTTTGGTCATTTTTAAATCACTTATGACAAAAAAATTAAATATTCACTGTGCTCAACATGCCTCTCAGCAAATTCCTTGGGGAGTCTACTTTCCAAAATGGGGTCGTTTGGGGGGTGGAGGTTGTACTGCCCCTCCATTTTAGCACCTCAGAAAATGAGATAGGCAGTCAAAATAAAAGCTGCGGAAATTCCAGAAAATGTACCCTAGTTTGTAGACGCTATAACTTTTGCCCAAACCAATAAATATACGCTAATTTACTTTTTTTTACCCGAGACATGTGGCTGAATGCATTTTGGAAAAAAATTATGACTAAAATTTAGTTTATTGTATTTTTGTAATAACATACATTTGACTTGATTTGATATAATTTTTTTTTTAATATTTTCGTTGTTTATATAGTTTATATCGCAAAAAATAAAAAGCACAGAGGTGAACAAATACCACCAAAAGAAAGCTCTATTTGCGGGATAAAAAAAGATAATTTCATTTGAGTACTGCATTGCATGACAGCGCAATTACCAGTTAAAGTGGTGCAGTGCCAAATTGAAAAAAGTTCCCCGGTCCTAAAGCTGGAAATCCTTCCGGGGCTGAAGTGGTTAAGCATCAATAAATCACTGCTCATTTAAAAATGACATTTTTTACAAACTTTTTTTTCATTAATACATGTCCCCCAGGGCAGTACCCAGACCCCCAATAACCTTTGCATGTAATTACTTGCATATAAGCCTTCAAAATGGGCACTTTTGATTTTTCACGTTCTGGTCCCATAGCCTTCAATGGGGTTCGTTATTCGGTTTCGAACTTTCGCGATGTTCGTAAGTTCTGGTGCGAAACGAACAGGGGGTCGTTCAGCCCATCCCTAGTACAATGTTAGAGTGGAAGAAAGACAGCAACTAAGAGAGAAAGGAGGCCCTAGGCCACAAGTCCACCTTGTCTTTGTGAAGCAAAACAAAAGTTTCCTTGCAGGACAAAGCTGCCAACTTGGAAACTATCTTGTCGAGGTTATGGCAAAGAGAAAGGATACCTTTTGAGTGAATACTGACAGAGGCTTGAGGTTCCACATATACAAATACAGTAGGTGGATCTATGTAGGAAACCCCCTTTACAAAGACATTTACCAAAGAATAAGCAGTGCTTGAAAAAGAATTGCTAGAGTCAAAATCTATCTGATGCGTTAGGAGGAGTACTTAGGGTACATACAGCTATGCCGATTTGGGCAGGAGAGCCGACCTGCCGCCGTATAACGATGGTCGTCAAGTGATTAAAGAGGAACACACCTGTTCACAGACTTGCAATTTTATTGACTTTAAAAAGGAATGATTATAGTTGTTTTATTGTCAATTGTTTGTTATAATAGCACAAGATTGTGTATCTATAGGATATCATGGAATTTTATAATTTGAAGATCACATAGGGATTTACTTTATGCACATTTGATATTAAGGGCATAGGCTTAACAATCATTTATATATTTTTAATTTTTTTAACATTGTGGGAACACAATCAGATGGTATGCGGCCACCTGACAGAAGATTATCAACACACCCTGTTGAAGCATTGCAAACAATACATATTTAATATGCACACTACAAGGTAGCGTGGGATAACATATTTACTATTTGTCTATCAACTTTGTTGAATTTTTATATAGTGTCTCAGAATAATTTAATATTTTAGGCTGGTACATGCCTACCCTCTGCCCCCATACTTTACATTGTGTTTACCAAATCCATACAACTTTTATACAGCATAGTGTCTTTGGGAAAATACAGTTTCATGCAATACTTCTGTCTAAAAATAAGCCAACTCTCTACCTTCATACTTGCCTAATATTAAAAGGGATATGGTACTATTCAGCAAATCCGTAGAAGTTTTAAAGTCTGTGACTGAAAAGAATACAGTTTGATGTAATATTTCTAACTGAAATATGCCTACTCTCTGCTCACAGAATTTCTCCTCATTAATAAGGATGAGATACTCTGAACCAAATCAGTACAGTTTTTATATTTTGACCCTGTAAAAATACAATCTAATTTCATATTTATTGATAATTATTGATACAATACATTAGGATTTAAATTCTTTCAAATTAGTTCATCTAAAATTTAACCTCCTCCCATCCGCGCCATAGCCGAATGATGGCTACAGACGTCCTCCCATTTGGCCCGTGCTGGGCACGCTCCCGCAGGAGCGAGCGGCACGCGCACGTGCCACCGCACGCTGCAGGAGCGTGCCCGCGGGTCGGGCGAACTCGATGTCTGGTGGAGACCCGCGATCTCCTTACAGAGAGGAGGAACGGGGAACCGCGAAGTAAACACGACGGTTCCCCGTTCTGTGAGGGGGGCATGCCAGATCTACTGATCCCTGTCATTGGGATCAGTTAGATCTGTCATGCCCCTGTCAACCCCGCCCCCCCCACAGTTAGAACACACCCAGGGAACATAGTTAACCCCTTCACTGCCCCCTGCAGGTTAAACCCTTCACTGCCAATGACATTTATACAGTAATCAGTGGACATTTAAATTTCTGATCACTGTATAAATGTCATTGGTCCCAAAAAAGGGTCAAAAACGTCCGACATGTCCGCCCCGATATCACATTACCGATAAAAATCGCAGATCACCGCCATTACCAGTAAAAAAAATAAAAATAATAAAAACGCATAAATCAATGTCCATAGTTGTAACTTTTGCGCAACCCAATCAATAAACGCCGATCGCGATTTTTTTTACCAAAAATATGTAGAAGAATATATATCAGCCAAAACTGATGAATACATTAGTTTTTTTATTTTTTATTTTTGGATATTTATTATATCAAAAAGTAAAAAATATTGTTTTTTTTTTTCAAAATTGTCGCTCTTTTTTTGTTTATAGCGGCGATCAGAAATGACGCAGAGGGGATCAAATACCACCAAAAGAAAGCTCTATTTGTGGGAAAAAAAGGACGCAAATTTTGTTTGGGTACAACGTCGCACGACCGCGCAATTGTCATTCAAAGAGCGACAGCGCTGAAAACTGAAAATTGGTCCGGGCAGGAGGGGGGTTTAAGTGGCCAGTAAGGAAGTGGTTAAAGTAACAAGAAAACAAATGTTGTGTCTAGATGCAATCTGCCTGCTCAATCCTCAAAAATTGCAGACTATCTAAAAAGGTTTAAAAAGTTTGCTTGAAATCTAACTTGAAAACTAACTTTTTTTGCATTAAATTTAAAATAGAAATTGTTTTCTTTTATTTCCAGATGCAGCCTGCCTGCTTTCTACATCAAAACTATCAGCCTTTCCAAAAAGCACAAAAAAGCTGTTCTGTAAATCTGTATATTTTTTCCTCTTCTATTTGGGTAAAAATAACAAAAAATATTACTGTAAGATACAATCTGCTTGCTCCCTGACTCACAAATCACAGCCTCCCAAATCAGCTTGTAAGCTGTATTGCAAATCTGGGAAGATGTATGCCTTTATTCAATATTGGAATATGCTTGCTCTCACCCATATAAGAAAGCCATATATAGTGCATAGGAAACATTTTAACCACCTCAATACTGGGCACTTTCACCCCCTTCTTTCCCGGACCAATTTTCAGCTTTCGGCGATGTTGCAATTTGAATGACATTTGCGCGGTCATGCAACACTGTACCCAAATGAAATTTTTGTAATTTTTTTCACACAAATAGAGCTTTCTTTTGGTGGCATTTAATCACCACTGGAGTTTTTATTTATTACACTACGAATGAAAAAAGACCGAAAATTTTTCAAAAATGAATTTTTCTTTGTTTCTGTTATAAAATTTTACAAATAAGTAATTTTTCTTCATAAATTTTGACCAACAATGATACTGCTACATTTCTTTGGTAAAAATAACCCAAATCAGGTTTTTTTTTTGTGTTGGCGGTGATGGGGGACATACGGATGTTTTGAGCACTGTGACAGAAGTAACGGGGACAGACAGATGCTTTGTGCACTGTGACAGATGTGATGGGGACATACAGATGTGTTGTGCACGGTGACAGATGTTATGGGGGGCATACAGATGTTTTGTGCACTGTGACAGATGTGATGGGGGACAGATTGATGTTTTGGGGACACTGATGTGTATGGGGACAGGGGTATCAGTGGTGCTTGGTGTACTATGTGTAGGGCAATCTGTGAGAGCTCTCTGTATAAAATCATCTTCATAGAGAGGGCTGTCACACTGAGCACGGCAGGGGGGGAGAACTGTCACAGAGATACGTGTCTCTGTTTACATTGTGACGGCTGTGATTTGACACAGCCGTCACGTGATCAGGAGGGCCAATCACAGCACCCATATCCTGATCTCTGTTCGGCCGGGTCCTGTGATCATAATGATCACAGAATCGAGCCACAACGCGCCTCGTGGCCTCGCTGCGAGCACTCGTTCTGAGGGACGTTCCTAACATCCACTCAGAGGCGCCCACCCGGCCATATACAGGGGCCGGGTGGGAGGTGGTTAAAAACCTTTACAGGTTATCAGTGTAGAGTTACACAGGAGGTCTGGTGATAAAATTGTTGCTCTCTCTCTGATGTTCGTGGAAATATCTCATCTGTGTGGTGCGATCATAGTTTACATATGCGAGTGGGACCTATGAGCGCATTCGCATTTGCCCATGAGCACAGAGGTGCTTTTACATTTTTCTATTTTTTTAATTATTTTATTTAAATTTATTTTTGACACTTTACCTATAATTTTAGTTTTTGATTCACAAGAGATGAACAACATCCCGTGACATGTCCTCTTTATGGAGTGAACTGGTGTCTATTAGACCCCAGATCTCTCCTCTGCACTCCAAAGCAGCCTATCAAATTGATCGATTTGATTTGTTGCTTTACAAGCTGGTAACGGCTTGTAAACAAACATGCTGAAATCAGAAGTGACAAAATACTCATCGCTTCCAGTTTCTCCTGTCACAAAGGGGGAGGAACAACAGAAGTTTCTCTTTCTCTGTCTAGAGCATCTGATGTGCATTAGTACCGGGGTCGTTGGTCCCTCTGGGTAAAGGCAATGGGCAGCAATTGGGGGGGTATCCCTTCCGCCACCAGTAAAAGTGAACAGATGGCTGTATAGCCTCTCAATCACTTTTACATTGTAATAAAAGATCAATCTAAAAAATGATATCTGGTCATGGCTTTAGCTACAGCCATAAGCAAGATATCACTGCTCCTATCCAAGGACTTACAGGTCTGTCTTAGGGGTGGAATGCTGCTAAAAGCTGTGGTGCAAAATTGTAAAATGTTTCTGTTTTCAGTCTTCCCCAAAATACAATAGCTTTTTAATTCCGGATGCAATCTGCTTGCTCCATCAGAAATTGGCATATCCAATAAATGATTTAAAGGTATACACTAAATATGTACACTTTTTCTCTTTTCAATTTAAAACAAAAAACACTTTTTTTATTTCAAGATGTAATATGCCTGCTCTGTTACTCAGAATTAGCGGCCATTGCAAAAAGGCTTGCTATCTATGGTGAAAATTTGTCAACCTTCTTTATCCTCCAAAAGGAAAAAATTTTCCCCCCCAAAGTAAATCCAGCTTTAATCACAATGAATGCTGCCGGGTCACCTGCGTGAAAAAAACCCTGCACCGGGTGCTTGGCTCCCGCCAACAGACAGCTCCGCTTCCCATCCACCATTAAATAAACTAAGGGATGGGGTTCAACTGGTGAACTTAATGGATGACCCAGCCCCCTTGTGATGTCATCGAACTAACATGTCTCAATCAATGATGTCACAAGGGGATGGGGTCATCCAGTGATGTCACCAGGCGACTCTGCACCATTTTTTGTGCGGGTCAATGTTCATGGTGATTGATGCTGGATTTAATTTTGGGGGAATTTATTTTGCATTTTCCTTTTTTTAATTTGTAAACACTGGCTCTGAGTTTTTATTTACTTTGGCCATTTTTGTGGTAAATGAGTGGAGGTACATGTACCCCATACTCATTAACAGGGGCACTGGGATCTGGGGGCCTCCTTGTTAAAGGGAGCTTCCAGATCGCAATAAGTCACCCTCCACACTCCCACAAACAGCAGGCAGGGTTGTGGGGTAAAGACCCTGGTCCTCATCAACATAAGGACAAGTTGCTTGGTGGGGGAGTCCCCCTCGCAACACACCCTCAACATGTTGAAGGCATATGGTTTGGTATTGTTCAGGGGGGGCATTCATTCATCCACCCTTTCCTGGCCTGTCGGCCTGCATGTTCAGATAAGGATCTGGTATTAATTCTGGGGGGCTTCACTGCAATGTTTTCTTTATTTTTCACATAAGGTTCCCCCAAAATCCACTACCAGGCCTGAAGAGCTTGATATGGATTTGGGGACCCCACGCTGTTTTTTTATTAAAATGTTTTAATGCCGGCTTTTCTTTTGTTTACATTCTGCTGTCAGCAGGGAATCCCACTGAAAGCAAATGAGACACGGTTGTTAAGGATACTGTGGGTACCGGCTCCTTAACAACCAGCTAATCACTGGTTGTTATGTATGCCAGCATTAAAATGACGCAAGTTTTCACAACTAAAATAACGCATCACTCTACCCAATATCTTACATAAAAAAAACTGTCTCCTAGGAGTATTTGGGGACATGGCACTCTCTAAATATGCTAAAAGGTTGTTACCGATCCCATACCTTTTTGCTAAAAAAAATATTTTACTGTCCTGGAAAGGGTCAGTTTTACCTACACTAGCTTCCTGGCTTATCACTTATCAATGACTCCCTTCCTCTGTATACCGTAGACTCATTTTGCAACCAGCAAAACACCAAAACTATTTGGTATGACCTAGGGCAAGTGGATTTTTAACCCCCTCATCTTAACCTCTCTAAATCCAGGATATTAAAATTATAATATTATTTTTTTTCTAGACCAATGCAAATATTGTAATGGAGTACCCAGCCTATTTGTACAATTCTATTCTTCTTTTGCTCTTTTTATGAGACTTGTGAGACACTGTGAGGTTGTTTGCTTTTGTTTGTTGCGTTTTTTTTTCTTTGTTATCTGTACTTTTTTTCTGTACTGTTTGATAAAATCCAATAAAACATATGTTTAAAAAAAAATACCACATCACATCAAGAAATATTGCAGGCACTATTTTAATAGTGTTTTAGTGCATTGCAAAAACATTTTTGAAAAATGCTCTGAGCTATTTTACCACTGATCTTAAACTGGTAAATAACGTTTCCTGAATTGATCCTATTGGTATTTGTTTATTCCAGACTAAATCTGCCAGGGCTTTGCCTCTGACATTGTATCTTAGTAAAAGAAAAGTGCACACTGTCCAACAATGTTGACTTTTTCTAACTTGTAGCTCTGCCTTATGGCCCACTCTAATTTTTATGTAATGACAAAAACTGCCTACTCTCATTATCTTCTATTGTGGCCTGGTAACAATGCTTATATGGTGTGCAGCATGTCCATGAAATAGTTCTGGATCTTGACTGTAATATAATGCAATTCTTTTTTTTTCGCAATAAAATATGCCTCATTTCTTCCTCCAAGTACAAATGTTTATATAATGTGCAGCAAGTCTATACAATATTTATGGCTGCTGTCCTCGAAATATCATACTCTATTATATTTTTGAAAATAAAATTGATTTATCTCTCCCACTTTCCTTGCAACCCCGGGTTTCAATCAAAGTAATTACATACTCTCTAGCCACTGTACCATATGTTTGACTATTGTATCTGAAACATGGCACTGTAATTTTTTTTTAGCTTGGCAAAACAACTGCCTCATCTCTATAAGGTCGAGGTTGTGGTTTTGAGGTGCACTCTAGGTTGTAATTTTGTTAAAGTTGGTACACTATACAGAGTGGTACTAAAAAAAGATTACAGACTATGCTAAATAATTGTTTTTTAAACTGTTTTTGCAATTTGTATGAAATTGATAGCTGTATTTTTTTCAAAAGATATATTCTGACTGATAGATATTAGCTAAATTGTTTCTGCTACTGCCACTGCTCAATTATGTCCTATCTCTGTGGCACGAAAAAAATCAGCTGTTTTTTGCAAACACTGCCTAAAAAAGACTTTTTCTGAAATGGAAATCAATCATATTAGGAAGCTGCTTTTGTAAGTAAACAATGAGTAATGTAAAAGTAAACTCAATTATTGCACATGTAATTTATGTGATGCCACACTAGAATATTGTTAATGCTGTCCGTGAGAATTGTAATGTTCTGTAAAAACATCCTCCCAGCTTGTTAATTAACGTATTAATAAAATTGCCCTTAAAGCCGCCTAAAAAGATCTCTGGTCACTGAACTTTAATTTTAAAAAAATAGTACATGACATCCCCCAGCTCCCAAGCTATTTGTTTGACAATTCCTTCCCTATTAGTCTAGACAATGGGCATTAATGATTTTAAGATGCAGCTCACATTGACTTTAACGGGGTTCGTATTTAGCACTCAAATTTTAGTAAAGTTTGACAAACCTTTGTCGAACTGTGAACAGACTGGGTTCAGGTTAAACATAACCATTTGCTGACCAGGCTTTTTCTGGCACTTTTTGTTTACAAGATTAACCATTTGACCTCCGGAAGGTTTTACCCCCTTCTTGACCAGGCCTTTTTTTGCTATTTGGCACTGCGCTATTTTAACTGGTAATTGCGCAATCATGCAGTGCTGTACCCAAACAAAATGTATGTCCTTTTTTCCCACAAATAGAGCTTTCTTTTGGTAGTATTTTATCACCAGTGGGATTTTTCTTTTTTGCGATATAAATTAAAAATATTGAAAATTTAGAGAAAAAAAAAACATATTTTCTTTTTTACTTTTTGTTATAATAAATATCCAATAAACTCAAATTTTGTCATACATTTAGGCCAAAATATATTCAGCTACCTGTCTTTGGTAAAAAGATCTCAATAAGAGTATATTGATTGGTTTGCGCAAAAGTTATAGTGTCTACAAACTATGGTATACACTGGCATTTACACAGCTTTTACTTTCTGACTGCCTTTCTTATTTCTTGAGGTGCTAAAGTGGCAGGGCAGTTAACCCCTCCCAAATTACCCCTTTTTGGAAAGTAGACACCCCAAGGAATTGGCTGAGAGGCACGTCGAGCCCATTTGCTACAAGTGATTGAAAAATGATAAAAAAAAATGTTTACACATAGTTGTCACTTTAATAATATATTGCTCACACATGCCATGAATATGTGGAATTGCACCCCAAAATACATTCTTCTGCTTCTCCTGAGTATGGGGATACCACATATGTGAGGCTTTTTGGGAGCCTAGCTGCTTACGGGTGCCAAAAACCAATCACCGCCTTCAGGATTGGCGTAAGTGGTTCATTTCACTTCCTCACTACCTCACTAAGATATCACAACCACCCCCCCAAATGACCCCATTTTGGAAAGTAGATACCCCAAGCTATTTGCTGAGAGGCATGTTGAGCCTATGGAATATTTTATTTTTTGCCACAAGTTTCTGGAAATTGATTTTTTTCTTTTCTTTTACACAAAGTTGTCACTTAAATGATATATTGCTTACACTTGCCATGGCTATATGTGGAATTACACCTCAAAATACATTCTGTTGCTTCTCCTGAGTATGGTGATACCACATGTGTGAGACTTTTTGTGAGCCTAGCTGCGTACGGGTGCCAAAAAACTATTTCAAAGGGCATAAATTGCTTATTTCACTTCCTCACTATCTATCCTAGTTTCAGAGGCCCTAACCTATCACAGTTTCAGGGGCCCTAAAATGCCAAGATAGCACAAAACACCCCAAATGACCCCTTTTTGGAAAGTAGACACCCCAAGCTATTTGCTGAGAAGCATGTTCAGTCCGTGGACTATTTTATTTTTGCCACAAGTTTCTGGAAAATGACAAAAAAAAATGTTTGTTTGTTTTTTGAATAAAGTTGTCACTTAAATGATATATTGCTCACACATTCCTTGGGTATATATGGAACTACACCTCAGAATACATTCTGCTGCTTCTTGGTTCTCCTGCGTATGGGGATACCACTTGTGTGAGACTTTTGGCAGTCTAGCCACGTAGAGAACCCCGGAAACCAATCATCGCCTTCAGGCTCTCTAAGGGTGTAAATCAGTGTTGCCAACCCCCCGAAGTGAAATTTACTGGCAGGGCGCCAACATTTACAAATGGCACCAATTTTTTCCTAGCAAAAATCATGAAATTTACTGACAGAGCAACTTTTTTTACTGGTACTGCAAAAAAGTACCTAAAATGACAGTTTTCAGTGCTAAACAATGCATATATCAATATTTAAACTATAAACACATAGCTAGTGATATTAGCAATGTATTTAAGTTAAGCAAAAGTCAAAAACCATATTTCTCAGTTTACATGAAGGTCAGGTTACTATAACTCAGCTAGCAGAGAGTTCCCCCTTACATCACAGTCTGCAGGATTCTCCCTTACAGTGAACTAATAATGGGGGGCAACCTTTATATCAGTGTCCCCTTACATTAACAACCCCCCAGACTGGTCCATAACTCATTAAAAACTGGTAACTCATTAAAAATAAATACATTTTTTTAATGGTAATAAATTAAAAATGGTGCTGCTTATATCCAGCATAATCAAAGGGATGATATGCTCATAGCTTTTGGTTTCTTAGGCCATAGAGAGGATTGGAGCTGTTCTGGTCTCCGATCAGCTACATGGTCAGCTGGCAGAACCATTGGCTGCATTCTTGGATTCCCCACTGGGACAAGAGAGCCAGAGAAAACTGTGGAAGGGGGGCGAGGGCGACGTCCCCTCCCACTGCTTGTAAAAGCAGTCTAGCAGCTAATTGGCCACTAGGATTGCCTCTAGGATTTCAGCCGGCAGCTGAAAAAAAACAATACCAAGATGAAGCATAAACCTGCAGACATCATCCCAGTATAACCGCTCAAAGTCCAGTGATGTACCATTATGTTGCTGGTCCTTGTTGGGCATATATTGTAATGTTCTTTTTTTCACACAGCCTGTGAGCTGAACTAAAAAAAAAAAGAACCTAACAGATGCCCCCATTTACATTGATTGATGTGGTTGAAAAAAATCTGCTGGAAAAAACACGTGTGGTATGCCCACTATTAGAATATACTGCCCTGCATCCACCCACTTCTAATGATGGGCATACACACAATGTTCTTTTTTATCATTCAGCCCATGATCAATGTGGATGAAGAAATCTCTGAAAAATAATATGTGAAGCATTGAGGCAATCCACCCACTGTCCCCAATGCTGCAGCATATATGTTCTTTTTTTAACTGCTGTGGTGAAATCCCCTCCTACAGTGCTGCAATCATTGATTTATGTATTCTGAAAGCAAACCCTGTTGCTGTCAGAATAAAAAGATCAACATTGCAGCAGTTTAAAATAAAACAACAAAACTTTAAAGTGATTGTAAAGTCTCATTTTCTTTCCTATAAAAATAACAAACATGTTATTCTTACCTGCTCTGTTGCAGTGGATTTGCACAGAGCAGACCGGATGTTTCTGTTTTCAGGTCCCTCTTCTGTGATCCTGGCTCTTCCCTCCTGTTTAGTGCTTGCTATGGGGGCACCTGAGCTGAGTCACAGCTCCCTGTGTCCATTCAGACATTGAGCCCTGGCCCCGCCCCCTCTCTCTCCTGATTGGCTAGCTAACTCTGATTGGCAGCAGCGACAGCCAATGGCGGTGTCTCAACCAATCAGGAGGGAGAATCTCGGATGGCTGAGACACTCATGGATATCACTGGATAGAGACGGACCTCAGGTAAGTGTTAGGGGGCTGAGGGGGGCTGCTGCACACAGAAGGCTTTTTATCCTAATGCATAGAATGCATTAAGATAAAAAACCTTCTGACTTTACAATCCCTTTAACCACTTGCCGACCGCAGATCGGCATTTGACGGCGGCAAAGTGGCTCTTTAAGGCAAATCGCCGTCATCTGACGGCGGCTGCCAGATCGCGCACAGTGAGCGCGCGCGCTCCGCCGGAGGCGCGCCCGCGCACTCACTGTGTCCGGGGAGGGCCAGGGAGCGGGTGCGGCGGAGTCGATCTCCGCCGGCCACCCGCGATGCCCCCCCGGAGTGAAAGAACAGAGGTCCTTGTAAGTCAACACGGACCTCCATTCTGTGTGAGGGGGAAGGGCTGTGATCACAGCCTTCCTTTACACGGAAGGTGTGATCGCTTCCCTTCCCCAGCTAGGGCAGTCCCCCCACAGTTAGAACACGCCCAGGGAACACAGTTAACCCTTAGAGCGCCCCCTGCAGGGTAACCCCTTCACTGCCAATGGCATTTACACAGTAATCAGTGCATTTTTATAGCACTGATCGCTGTATAGATGCCAATGGTCCCAAAAAAGTGTCAAAATGTTCCGACATGTCCGCTGAAATATCGCAGTACCGCTAAAAATCGCAGATTGCCGCCATTACTAGTAAAAAATAAAAAAAAATAAAAACCCCAAAAATGAATTCTCATCATCCGTAAACGCGACCACTTTTGCGCAAACCAATCAATAAACGCCGATTGCAATTTTTTTTATCACAAATATGAGGAAGAATATAAATCGGCCAAAACCGATGAAAAAAATGTTTTTTTTTTGGATTTGTATTTTAGCAAAAAGTAAGAAATTTGTTTTTTTTTGCAAAATTGTCACTCTTCGTTTGTTTATAGCGGCGATCAGAAATGACGCAACGGTGATCAAATACCACCAAAAGAAAGCTCTATTTGTGGGAAAAAAAGGACGCAAATTTCGTTTGGGTACAATGTCGCACGACCGCGCAATTGTCAGTTAAAGCAACGCAGTGCCGAATCGCAAAAAGGGCTCCTGTCCTAAAGTGTGAAATCCTTCCGGGGCTGAAGTGGTTAACTCAATAAAACAACTTTTTTTATTGCAATCTTTGCCAAAAAAGAGTAAAAAATATATGCCGAAGCATAAGGGTAATCTGCCCTCTGACCACCCCAGCCCCCATGGTTTGACGTATAAGCTCTTTTTTTCAACTGTGATGGAGAAATCACCTCCTACAGTGCTGCAGTCACTGATTTGTGTATTTTGAAAGCAAACCCTGTTGCTGTCAGAATAAACAGATCAGTGCTGCAGCTGAATGTCATACATACCTGCAAAGCAAGCAATGGTTAACAATAAAACACAGTAACAACAGTAAGAATAGAATAATAAATGAAACAACAACTATTTTTAGCTTTTTTATTTATTTATTTCTTACTTTTAAAAAAAACTTTTTTGTAACTTTTCTGTGCCTGTAAAAAATGGTAAACTTCCCAGGATAGGGTCTCTCAAAACTTGATTGCCAGTTTCCTTGCTATTTAACATCTTTTGAGATCCTGTGTGAATGTGTGCCCTAGACTGTGCCATGTTGTACCCTATACTAATACTCCACTAGTGTGTGGTAGCCACAGAAACAGTCCTTAAGGCAGAGACCAGGTTGGCCAGAACAGGAGGGATAGAAAAAGCAGGTGTATCTTCTTATTCCATGTCTGCTACAGACACATCATCTTTTTTAGGTCAGGGTACCCAGAATGGCATCCAGAAAATGCCTCTCATGCAGCTGGCTCACTGCATCTGGATTGGGAGCTTGGGGCACAGCACCTCCTGGATACAAAGGGCTGTGATGATCTCTTCCTGAAATTTTAGGAAGGATTCACTTCTTCCTCAAGCTTTGTATAGTACAAAAGCATTGAACACAGCCAATTGGAATACATATACAGACACTTTCTTGTACCAGCATCTGGCCTTATGGGAAATTAATCACAGCCCCATCATCTGGTTGTTGAACTCCCCCCTTCCCATGTTAAGGTTTTAGTTGTGAACATAGAGGGGCTTCTCAACAACACCAGTCGCAGTTACAGTTTGGATTGTCGTGTCTGTATGAATGGAAGACAGGGCGAAAACATGCCGTTTGTCCCCCCCCCCCCACTTTGCTGCAAGCAATTTATTACTTTTCAAGCAGGTTCTCTCCCCCTATCTAAGTGAGGTATTTACAAGCCATTGGGGGAAGCCCCAGTGATTAGGTTGCACGATGCCACAGCAGCCAATTTTTAATTGATAAAGGCGTCTAAGAAGGGGCACGCTTGTATAAAAATTGTCCACGTACAAATGGTACCCTTTACGGAACAAGGAAGACACCAATTCCCAAACAATCTTATCACTGCTCTCTATGTAGTCTGGGCAGTCGCAGGGCTCAATGTGACTATCTTTTCCCTCATAAATCAGGAGACTCCATGTATAGTATGTTGCCCTCTCACAGAGCTTATACATTTTGACCCATATCTGGCACGCATGCTGGGGAGAAACTGTTTGAAAGCAAGGCGGACAGAAAACTTAATGAGGGAC
Organism: Glandirana rugosa; assembly: GCA_018402905.1. NCBI lineage: Eukaryota > Metazoa > Chordata > Amphibia > Anura > Ranidae > Glandirana > Glandirana rugosa. The sequence continues at coordinate 1,057,390 of BLSH010248537.1, read as the reverse complement.
TCATCTACACAGACAACTTGTTGGGGCATAATACAAGGCTGCAAATTTGTGGTTCAAGTGAGAGGCCAAATTTTGTGGAGTCAATCATATTCAGGGTCACCCTGAGGACAACAGAGTTCATTGTCATTGAAATGAACAAATCGATTTATATTTCTCGTATCTACCCCTGGCAATGGCAGCAAATAAAATAAGTTCATTGTTAGGGTGCAAATCTTCACAGGTTGCCAACTTTCCAGCTTCAAATAAACAACGGAGGCTCTGTGTCTTATCTCAATACTGATGTTGCTAAAGTGCAACATGCAGTTCAAATACTGTACACATATTTAGGTTTGGGTTGAACTTAACCACTTACTGACCGCAATACGTATAAATACATTGCAGTTTGCAAGTGGTTTACTAGGATTGTGGCTGAAGATAACAGCCATAACCCGAGTACTGTTTTTTGCAGCTGTCAAGCTGGGAAGAGGGTGCTGTTAGCGGAGCAGATTTAGATGAACTTGACTAACAAATTGAAGCTGAACTCCAGCTAACACTTCATAAACAGTTACAGCAAACTATTTCCCTTTTTTCGGACAAGGGTTTTATATAAATAAATCAAAACTGATCATTGTAAGCACCCTGTCAGTGGTAAATGGTTTAGTTCAACCTTCTAACTGCTACTTTGTCTGGACAGCTTGTTCTGTTAAAGGAAATTGAAAACTTACAGACTTAGCAGCTGAATCACCAGGTGAAAATAAAGGGAAAAAGCCTAAAAAAGAAACGAATTCAGCCACCACATCTGAGAATTGGTAAGCTGCAATTTAATATTCATTTTGTTTTTGGGTTTAATACTGCTTAACTACTTCAATACCAGGCACTTTCCACCCTTTCCTGCCCAGACCAATTTTCAGCTTTCAGCGCTGTTGCGCTTTGAATGACAATTGCGCGGTCGCGCGACGCTGTACCCAAACAAAATTTTTATAATTTTGCTCCCACAAATAGAGCTTTCTTTTGGTGATATTTGATCACCCTTGCAGTTTTTATTTTTTGCGTTACAAATAAAAAAAGACTGTAAAGTTTGAAAAAAAAGTTTTTCTTTGTTCCTGTCACAAAATTTTGTATAAGTACATTTTCTCCATCACTGATGTGTCTACACTGACGGGCACTGATGAGGCAGTACAGATTAGCACTGATGAGGTGGCACTGATAAGGTGGCACTGATGATGAGGCACATATATGCAGCACTGATGGGCACTGATAGGCTGCATTGATAAGCAGCACTGATGGGCACTGATATGCGGCACTGATGGGCACTCATAGGAGGCATTGATAGGTAGCACTGGGCACTGAGTGGCATTGATAGGTGGCACTGCTGGGCACTGATAGGTGGCACTAATAAGTGGCACTGATGGGCACTGATAGGTGACACAGGTGGGCACTGATAGGTGGCACTGGTACATATAGCACTGTTAGGGATGGCACTGGCAGGTATCACTCCTGATTGTCTCCCTGGTGGTCCTGGGCGTCCTCCTTATGGTGTCCCTGGGTGGGCTCTCCCTGGTGGTCTTGGTCGGGTCCCTGGTGGTCCAGTGTCGTGATCCCAAGGGGGGCTGCACTGATAAACATTCAGTGCAGACCCCCCTGTCACGAGAGCAGCCGATCATCTCTCCACTACTCAGGTCTGCAAACCTGAATAGAGGAAAAGCCGATAAATGGCTCTTCCTGTTTACACTGTGACCAGTTGTGATTGGTCACGGCTGATCACATGGTAAAAAGCTTCCGATGGAAGCTTTTTACCTCGATCGGTAATGCGGTGGGTCAGACTGACCCACGGCACCACCCATCATTGCCATGCATGCCCCCAGCGACGCGCAATCGCGGGTTATCCTTAGGCCGTAATATGACGATGAGTCAGGGTAATAAAGCCACTGCCCGGAAGTCATTTTACTAAACGCCAGGCGGGAAGTGGTTAAATCAGGAAATAATGATGTTGATCTTCTGGCTATCTAGTATAACAGAAGTAAGAGTTGGAGATGACAGTACTGACTCTACAAACTCTATGAAAGGTAAAACAGTTTGCATATATGTTGCATATATGTTGTATTTATTTCAACTATACAACTACGAACTAACTATACAAATATAAAACTAAACATAGCTGTTTGTACATCAAGCTCTGCTTAAACTGTACCTTAACCACTTTCCGCCCAGTTTGTAACAGATTGACGGCCGGGAAGTGGTTGCGATATCCTGACTGGGTAGTATATGACACCCAGCAGGATAATAAGCCAGCGTGCGCCCTCGGGGGTGCGCAGCGCGGCAATCGGTGATGTGGTGTGTCAGTCTGTCCAATCACAGCTGATCACAGGAAAACAGGAAAAGTTGTGTATCAGCTTTTTCCTCTACTCGCACTGACAGACACGAATAGAGGAGAGCCGATCGACTGCTCTCCTCACAGGGGGGTCTGCACTGATTGATTATCAGTGCAACCCCTCGAGGATGCCTGCCTAGGACCACTAGGGATGCTCACCCAGGACCACCAGGTATGGCAATCAATGCCCAATAGGGATGGCACTCGGTGCCCATCAGTGATCCCTGCCAGTGTCTGCCAGTGCCTCCTGATCAGTGCTGTCAAACAGTGCCATCTGTCAGTGCCACCTATCAGTGCCCATCAGTGCCCACTAGTTCCACCTATCAGTGCCCACCCAGGACCACTAGGTATGGCAATCAATGCCCAATAGGGATGGCACTCGGTGCCCATCAGTGATCCCTGCCAGTGTCTGCCAGTGCCTCCTGATCAGTGCTGTCAAACAGTGCCATCTATCAGTGCCACCTATCAGCGCCCATCAGTGCCCACTGGTTCCACCTATCAGTGCCCACCAGTGCCACCTATTAGTGCCACCAATCAGTGCCACATATCAGTGCCACCTATCAGTGCCACCTATTGGTGCCCATCAGTACTGCTTATCAGTGCTGCCTATCAGTGCCCATCAGTGCTACATATATGTGCCTCATCATCAGTGCCCATCATTGCTACCTCATCAGTGCCGCCTCATCAGTGCCAATCAGTACTGCCTCATCAGTGCCTGTCAGTGCAGCCTCATCGTTGCCCATCAGTGAAGGAGAAAACTTACTTATTTACAAAATTTTGTAACAGAAACAAAGAGAAACTTTTTTTTCCAGAATTTTCGGTCTTTTTTTATTTGTTGCGCAAATACCACCAAAAGAAAGCTCTATTTGTGAGAGGAAAAATATAAAAATTTTGTTTGGGTACAGTGCTGCATGACCTTCCAATTGTCATTGAAAATGCAACAGTGCTGAAAGCTGAAAATTGGTCTGGGCAGGAAGGGGGGAAAGTGCCCTGTATTGAAACGATTAAAAACTTTATACATCTAGCATATATACACTTCTCCTCTTCTACCTCCAGCACAAACTTGTTTGAAGAACTCCATCTCCCAGGACCAGCTAGCACAGACAAGTTGATCTAACACAGACTCAGTCAGATCCAGAGCAATTTCCCTTTGCAGACAGGGACTGCAGGCTCCTTTGGTAGTGTAGCAGAAAAAGAGCTCTATGGTGCTTAACTGTCCTATTCCTGTTGCTACTTATCCCAGTACCACCTCTTCAAACACTGCCAGCCCACCTGGCTGCAGCTGTCCCTTTCACTAGCCCTCCTGGCTACTTCTCCACAGTCCTCCCAGACTGACTCTGCATCCATCCCAGACTGCTTGCGCCCAATCCCTTCAGGCAAGTCTCAAGCGAGGAAGACAGCCAGGAGGGCTGGTGAGTGTACAGTCAGAGGACTGAGAGGCATGCCTGAGTCGGTGTTAGATCAACTTGTCTATGCTAGCTGGTCCTGGGAGATGGAGTTCTTCAAACAAGTTTGTGCTGGAGGTAGAAGAGGAGAAGTGTATATATGCTAGATGTATATAGTTGTGTCCATGAAGAATTCCTTGTTTTTTTTTTTTTAATAATAGTTTTTATTGAGTATTGAAAAATTTGTACAAGCAGTTATGCAGATCAATGTATTACATCCATACCAACCAACACAGTTGTGCTATAAGTTCAGTAAGTACAGTCATATTTAGCATCCTAAAACCTTCCTAAGCGCACCTTCCCCCTCTCACCGGGAAGAGCCTGCCACCCCAATGGGAACTATCTGTGGATAGGCCGATAAGTAGAGAGCTTGGTGATAGGTGTATTGCATTAGAGTAGTATGTCAAGAAAAATGGTTGGACGTTGTGCATTATCATGGAATTATAGTGTGCTTGTAATACAATGAGATATCTAACTAACTGGTTAACCAGGAAGAAGTAGAACTTTGAAGCCAAGGCTACTAGAGTATTCAGTTCATGCCAATATATGTGTGTAATCGGATCAGCTATTTCTAGGGTCTCTGGGGGGTGTTTTCTTCTTTCTGTGGACAGGATATTGGTTGCAAGAATTCAGACCAGCTTTGCCAGGCACTTAGGAATTTGTCTGCCGTGTTGTTTGTTCTTGCAAAGGCAAGTTCATGTAAGTATTGTAGGTTCGTTTTGGTGATGACTTCTGACGCATTAGGGGCCAGTTCCTTCTTCCATTTGCTGGTAAGAGTCAATCTAGCAGCATATAAGATATGAATGATTATTGGTCTGATGTGGGTTGAGAATTGTTCTATTGTTAGATTGAGGAGGGCTAGGTCAGGAGTAGGAGGGATGTTTTTTGTGCTATTTTGGAGATTATCTTGAATATGGAGTTCCAGAAACTGGTTATCGATGGACATTGCCATAGGATATGTAGCAGGTGGCCTTTCTGACCGCAATTGCGCCAGCAGTCCATGGGAGAGTCAGGGTACATCCGACCTAGGCGTACGGGGGTTAAGTACTATCTGTAAGTTAGCTTAAAACAATTTTCCCAGCGCAGCACGCAATGTGTTGCTTTTATGGAGTATCTTATTGATGATTCCCATTGTTGTTCCGTATAGGATTTCCCAAGGTCTCTTTCCCAGTTTAGAATAGCTCGGGACTGTTTAAAAGGTTTATCTATTTGTAGTGTTGCATATAGATGTGATATGCCTGCTTTTGTTTGTGAGAAGTTTTGGTAGAAATCCCAAATGTGCTGATTTACACTAATGTAAGTTATTCGAGACTTATCTAGTAAGTGTTTTATTCGGGCCCATTTATATGCATCTTTTTTCCTTGAGTCTTCTGGGAGTGAGTCCCAGGTTGCATATCCTAGATCTGTCCAAGATGAGACGGAAAGGTCTGGGATGAGGTATTCGAATATGTGCAAAGGGGCTTTGGAGATGGGGATTTGGGTAGTTTCACTGTTTAAGGTCAAAGAATGTTGCTATGCCTCTATGGAGGCTTGGATGGATGGGTACTCATTGAATTTATATACTAGTGGTAATTTGGATGCCACTGCTAAAAGAAGGCTCTTAAGGCATTTGGCCTTTATCATGTGCTTCTCCACCATGACCCACGGTTTTGGAGAGTGAGGGACTAACCAAGATTTGATTTGGTCCAGCAATGATGCCCTATAGTAGTCTACGAGTGAGGGGGCTCCCATGCCTCCCCTGCTTTTGTGTTTAGTCATGGTGGAGAAGGCCATGCGTGCTTTCTTCCCTTTCCAAATAAATTGCTTTAGATAGGAGTTGATCCTATTAAAGAAAGAGGTAGGTAGCATAATCGGTACCGTTCTAAATAAATATAATATTCTAGGTAGGAGTGTCATCTTAAATGTGGCTATTCTACCTAGCCAGGACAAGTAATGTTTATTCAATCTGGATAATTCGTTCTGAATGGAGACTAATAAGGGTTTGTAGTTAGCTTCATAGAGGTCTCGTGATGAGGCTGTGATTTGTGTGCCCAGGTATTGGATTGATGTGGCCTCCCATTGGCAGGGGAAGAGACTTTTCATCTTCACTTTTATTTTATGGTTTAAGTTAATCGGTAAGGCCTGACATTTGGCTACGTTAATTTTGTAGTAAGATATATTGCCAAATCTCTGTGTGAGGTTGCATACAGCAGGGACTGATTTTTCGAGGTTGGTGAGAGTGAGAATAACGTCATCGGCGAAGAGCCCAATGGTATATTGATTTTCGCCTATTTCAATACCCGAAATGTTGGGGGAGCTTCTTATAGCTGCTGCTAGGGGTTCCATTACTAACGTGAAGATGATTGGGGAGAGTGGGCAGCCTTGTCGTGTACCATTAGTAATAGACAGAGTCTCCGATAAGATCAAAGCTGTGTAGACTTGTGCTGAAGGGGATGTATAGAGCGCTGAGATGGCAGATTTGATGAACCTTCTTAGTCCCAATTTCGATAGGGTTTCTAGCATATATCCCCAGTGTACCCTATCAAAAGCCTTTTCGGCATCTAAGGCTATGAAGGCGGATGGTGTTTTACGTTTTTCCACTAATTTTTGTAAGTTAAGCATTCTTCTGGTGCCATCGGGGGCTTGTCTACTTAGTACGAAACCTACTTGGTCGGGGTTTATCAGGTGTGGGGTGATTTTAGCTAATCGGTTAGCTATTAATTTGGCGTATAATTTGATGTCCACATTTAAAAGGGAGATTGGCCTGAAGTTTTGAGGGGCATCTGGTTTTTCCCAGGTTTGGGGAGTGTCACTATTATGGCTCTAAGCATTTCTGTCGGAGGGGATCCAGAAGAGGCTATGTTGTTAAATAATTCGAGCATGTGGGGGGTTAGCAAATCCTGAAATGTACGATAGTATTCTGATGAAAGGCCATCTGGGCCTTGTGATTTATTAGATGCTAGTTTGTTTAAAGCTACTTTTAATTCATCAATTTTGAAGGGGGCATTCAGTTGTTCCAGTTGGTTTGGGGATATTCGAGGGAGCTGCACTGAGGTTAAGAAGTTATGGATATTTTCTTGGGTTGGTTGAGTGGTATGTGGGTCATTTTTTAAATTGTATAGGTTCTCGTAGTATGTTTTGAAGATGTTTGCAATCTCTTTGGGGTGTTGTACTTGCTTGCCTGTGATAGGATCAATCATATATGCTATTCTCCGTTTGGCTTGTTTAATTTGGATCTGTCTCGCCAATTTCTTGCCTGCCTTGTTACCATATAAGTAAAAAGAGGATTTGAGATATTTAAGTTGCTTTTCATGTTCATATAGAAGAGTTTGTTTAAGTTCTGATCTTAGCTGCTGGATTTTATTTAGATTGGATTGGGAGAGTGATTGTTTGTTTTGCATGTCTAGGGTTGCAATTTGGGTTAACAGGGAGGTTATTTTGCTTATTCTCTGTTTTTTCTCTCTGGCCGCTGTCTGTAGAAGAATACCTCTTATATAGGCTTTGTGTGTACACCATACATTGCTGATATCACTTTCATTACTTTTGTTAAAATGAAAAAATTCCTGGAGATGCTTGGCGATCTGAACCCGATGTGACTCCTTTTGGAAAATTTGTGTATTGTTGCGCCATAAAAGGGTAGGTCTCACATTGTGTTGATCGGTTAGAGTTAAAGTGATTGGGGCATGGTCTGACCATGTGATGTGTTCGATTGATGTTGCTTGGATTAAATGTAATGTAGGAAGGTCTGAGATAGTTAAGTCGATTCTTGTGTATAATCTATGAGGGGAGGAGAAAAAGGTGTAATCCCTTTCTCCAGCGTGGGTGCATCTCCATGTATCATACAGTGATTCGGTGTGTAAAAAGTTTTGGAGAGTTGGATTCTTTTTGCATGTTGGTATGGAATGGTCTAGTGAGGAGTCAGGGATCAGGTTGAAATCGCCAAGCAGTAATAGTCTACCTTTGCGTATTTTGTTAATCTTTTTCAGCAGTTTCTGCAGAAATGACAATTGTCCCTTGTTGGGTGCATATAAGGAAACTATAGTAAACAGAATATTGTTCAGGGTGCATACTAGAATTATAAAGCGACCATCGGGGTCAATGATCGAATCTTGTAGGTCAAAAGTTATAGATTCGTGAATTGCAATTAGGACTCCATTATGCTTCTTCTGGGCGTTGGCGAAAAAGGTGTGTGGGTATCTTTTGTGGGAACACTTTGGCGGATTGTTCGTTGAGAAATGTGTCTCTTGAATGCATAGAACTTCTCCTTTAAGTTTTTCAGCTTCAGACCACATGAGGCTGCGCTTGAAGGGGCTATTGAGGCCTTTGACGTTCATTGAGACAAATTTAATAGGCATGGTGGAGTTTTTAGGATTGCTGGTGAAGTGTTGATATACGGGTACAGAGTTTGTGGAGAAAGTGTGAGCTGGGATATTCCACTTACTTTTGTAGATGAGCTTCTTTTAGAGTTGTTTTGGGCGAGTGTCCATTCATGGTTTGGGATGTCCACGTAGAGTTTTGGCTGAGGAGTTGTCGAGACCTTTGAAGTTGAGATGGAGAATACTTGGTTGAGGTGGTTGGAAAGATTGGCATGAACCTTAGTTGAGTCACCTGGCAGAACAAGAGAAAACAGAACCAAGAACATGGGAAACAAAAAGAACATAAAAAGGGACCTGAGAGAGGTCACAGGAACCAGTAGCAGGGCATCCTGCGTATATTGCAAGTGAGGGTTTTGTGGTGGGAGTCTAATATCGTGGATTGAGGGTATCCACATAAGCCTGATGGAATTTGGCCGGGGACGAACGTTTGTTGCTTAAGGGAGAGTGAGACTTGTCTTGTATATGCATCAGTTGGACCAGTCCTGCCTTAGCTTCCTGGGACCTGGTCGTTGTTCACGTACAGCTTCCACTGGTAGTATACCCCAGGCTTTTAGGTATTTTAATCCTGCTTCAAGAGAAAAGATGTTATGCATCTTGTCATGGTATGTGACAATCAGTTTTGAGGAGTTGCCCCACTGGTATTTAATGTCGTGGTTCCTTAGCGCCTTGGTGACTGTCAGGAGCTTTTTTCTGAGTTGTATGGTGGCTTGGGATAGGTCATTATAAAGAGCCACTCCAGCAAATTGACCTTCTAGTTGAGGGCTTTTCCGAATACTCCTCATAGCTTCATCTTTTACATGAAAGAAATGGATCCTAGCCAGAACGTCGCGTGGGGCGGAGCTCGGAATAAAAGATGGTTTAGGAAGTCTATGGGCTCTGTCTATGATAAGTTCCTTTTCGTTCGCTATTGGGACCAAGGCATGAAGTAATTGGCGTAGGTATGGCTGCAGATCCGTTTGGGATATTGATTCTGGAATTCCGCGGAATTTTATATTATTCCTACGGCTGCGATCTTCTAGATCAGCGACTTTTGTCGCTAAACGTTGCAGTTCTGTCTGTTGGTCATGATAAGCCTCAACCATGTCATTATGGGCTGCGTATGATTCGTCAAATTTGTTTTCCACAAACTCCACTCTTTGTTGCAATTCTGATATGTCAGATTTAATGGGGGCTAAAGCTCTTTTCAAGTCAAAATACATGGTATCCCTTAGGGAGATCAGCATCTCCTTCATGTCAGAAATGGCGACTGGCTGGGAGGAGGAGGGGAACTGTTCTAGTGTAAGTAGCGGGGCCTGTGCCTGCAATCGTTCTTCCTCCATATCAGACTCATCCCCTGAGTCACTATGTTGTCTGGCTTTTTTAGATTTTGCAGGGCTGCGGGTCGTGGGGCTGTCCGGGGGAGAGTGAGAGAGTTCCCCTGTATTACGTAGGTAAATTGCAGTACCTACCGAGGTAGCTGATGAGTTGGAACTTGATGGCGGGTCGTCTGCTAGCGTGGTCCGTAACGAAGGGGTTCCGCCATCTTGGGTTCCCTTGCCGTTCTTGGCCGAGAAGAAATCCGTCAGTTTTTGCGGAGCTGCGCGCTGCGAGCTGCGAGCTCCTTTTCTTTTGATCCCCGGGTGGCAGGGATTGAGATGTATCCACGGACATGATTTGGGCTCACTCTCCTCGCTGTGTTCGTCGCTGGGTGTCCCAAGGCCCGGAGCTCCGTTTCTATGCGGCCGTCTCTGTCGCCGGCTAGCCACGCCCCCCCCTGAAGAATTCCTTGTTGATCAAGTGGGCATTCCATAATAACCCTATCCCTATCCAAGTTCAATCCCCCTAATAAAATACAAAAACAAAGCTGCAAGGACTGATTCCTGTCTATAGAGTGTGTGGAAAATGTGTGTGCCTGGATGTGCAAGATGGGAGATACCCTTATTCGCCAGCAGCTCCTACGGGGGTAGTGCTACAATAATATCGGTGAGTATGTGAATTCAAAAATACCCAGGGTTTATTTAAAAATGGAAGTATTTAATTAGAAAACCTGGCAACCAAGCAAACTTAAAACCTGATTTGTTGTTTTACTATTTCAGGTTTGCTTTAAGGAAAAAGAAATAGCTAAGCAGCAAGTAACTAAAACCGGTAGAATGGTGGTAGGTTTATTTTCTTATTGAACAAGAAAAAAAAAAAATGAAAAGGGGGCTAAAGAAATTTGCTGGATTATCAAGCAAATCTCATAAACATCCATTCAATAGTGGATGTGGTCCACAAGGGCTGAAAATTGCAATTGTACAAAAAAATGTGCCAAGAGGGGCACCAAAGAGCCCAAAAAAAGGACACTGTGATCATAAAAGCAGAATTAGATATGTTTCTAGTCCACCTCAATCAAAATGACTGGAATATCAGGTTGACTTATACAGCTGACCCCCAAAGTCATCCCTTTCTTGATTTGACTATCAAGGTAAGGGGGGAATCATACACACGCAAACGTTTCGTAAGTCAACTGCAGCAAACACCCTACTCCAAGCTAACAGCTGTCATCCACGGTCCCTCTTTACTGGCATACCAGTTGGCCAGTTTCTGAGATCACGCAGAAACTGTTCGTCGGATGTCCAATTCAGAGAGGAAGCTAGAGAGAGACATACACCCGATTCCGAGAAAGAGGATACTCCCATTGGGTCCTCAAGAATGCTAAAAGGAGGGCCCTTAAAAGTGTACGCCGTGCCCTACTGAATGATCCTTCTACTGCACCTGCCGCAGAAACTGTATCTGGGACTGACATTTCCCCTGTACGTATGATTACCAAGTATGGGGCCCAGTGGAATGAGGTCAGAAGTAGTGTTGAGCGAACCCGGACTGTAACGTTCGGGTCCGTACCGAACTTTCGGGTGTCCGTGGCACGGACCCGGACCCGGACATTTCAAAAATCGTTCGGGTTCGGTCCGGGGTTCTGCTATTTTACTCCACGTGTTGAGAAGCTGCAGGGCAGCCAATCAACAAGTGTTTCACTGGTTTGCCCTTAGAAGCCATCACAGCCATGCCTACTAATGGCATGGCTGTGATTGGCCAGTGCATCATGTGACCCAGCCTCTTTATAAGCTGGAGTCACAGTGCTGCAGTCACATGCTCCTTGGGTTAGTGTAGGGAAAGGTAGCTGACTGCGTGAGGGACAGATTTGAGACATTTTAAGACCTGATCCTGCATCCTGAGATAGATTACTTTACTACTGCTGTCTGTGCTGTTGCTCTGAGGACAGATAGCAGAAATTAGAGATTTCAAATA
>BLSH010248537.1:1009321-1024200 GCA_018402905.1 Glandirana rugosa | reverse complement strand
AGACGATAAAAAGTTGGATTTTTACAGCCGCAGTTTTTTGCGGCCTTTTGAGGCCATGTTATAATCCACCGCAAACAACCGCAATCAACCGCAAACAACCGCAAAACACCGCAGTCGCAGTTTTTTGCAGTTTTGCAATGTCGGAGTCTTGCGCTACCGGTACCCAAGATGAAAGACGAGTGATTGCGGCTGCGGTGGATGTCGAGTTTTTGCGGTTGCAGAAATACCCCGGTAACTGATTGTCTCTCTCGACGTTTTTTGCGGTCTTTTTCGGTCGCAGTTTTTTGCAGGCACACATACTCCGGAATGACAGTTACAGTCTAGTACCAATCATTAAAATCGTAGTCTGAATTGGTGAATTCCTGGGGTACAACGCCGCACGACCGCGCAATTGTCAGTTAAAGCGACGCAGCGCCGAATCGCAAAAAGGGCTCCGGTCCTAAAGCTGGAAATCCTTCTGGTCCTTAAGTGGTTAAGTCTGATGCTAAAATTACTAACCATGATCTGACATTGACAGTAAGGCCTCATACACACGGACGTTTTTTGACGCTGGCTTTTTCTGGCGTTTTTTGCAGCTCTCTCTGTTAGTCAATGGCCCCATAAAGACGTTGGCGTTTTTGAGCTGTAGGTGGCGTCGGCGTTAGTGAGCAGAAAGTAGAACCCATGGCCATCGCGTTCTGAGGCTGTAACGTTTTGACGTTTTTTGACGCTGACGCCACAAAACGCCAACAAACGCCAACTAACGCCAACAAACGCCACCTAATATTGTACCGGAGTTTTCCGGCGTTTTTTGACGCCGACATTTTTAGGTTGAAAAATAGCAGAGGGATGTTTTTTTTTAAAAAACGCCTATTGACGCCGACGCTCACTAATGCTCAAAAACGCCAATCCATAACGCCGAAAAACGTTGATTTTTTTTTCCTTGACGTTGGACCCGACGTTTTGTTTATTTTTTTAGATACGCCCGTGTGTATGAGGCCTAATACTTCATGTGTGGGGCCATCGTTCTTTGTGTGCGTGCAAGACCAATGCGTGCATTCACCTTTAACCACTTCAGCCCCGGAAGGATTTCCAGCCTTAGGACCGGAGCCCTTTTTGCGATTCGGCACTGCATCGCTTTAACTGAAAATTGCGCGGTCGTGCGACGTTGTACCCAAACGAAATTTGCGTCCTTTTTTTCCCACAAACAGAGCTTTCTTTTGGTGGTATTTGATCCCCTCTGCGTCATTTCTGATCGCCGCTATAAACAAAAGAAGAGCGACAATTTTGCAAAAAACCCCAAATTTCTTACTTTTTGCTCGAATACAAATAAAAAAAAAATATATAAAAAAACATTTTTTTTCACCGTTTTTGGCCGATTTATATTCTTCCTCATATTTGCGATAAAAAAAATCGCAATCGGCGCTTATTGATTGGTTTGCGCAAAAGAGGTCGCGTTTACGGATGATGAGAATTCATTTTTGGGGTTTTTCTTTTTTTACTAGTAATGGCGGCGATCTGCGATTTTTAGCGGTACTGTGCAATTTCAGCGGACATGTCGGACTATTTTGACACTTTTTTGGGACCATTGGCATTTATACAGCGATCAGTGCTATAAAAATGCACTGATTACTGTGTAAATGTCATTGGCAGTGAAGGGGTTAACCTGCAGGGGGCGCTCTAAGGGTTAACTATGTTCCCTGGGCGTGTTCTAACTGTAGGGGGACTGCACTATCTGGGGAAGGGAAGTGGTCACAGCCTTCGTATACAGGAAGGCTGTGATCATAGCCCTTCCCCCTTCACACAGAGCGGAGGTCCGTGTTTACATACACGGACCTCCGTTCCTCCGCTCGGGGGGGCCATCGCGGGTAGCCGGCGGCAATCGAAGCCGCCGCACCCGCTCCCTGGCCCTCCCCGAACACAGTGAGTGCGCGGGCGCGCGCTCACTAAGCTCAATCCCGCAGCCGCCGTCGTATTATTTTCTAATTTTTACACTGTTGCTTTCATTTTTTAAATAATTTTTATTTTTATCACAGGGAATATAAATATCCCCTGCCTTAGCAATAGGCAGTGACAAAAGGTGTTCTGTGTAGTACAATTGGTATTATGTGAATTGATTGTGATTGTGTTAGGTGCAATAGTGTCAGTGATGAATAAATTTATGATTAAAGCATTTCTTATTCGTGCATACTAGTGATTAAAATATAAAGCCATGGAGGCTTACATACATATATACCAAACCAAAATTTACAAAAACAGTAATTAGCACTTAATGATTGGTGACAGTTAAAGTAAAAGTTTGCAGATGATGCCGGTGATGATACACTTAATAAAATTATACAAATAATAGTCCATAAAAGTTCTGTCAGATGGGTGAATTTAAAAATCTCTTAAGGGTGATACATATTGGTGCGCTGGTTAATACATCTGCAGTGATTGTAGTTGTGACTGATCCTTAAGTGTGTGCTAGTCCCTCACCTGAGGTGTGCTAGCAACCTTGCACATAAAGGTTTCTTTGTATGAGTGATTCCTTGTTCCTCCTGTGGGGATCTCCTTTTCTGTGTGCTGTCAGCTATGTTGCTGGTGACTTTTTAAAACTAGTCATACGGAGAGAGACCCTCCCGATCGGGTGGGTGCAAAAAGAGAGAGGACTTTCCTTCCTGTGATATTGTTTTGTTTAAAACATTTATTTAAAACAAGCTTTTAAAATCAACACTCACATTTACAAGTAAAACAAACAAGCGTTTCTCCTACGAGCGCCGAGCTCGTGTGCATTCAGTCTGAGCTTCCAAACACCTCTGCTGTCGCCGCCCTACGCGTTACATCACGCCTCACGTGACTTCATCAATGGGATGCACGAATAAGAAATGCACGAATAAGAAATGTTTTAATCATAAATGTATTCATCACTGACACTATTGCACCTAACACAATCACAATTAATTCACATAATACCAATTGTACTGCACAGATAGCGCGGCACAAAACACCTTTTACCACAATCATACCTAAATAGTCTTGGATAACTATTGAAGTGCCAGCAGCTGTCTACACTCATCAAACATTTTGTCCACAATTAGAAGGAAAACCTGTTCATCAAGTGGCAGCACAGAGGTACTCCCTCATTCCTTTAAACAGCAGTGACAAGTACTCTTTATGGAGAGATCTGGCGTCTATTAGACCCCAGATCCCTCCTCAGCCCTTAAGAGCATTTGTTCACACCAAACATTGTTTACACCTGGGGAAACCAGAATTGATGCATGCTCATCAATTCTGGTTCCGGTCTCTGTTTACCTCTATAATCAGCCAAAGGTCGATCGGGTCTCCCTGTGGAACAGGAAAGCCCAAGAAAGACGCAGGAGGTGGTGGGGGAGTCTCCTCCAACTGCTTGTAAAAGCAATCCAGGGACTAGTTAGCTGCTAGGATTGCATTTAAAAGAGAGCAGACCTGCAGCTGCAGGCATCATCTCAGTGTAACCACTTGAAGTCTAACAACATACCAGTATGTCATAGTTACATAGTCAGTGAGGTTGAAAAAAGACCATCAAGTCCAACTTATGTGTGTGTTTTTTATGTCAGTATTACATTGTATATCCCTCAATGTTGTGGTCCCTAAGGTGCGCATCTAATAGTTTTTTTAAATTATCTATACTCCCAGCAGAAACTACTGCTTGTGGAAGAGAATTCCACATCCTCACTGCTCTTACTGTAAAGAAACCTCTATGCATGTTAAGGTTAAACCGCATTTCTTCTATTTTTAGTGAATGGCCACGTGTTTTTGTGTACTCCCTTGCGTGGAATAGTTTTGTCCCTATTGTGGGGTCACTAGTACAGTATTTGTACAGTACATTGAAATCATATCCCCTCTCAAGCGTCTCTTCTCCAGAGAGAATAGGTTCAGTGCTTGTAATCTTTACTCATAACTAAGGTCCTCCAATCCCTTAATTAGCTTTGTTGCCCGTCTCTGAACCCTTTCCAATACCAGGACATCCTTCCTGAGGACTGGTGCCCAGAACTGGATGGCATATTCCAGGTGCGGCCTCACCAGAGACTTGTATAGTGGGAGAATTATTGATTTATCCCTGGAGTTGTTCCCTTTCTTGATGCATGCCAACACTTTGTTAGCTTTGCTTGCAGCAGCTTGGCATTGCATGGCACTGCTGAGCCTGTTCTCTACTAGGACCCCAAGGTCTTTTTCTATCCTAGATTCCCCCAGAGGCTCTCTCCCTAGTGAGTAGTTTGCGTCCATGTTCTTGGTACCCAAATGCATTATCTTACATTTTTCTATGTTAAATCTCATTTGCCACTTGTCTGCCCACCCCATTAATTTATTCAGATCTTCTTGCAAGGTTTCCACATCTTATGGAGAATTTATTGCTCTGCTTAGCTTGGTATCATCCACAAATATTGAGATTGAGCTGTTCACCCCGTCCTCCAAATCGTTTATGAATAAATTGAATAGGATTGGTCCCAGGACAGAACCTTGGGGAACCCCACGTTCTACACCAGACCATTCTGAGTACTCCCCATTTATCACCACCCTCTTGACTCGCCCCTGTAGCCAGTTTTCAATACAGGTGCTCACCCTTTGATCCATGTTGAGGGACCTTAGTTTGTACAGTAAACATTTATGGGGAACTGTATCAAATGCTTTTGCAAAATCCAGATACACTACTTCTACAGGCCTTCCCTTATCTAGATGGCAGCTCACCTCCTCATAGAAGGTTAATAGATTGGTTTGGCAAGAACGATCCTTCATGAAACCATGTTGATTACCGCTAATGATACCATTCTCATTACAATAATCTTGTATATAATCCCTTATTATTCCCTCCAAGAGCTTGCAAATTATTGATGTTAAGCTAACTGGTCTGTAGCTCCCAGGATTATATCTTGGTCCTTTTTTATATATTGGTACTACGTTGGCTTTCCTCTTATCAGTTGGTATCATACCAGTCAGAAAACTGCTCTTAAAGATTAGGTACAAAGGTCTGGCAATAACTTGGCTAAGTTCCTTAAGGACCCTCGGGTGTAAGCCATCTGGTCCCGGTGACTAATTAGTGTTCAGTTTTTCAAGCCTATTCCTGATTTTATTCTCAGTTAGCCATGAGGGTGCTTCCTGTGACGTGCTGTGAGGACCAGCATTGTAGTTTTGAATAATTGAGCCCCCGTTTCCTTTGTGAATACTGAGGAGAAAAATTAATTTAACACCTTTGCCATTTCTCCATCCTTTGTAACCAGATTACCTATGATCTGACCTCCATCTCTTACTGTTTATATACTAAAAGAATTTCTTGGGATTCTTTTTACTCTCCTCAGCTATGTGTCTTTCATGATCTACCTTAGCTGCTCTAATTACACCTTTGCATTCCTTATTGCGTGTTTTATAAATATGAAAATCTGACAGAGACCCCTCAGCCTTGTATTTTTTAAGGCCTTCTTTGCTTTTATGTGTGCCTTTACGTGGGAGTTAAGCCATCCTGGTCTTTGATTAGCGCTTTTAAATTTATTTCCCGTTGGGATACACTGGCTAATACCTTTGTTTAGTATGTTCTTGAAGCACTCCCATTTCTCCTCTGCATTCATTGTTCCTAGAATTTTATCCCAGAAACATCTTCCAGCAAGGAGCGTAGTTTATGGAAGTTGGGTCTCTTAAAATTCAGTGTCTTTGTATTCCCCTTATGTTTCCTATTTGTGTAATTTATACTGAAACAAATTGACCTGTGATCGCTATTTCCTAGATTGCCCCTTACTTCCACGTCTGTGATCAGGTCTGTGTTGTTAGTAATCAGAAGGTCTAATAATGCTTTTTCTCTTGTTGGTGCATTTACCATTTGACCCATGAAATTGTCCTGCAGGACATTTAGGAAATGGCGGGCCTTAGCTGAATGTGCAGTATCTTCCTCCCAGTCAATATCTGGATAATTAAAATCCCCCATTATAATGACACTTCCCATCCTAGCCGTTATTCCAAATTGTGATAGAAGGTCCGCCTCCCCCTCCTCCCTGACATATTCCCAGTATTACTTTCCCCCTGGTATCTTCCCTTTGTAGCTCTACCCATAAGGCTTCAATTTTCTCCCCAGATCCACTAGTAATGTCATCTCTCACATTTATTTGTACATCATTTTTTATATACAGGCATATCCCTTCCCCTTTTTTGCCCTCCCTATCCTTGCGATATAGGGAATACTTGTGAATGGTAGCCAGCCAATCATGAGAGCTGTTGAACCAAGTCTCCGAAAATTCCACAAAATCTAATTCCTCCTCGTACAGTAGCAACTCTAGTTCTCCCATCTTGTCTGCCAGACTCCGGGCATTAGTGAACAAGCCACGTAGTTTTGTCTGGACACCTACTGTTTCCTTGCTGGGTTATCCTTGTTTGCATATAGGACTTGTTACACTACTTGCCTCGGATTTAAATTCTTTATTTGGCCTACCACGCCTACCCCCAATACTACCCCTTGAACTCTGTTCCACTCTGGCAATTACTAAGTCTGGACCCTCCCCCCATTGCCTAGTTTAAAAGCCCCTCTAACTTTTTGGCCATCCTCATTCCCAGCCAGTCTGCACCTTCTCCATTTAGGTGCAGCTCATCATTTCTATAGAGCTTGTAACTGATTGAGAAATCGGCCCAGTTCTCCAGGAACCTGAAACCCTGCTTTCTACACCAGCTCCTCAGCCACTTATTAACTTTCCTAATCTGCCGCTGCCTCTCTGGTGTGGTTCGAGGTACTGTTAGTATTTCTGAGAATACTACCTTGGAGGTCCTAATCCTCAATTTTGCTCCTAGGTCCCTGAAATCTTTTTCTAGGACACTCCACCTAGCTCTAACTTTGTCATTGGTGCCAACATGCACCATGACAGCTGGGTCTTCCCCAGCCCCTCCCAGTAATCTGTCCACCCGATCCGTGATGTTCCGAGCCCGAGCGCCCGGTAAACAGCATGCAGTTCGGTGCTTCAGGTCTTTGTGACAGATTGCCCTCTCAGTGTTTCTAAGAATTGAGTCCCCTACCACCACAATCTGTCTTTCCTTTCCACTGGCTTCATCCCCACCCTTGCTGGAGCTAGGGGCACCACTCTGCACCAGTGATGCTGATTCTTGACTGGTTTCCGCAATATCACACAAGGGGGTGTATCTATTTGGATGCTCCAGCCCAGGATCAGCCTCCCTGTCTCTTTCCCTTCTACCCTTCCTAACTGTCATCCAACTACTATGTTCTGGTGCCTGCATTTCTATGTCTCCACCCGCCTCTGTGCTGGCCCCTGACAGCACCTGCCGAGTATGATCCCAACTCTCCTTACGTATGGAGAGTCGTTTCAGTGTTGACAGTTGCTTCCTTAGATTCAGAACCTGGGTGTCAGGATTCAGAAGCTTGGCAGACCTAGCTACACCAGGAAACTGAGACCAAACAAGTATATAACTTAAAAAGGTGAGATTTATTTACAGTGCACAGTAATAACCAAACACAGCAAACAGTGAACATAAACAACCCCAGCAAACAAAATCCAAAACCTGACAAAAACACTAACACCTACACTGCAGACTAACGCTAATACTGGACAAGGGTACAGGGTATACAGGGAATCAAGGAGGATACCAGACAAGAAGACAGCACTAGGCAAGGGACAAAAGCAGAGCAGAGCAGAGCAGGCTGAAGCAAGATCTCTAGCAGCATTGAGGCAAACTCAATAGTGACGTGCTGAGGGAAGAGGGAAGTGCCCATAAATAGCCACTTCCCAACTGAACCTGGGTGTGGCTGACTCCCACAGCCTGCTGGCTCTTGGGAGGCCCCTGCTGGTGGACACTGGAACTGCTCAGCCTCTGACTGCTAAGGGACACCTGCTGGTGGACACCGGAACTGCGGCTTATAGGTCTGGGAGCTACAGTGCCACCAACAGGTGAAACCCTTCCTGACAGTACCCCCCTTGTAGGAGCGTTCCAATCAACCCTAGCAGAAAAAGTCCTGAACAAAAGTGTCTCAAGAGTACAAGGAATATCAGGTTCCAAATAAGAGGCCCTGCTGCCGGGATCCAAAAAGAAGCCAGGTGCTCCACCGCCTGGGTCTGGTAACTGGCTAGGTACTCCATTAGCCAGATTCCTAGAGGCATAGGACATTTGATCCCTCCAGACAGTAGGCATCCCAATCCTGGGGTACCATGGGTCATTCGCAACCTTATTTAGCGGGGACTGGGAATTATGCTCTATCCAATTAACTAACCGCTGGCTGCCTGCTTCTAATACTCACAGTACACGTGTCCTCACAGCACTCGGTACTCACACCACACTTGGGTACTCACAGAACACCCAGGTACTCACACTAATACTCAGGTACTCACACTATATTACTCAGGCATTCACCCAATACTCAATAAAACCAGAAAAGCGCCCATGGGACTTTGAAGGAGGCAAGCATAAGGTCAAACCAGTGTAGTAAAATATATAAATGTATTGTTTTGTATGAACAACAAATAGAAACAGACATGGTCATCAAATCTGCCGGGATCCAAAAAGAAGCCAGGTGCTCCACTGCCTGGGTCTGGTAACTGGCTAGGTACTCCATTGGCCAGATTCCTAGAGGCATAGGACATTTGATCCCTCCAGACAGTAGGCTTCCCAATCCTGGGATACCATGGGTCATTTGCAACTTTAGCCCTGGGGTCATGTGACAACACCAAACCTTTGACACCTGAATGTCTGGTTACAATCCTGTAGCTTGCCTGATTCCCAGGACTTGTTTCCCATTTCAACGGCAATCCAGGTTTCCCCAAGCCACTGGTTACCCGACACGGGTCCCCTAACGCACCTGGGGTTGTGGCAACTGCATCTGGGTTGTGGAAAGGCACAAATGGTGCTCTACCACTCCCCAGGAGCTCACCACTACCAAGGTCGTGAAGGTCAACATGGCTACAAATTGCAAAAGATATGTCCGACCACCAGGCTTTGGCACCATCGGAGCAATGTACTGTAGGAGGGACCCAATTGAGGCAACTGAGAAAGGAATCTTAGGCCAAACAGATAGACCATGCAAGGTATACAAAGCCTCAGCCGTATCAGACCCAATGGCAAATGGAATCCTACCCTCCGAAGGACAATCCGGCATGGCAATAGGCATAGAGTCAATAAGATTAGACTGAACTTTGGTCCAAGGATCATCAGAAACGGGCTGGAGAGCAGGCATCGGATCCACAGGCACTGGATTATCAGACTGGACAGTGGGCAGAGGCACATCAGGCTTGGCAGCAGGCAGAGGAACATCAGGCTTAGCAATAGACACCGGATTATCAGACTGGACAGTGGGCACTGGAACATCAGGCCAGACAGCGGGCACAGGATCAGCGGGCATCGGGTCATCAGGCGTGGAGGTAGACTGGAGCAGGTTGGCTGGTGAGGAGGCAGACCAGAGCAAATTGCCATAGTCCAGAGGGGCAACAGCACGGGAATCAGCATAGTCCAGCTGGGCGGCAGGCTGCAGATCACCAGTGGCCGACTTGACAACAGGTGACCGCATGAAGGAGGCATGGGCCCCATAGGCAGGCGGCAATATGGAGGGGGCATGGACACCATCAGCAGGCGGAAACATGGAGGAGGCATGGACACCATCGGCAGGTGGCAACATGGAGGAGGCATGGACACCATCGGCAGGCGGCAACCTTTTAGGAGGCATGGACACCATTGGCAGGCGGCAACATGGAGGAGGCATGGACACCAGCGGCAGGCGGCAACATGGTGGAGGCATGGACACCATCGGCAGGCGGCAACATGGTGGAGGCATGGACACCATCGGCAGACGGTAACATGGAGGAGGCATGGACATCATCGGCATGCAGCAACATGGAGGAAGCATGGACACCATCGGCAGGCGGCAACATGGAGGAGGCATGGACACCATCGGCAGGCGGCAACATGGAGGAGGACTGGATATCATCAGTAGCAGTCATCAGCATGGAGGAGGACTGGATATCATCAGCAGGCGGCAACATGGAGGACTGGATCTCATCAGTAGCAGTCATCAGCATGGAGGAGGACTGGATATCATCAGCAGACGGCAACATGGAGGAGGACTGGATCTCATCAGTAGCAGTCATCAGCATGGAGGAGGACTGGATCTCATCAGGCGGCAACATGGAGGAGGACTGGATCTCATCAGCAGCAGTCATCAGCATGGAGGAGGACTGGATATCATCAGCAGGCGGCAACATGGAGGAGGACTGGATCTCATCAGTAGCAGTCATCAGCATGGAGGAGGACTGGATATCATCAGCAGCAGTCACCAGCATGGAGGAGGACTGGATTGCATCAGCAGGCCAAAGGTTCTGTTTCTATTTGGGCTTAGATACTGGAGTCTTACAGGTAACTGCATTGTGCTGACTAGAGTGTACTGCTGATGGAAAAAGAGTAACAGTATTGAGGAGAGTAGAAGGAAGAGTTGCAGAAGTACAGGAAGAGGCCTGAGATGTTGCTATGGGTAATGGTACTGCAGAGGGAGCCTCCAATAGATTGCATACAGAGGAAGTGTGGTTGCTGGTGGCAAGGTACTGATCTACAGAAGGTAAGGAACACTCAGTTGCAGCTGGGGTTATGATCTCTGACCAAGCTTGTAGCAGAGGGTGAACTAAAGTAAGTTTGTCTCTCCCTTGCTCACGTTGCTCAATTAAGGAGTGCACAGCAACAATACAACCCAATAGTACTTGATGTGAATAGGCTGAATACTGCTGATAAAAGGAACCTGTACAATGTTTCAGCAACCATCCTAAAAATCCAGCCTGGTACAAAGTAAATGGAGGAGTGAACACATCATGGCCCTGAGAGGTAAACTAAAATATTAGCTTAGAGCAGACTTGAATCAAGGGTTGTACTTTGCTAAAGGAGAATCTGCCCTCCACGGCTAAGGTATGTGCTGTCAAAATGCTTCCCAACCACTTCTCCTTAGTGAGATCCTCCCAAAGCGAATGACAACAATCTTTGTCTTCTGCTGCAAGCTGCACATGACAAATCACCTTTGCTCTAAGCATTCTGACAAAGCAAAAAACTCAAAGCAACTGGCTCTCAGTTCCCAAGCTGATCTGGTCGTTAGTGGGCGTCACTATTATGTCAGGATTCAGCAGCTTGGCAGACCAGACATGTAGCTACACCAGGAAACTGAGACCAAACAAGTATATAACTTAAAAAAGGTGAGATTTATTTACAGTGCACAGTAATAAACAAACACAGCAAACAGTGAACATAAACAACCCCAGCAAACAAAACCCAAAACCTGACAAAAACACTAACACCTACACTGCAGACTAACGCTAATACTGGACAAGGGCACAGGGTATACAGGGAATCAAGGAGGATACCAGGCAAGGAGACAGCACTAGGCAAGGGACAAAAGCAGAGCAGAGCAGGCTGAAGCAAGATCTCTAGCAGCAGTGAGGCGAACTCAATAGTGACGCGCTGAGGGAAGAGGCAAGGTATGAACCCAATACTCAATAAAATCAGAAAAGCGCCCATGGGACTTTGAATGAGGCAAGCATAAGGCCAAACCAATGTAGTAAAATATATAAATTTATTGTTTTGTATGAACAACAAATAGAAACAGACATGGTCATCAAATCTGCCGGGATCCAAAAAGAAGCCAGGTGCTCCACTGCCTGGGTCTGGTAACTGGCTAGGTACTCCATTGGCCAGATTCCTAGAGGCATAGGACATTTGATCCCTCCAGACAGTAGGCATCCCAATCCTGGGGTACCATGGGTCATTTGCAACTTTAGCCCTGGGGTCAACACCAAACCTTTGACATCAGAATGTCTGGTTACAATCCTGTAGCTTGCCTGATTCCCAGGACTTGTTTCCCATTTCAATGGCCATCCAGGTTTCCCCAAGGACACCCACCAAGAAGGATCATTGGATCCAGATGTATTCATTACTTTGATATACTTTTTTATAGCTACACTACCGTTGAACCATGGGGGTCACTCAGGGACACCTACACTTTCACCATTTCCTCGTCTTGCTGGTCCTCTGTCTGGTCCTTGGGTGGGTGTCATGGACCCGGCTCCTTCAGCTCCTGGACTGGACGCCTCCCACTCCCTCCCGTGGGGGTCAACTCATGTAGTCAACTGGTCCATATGTAAGTATTACCAGGCCCCCTATTTTCATCCAATCATAACTACTTACCTTGCGATACATTTTAATTATAACTTATTCTTCAGAAACCCTGCATCTACTCCTGAGGAAGCAAGCAGAGCTCGCGAAACGCGTTGAGAATATGGATGCATTGAACACCTATGTCATTTTTCATATTGACCATTCACATATGTTTCTGGTTGTAAACATATACCACCATGCTACTATTCGCAGATTTGATGACCATGTCTGTTTCTATTTGTGGTTCATACAAAACAATACATTTATATATTTTACTACATTGGTTTGACCTTATGCTTGCCTTATTCAAAGTCCCATGGGTGCTTTTCTGGTTTTATTGCATTTTTGGGGATGGATGTGTAGCATAACAGAGGCAATAAGCAGACCATTCCTTTTATTTTATTTCACCCAATACTCAGGTACTCAAACAATACTCAGGTACTCACTATACTCAGGTACTCAGAATAATCAGGTACTTACAGAATACTCAGGTACTCACTATACTCACTGCTCAGATACTCACAGAATACTCAGATACTCACTACTCAGGTACTCACGACTCAGGTAATCACAGAATACTCAGGTACTCACTACTCAGATAATCACAGAATACTCAGGTATTCACAAAATACTCAGGAACTCACTATACTCAGGTACTCACACTATATTACTCAGGTACTTGCCCGATACTCAGGTACTCACCCAATACTCAGGTACTCGCCCAATACTCAGGTACTCACCAGATACCCTGGTACCCACACGATACTCAGGTATGCACTATGCTCAGGTACTCACTATACTCAGGTACTCACAGAATACTCAGGTACTCACAGAATACTCGCTGGTCATCAAGTGGTTTATAAAATAAAAAATCAAGGGCTGGAGAAGGTCTCTGGAGTGGCCAGTAGAGTCAAATCCCACATATGCACTATATATGCCAGTAATAAAAACTTGCAAAGCTAGAAGGCAGTTATGGTCATCTCTTTCACAAGTGGCTGTACACCCATGTGTTGGAAATGTACCCTACTAGAGCCGCCTCAATAGAGAACAAGCATAGTATATACCAAAACAACAAAGCAGAGAACATGTGCTTCCTTCAGTCTGGCCATAGAAAGCTAATGAGGATCTGAAAAATCTGCTCAAAGACTTTCCTAATAATACTTTATTCATGGCTCAGATGACCTCTCTGTCATCAATATTTTTTTTCTAAGTCTCTATGTCCCTGGGCTTTTCTTTGTAGTTACACTTATCACTAACAGTCATTCAGAGACGTCTCTTGTTGTCTGTTTGCTTTCCTAAGTATTTTCTTGTTCAAAGGCTTTTGATTATGTTTTGATATTTTGATATTTTGTGCACTTCTGACATCTTTCACATTTCTCTTCTGGGGATTTTATCTCTCCTAACTCTTAAATATAGTCCTGCTGGTATTGCTTTTATCACTAGGGCTGTAAAAAGCAATTCCTGACAAACCATAGTATGTGCTGCCTCTTGGCCTCCTCATTTCATGCAGATGCTAATTATGTGAAATCTCAAATTAAAATTTTTGTATTCTTAGCTTTTTGCATGCTGTATAATTTTATTTTATTTTTTTAGCTTTATAATAGTTGGTTTCTGATCCAAGAGTTTTTTTGAGAAATCGATATAATGAAAATTCATACCCATATGTCTGTCTGGGCGATGGTATATTTAAGGGTACAAAATTGTCAGACTATTAACACAAATAAAGTGTGCATTTGTGTGTTGTTTTTTTTATTTTTCAATTTTTATTTATTTATTTTCACTTATTTCAGACTTGTTTCTGAGTTGCTCATGTTTAGCTGCTTCCACATTCATATTCAGATGTGGTGGAAGGAAAAGCAGTTCACACACTATCACATTATTATGTAACATAGAAACATAGAAAAGTGAAGGCAGAAAAAGACTGAGTAGTCCATTGAATCTGCCCTTTTTTTTTTCTTTTTGTTTTTGTTTTTTTCCCATTAACCTCGTTGTCTGACTATAGATTTATGTTTATCCCAAGCATGTTTGAAGCCATTTACTGTTGACACTCTCACAACCTCTGTTGGTAGTTTAGTCCAATCATCAAGCACCCTTTCAGTAAACTAATACTTTCTAAGATTAGTTTAGAACTTTCCTCCAGTTAGTTTGAGGTCATGTCCCCGTGTTCTTGATTTTGGTTTCATATTGAAAAGACTGCCCTCCTGAACCTTATTCACCCCCTTGATGTATTTAAAGGTTTCAGTCATGTCTCCCCTCTCCCTTCTTTCCTCCAGACTGTACATATTAACCACTCCAGATCCGCGCTATTGCCATAGTACGGCTCCAGCGCGGATCTGGAATGCCGGGACGACGTCCATGGACGTCGCCCCCTGTGCGCGCTCCTCGCGCGCCCCCTAGTGGCAGCAGCGGCGCGCGCACGCGCGCGCGTGCCCGTGCCTCGGGCGGACTCGATGTCCGCCCGGACCCGCCGATCTCCTTCAGGAGCCTCAGAACGGGGAACCGCCGTTGTAAACACGGCGGTTCCCCGTTCTGTGACAGGGGACATACCAGATCTACTGATCCCTGTCACTGGGATCAGTTAGATCTGTTATGTCCCGGCCAGCCCTGCCCCCCCACAGTTAGAACACACCCAGGGAACATTTGTTAACCCCTTCACTGCCCCCTGCTGGTTAACCCCTTCACTGCCAATGACATTTATACAGTAATCAGTGGACATGACATATTTACAGTAACCGTCACTTCCCCAATTGGTCGTCCCCCGTCACTTC
>BLSH010248537.1:971922-995268 GCA_018402905.1 Glandirana rugosa | reverse complement strand
TTTAATTTCGTATTTCGAGGGTTCATTCAAAAAACTTTTCCCCATCAACGAAATATCCATCCACAATATGTATGTAGCTTTTTCTATAGATTTCACGTTTACGCACCGACCTAGTCTAGTCTATGACATAGAGATTACTTTACATACGTAAAAATATTCTTTTGATGTATGTGACAATTCGAAAATAAAGTTATCTAAAAATAACTTTCTAAATTGTAATGTACAACCTTTTTATCTTGCTTGTACACACAATCACTGTAGACTTTAGTGTACAATACACAAAACACAATCCAGGGTTAGAGTCTCGCAGGTCAAGTATCCCACATACTCCGGTCCTAACACAAAACACATAACATGTGATTTCAGATGTCACTAACACACATGTTCGTTCTATTTTTCCAACATGTAATGTTAAATCTTTCAATAAAAATCTATTGAAATAAAAGCTTAACAGTGTATGTAGTTTTCTTATAAAAATGCATACATTTCATTAGAGATACAGTATCTGATCTGATCCAGCCACGCATTTGCACTTTAGATATCTTTTTCGATGTATGTATAACACCTACCTATAAAGCAACTACCCCTTTTCAAAAAACTTACTTGGGAGCTTTATGCTTTAATTTGAGGTGGTCTCAGTGCACACCTAACTGGCCCACTCTGGCCGAGGAACTGCATCCCCTCTCCCCCCCCCCACATATGTCCATACTGGCTTGGGTGGTTTTACATGTTGTGTTTCCATGATCGCTTTTCATTTCCAGCTGTTAAGAACACTTTATCACACCATAATATTCGCAGAGTTGTCCCTGAAGAAAAAGCAGATTGACTTTGAAACGCGCTGGACACAATATGTGTTCGCTTTACTACATGGAATTTTAAATACTGTTCTGTGTACCCAATTTTACTGTATATAATATAATTTATACATTATATATACAAATACCCTCTTGAGCCTTTAAAGTCCCCCCCTCATGGGGGAATCCCAATTCTTGGTAAAGATTGCAATATAAATATGTGGCCAATATAACAAGAAAACCTCTAAACTATATTATGACTAATTTAAACTGACAACCCTATTACTGCAAGCAGGGATAGCCCAAGACTGCTGCCTGGGTCCAGAAATGAAATGCTGCCCCCCCCCCTCCTCAAAAAGAAAATCACGCCAACCAAAAGGCCCCCCACATCCATTATTTTATATCATGATAATTAAAATTAAAATGAGGGTAGTATAGGGGCAGACTAGGGTCATATAGGGGCAGGCTAGGGTAGTATAGGGATAGGCTAGGGTAGTATAGGGGCAGGCTAGGGAAATATATGGACAGGGTAGTATATGGACAGGCTGGGGTAGTATAGGGGCAGGCTAGGGTAGTAAATGGGCACGCTAGGGTAGTATATAGGCAGGGTAGGGTAGTATATGGACAGGCTAGGGTAGTATATAGACAGGCCAGAACATTATATAAACAGGTTACGATAGTATATAGACAGGCTAAGGTAGTATATAGACAGGTTAGGGTAGTATGTAGACAGGCTGGGGTAGTATATAGACAGGCTAGGGTAGTATAGGAGCAGTTGTCATCATGACACACAAAACTGCTGGAAAAAAGGGGAGAGGAGAGGTGGCCGTGGTTCAATTTGCTGCCCCTCTCAAAGTGCTGCCTGGGTCCAATGGATCCACTGGGACCCATGGTAGAGCCGGCCCTGGCTGCAAGGCAGAAGTGTTAATCACTAAGCCACTGTGCCATCGTGCTACTGTGTTAAAGGACACAAGGTGAAATCATTCAGGTACATTGGGACACCCAAAAGCAGCCCAACTGAGGGGTGGGCAAAAGGGCAAGCAAAACTTTAGGCCCACAAAAATCACCCAGATGTTAAAGTAGAACTAAAGGCAAAACTTTTTTTTTTCATTGTAGACAGAGTATGGGAGAGATATAACCCCTGAAAGTTTTTTGGCATCTGTATCCCATTGGGGAGATTTCCATTCATTTCCTGTCCTATAACCAAAATAGGAAGTGAGAGGAAATATTTCCAAAGTGACTCCTGGGGTGTCACCGGAGTCACCAAAACTAGTGTCTCATGGGAAGATTTTCCCTCTATTACTTTTTCTGGTGTGAACACAAAAATTGCGATTTTCTTTAACTTGAACTTCCAATAATAATTGTAAACAGGACATATACAGGGGGTGAATCTTCCTACGAGGTCATGGATAGCAATAAAAACAGGCAGGTATTCTAATCCCTAACCACTTAATCCAACTCTAAAGCAAATGTTTTGCCTTTAGTTATATGTTAACCCCTTAGGGAAAGAACTACAAAGTCCTGAAATCCTGAGAGGTCCAGCAGTTCCAACACAGACACGCTGTGGATAGAGAGGCAGGCACCCAGGGACAAGCCCCAAATAGATAGTTTTAACCTTCCCGGTGGACAGATTCTCTAAGGAGTCTTCAGGGACAAAATTTCAACAAACAGGTTCACCACGGCCCTGGACCTGTATAGAGACCCATAGCTAACACATGTTTCACATACTGTAGGTCTAGGAGACTGCCTTCAGCAGAGTCAAGTGCCCACAGGACATATTACAGGCTGGCCCTGTTTCTCCCTCTCAGCAGGGTCTGGGTATGGTCTCCACGGCAATGCTAAGGATTAGCTGATCCAAAAAGCTGCAAAAATGTGCCCCTGTGGCCTTAATTCTTAGGGTAAACTAGTATCGGGCAAAGATAGATGTGTAAAAGTCCAATACCAGTCAGGATTGAGAGGTATTGGTATTAATTTTTTCTAGAATTGTAACAGCATGATAAAAGGTACTTGCGCTGTTATAGTCCTCTGTCCATGTAAAAACCTGCAGGCTTTAGGAGGGAACACATTTAGAGCCCTTTCACAACAAGGTGTTTTTTTCAGGTGTTTTTGCTCTAAAATTAGCACATAAAAAGTGCATCAAAAATTCTCCCCATGCATCTCAATGGATGCTTTCACACCGAGGTGTCGCGCTTGCTAAGCGTTGAAAAAAGTCCTGCAAGCAGCATCTTTTCAGCTCGTTTTGTGCACTCAAAATAGAGCCTCAAAAACGCCCATGTCCATTGAAAATAATGGTTAAGCGCTTGAAAAGCAAATTAAATGTGTACTCAGGCTGTGGGGAAGGTCACATGATCGGAATGCAGTCTAGAATGCTGGAAAACCAGGAAATCCTGTTGAGAGGAGAAGAGGAGAGAGAAGCAAACACTGCAAGCATGGCAGCTGTGCAACCGAGTGAAAATGATGACAGACAGGACAGGGCAGAGGAAGTGGACCGACCCAGAGCCTCTGGTTCAATGGAACCAGACAAACTTATTCAAACAATGCGGAAACATCTTGAATTATGTGATTTCCAGAATCCGTGGTATACAAATAGAATTAAAAAAAATATAGCATGGAACAATGTGGCAGCTCGGCACATTGTAGACTGGAGTTCAATCCCCAGGAAACAGAAATCCAGCAAAAATGAGTACCAACCGCAGTCCCTAATCCCAGTCCCATTTGTCCCAAATCCCACAATCTGACCCCTAATGCTGGTCCTAGTAGTCCTAATCCCACAATCTGACCCCTAATCCTAGTCCTAGTAGTCCTAATTCTACAACCCTAACCATAATCCCAGTCATCATAGTCCTAATTCCACAACCCTAACCATAATCCCAGTCCCAGTAGTCCTAATCCCACAACCCTAACCATAATCCCAGTCCTAGTAGTCCTAATCTCACAACCCTAACCATAATCCCAGTCCTAGTAGTCCTAATCCCACAACCCTAACCATAATCCCAGTCCTAGTTGTCCTAATCCCACAACCCTAACCATAATCCCAGTCCTAGTAGTCCTAATCCCACAACCCTAACCATAATCTCAGTCCTAGTAGTCCTAATCCCACAACCCTAACCATAATCCTAATCCTAGTAGTCCTAATCCCACAACCCTAACCATAATCCCAGTCCTAGTAGTCTTAATCCCACAATCCGACCCCTAATCCTAGTCCTAGTAGTCCTAATCCCAGTCCCGGTAAACTCCAATCCCTCCACCCCAAACATCATATGATTGATGTTATATATTGAATGTTAGAAATGTTATTGACTCAATAATAATAAGAGAGCAAAAATATTTTTATTATATGGTTATTATAATATAAAGCATACAATAAAAGAGTGTTGAAGCACACAAAACATGGTACTAAGTGTCTTATACAGAACAACTAATATGCATTAAAACAGAAATTAAACTACTCTGTTCAAACAATACAGTATAGCATTTTGTTAAAGGATTATATCATTTGAGTTTGCCAACTAAGTGCACCAGCAGGACTCAAAAAGTAGTCAGCCAACTCATCCCTTATCGCAAAACCCACTCTATGACCATGAATATGAGGGAAATCCACAGGTGTTAGAAAAAGATTGTACTGAGGACGTGTTTGCATTTGATTGCTGTTTCCTCTAGCCCCCAGAGGAGGCGGTCCAGGCAGCTCTATTTAAGCAGCGTGCTTCCTGTAAGCAAGTGCTGTTTATTCTACAGCATTTCCTGCACCTGTGACCCCCCGGTGACTACTTCTGAGTGACTTCCTGTTCCTGTGACCCCGGCTAGCCCTCTGGACCTGTTGATATCTGCCTGCGTCTGACCCCGGCTTGTTTACGACCATCCACTTGTCTGCTCCCTCTGTACTTCTGTTGCCAGCACGTTACCGACCCTGCCTGTACCCGACCATCTGTTTGCCTGATCCCGTTGTACCGCACTGCCTGCCAGTTGTCGACCCGGACTGAACCACTACTCTCCTGCCTTGCATGAGCTTCTATGGACTTATGATTACCACCTGAAGATTGTCCAGCCCTCGTACCCCCCTGTGCTCCAGAGCTCCCTGTCTACACTACCAGGGGTTCTTGAACCAGGGCCGCAAGAGAGGTTGCCCCCGCGTAAGCCAGACTCTACCACCAGGTACGTGACAACAGATTCCAAGTTGTGTGCCAAAGTGTCTTTAAAACTGACACCGTCTCTTTCTCTCAAACCAGATTATGTAACACACATGCTGCTTTTATTACTTTACAAGCATTATCAACCTTGAGGTTGATTGGCTTTTGGAAAATTTGCCATTTGTTGGCAAGAATGCCAAATGCACATTCAACCAGTCTACGTGCCCAACATAGGCGGTAATTGAAAATTCTCTTGCGGGTGTCCAGATTCCTCTGCGAATATGGCTTCATAAGATGTTCATTTATCGTGAATGCATAATCAGCAACAAAAAAAACGGCATATTTGGACCATCTGTTCCGGTTAAGGGTCAGTTGTTGGGCAAGTCTAGTTGATTTGTGGCCAAATTTAGAATTCTGGAACACGGTGGAGTCAGCTGCCGAATGCCCCAATGTCAACAATGAGGAATTTGTAATCTGCATCCAGTTGTAATAACGACTTTTGCTATGACTTGGTTTTTATTAGCCGAATGTGTTTGCCGTCAATTGCTTCCAGGCAGTATGGGAAATTAGTCTTGATCCAGCAACGCTGGACCCTTTGTTTGGGACTGGCATTAGGGTATTTTTCAGATTCCAGATAGCATCACAAGTTTGCTTTACTATTACACTGATGGTCGAGATTCTAGTGCAAAATTCATATTGTAGTGATGAGTAAGTATTCCCTGTAGCAAGATATCTGTAAATAAAAGAACAATTATGGGGGTTTTTTTGCCAGTAAGAATGTTAAAAAGTCGGTGGAAGACAATGTGAGATAACTTTAGATGGGAATTAAAAAAGCAAAAGAATGTTACAAGTGGATTAAGTGGAAACAGTAAACGAGTGTACTGCCACTTTGCTGAACTGCAGTTTCTGAAACCTGTCATGGAACTGAGAGGGTGAGTTTAAAAGACTATTTATCTATTACATTTTTGAAAAATGATTCACTTTTACTACTGGAAAGTATGACAACATATATGTTGATAAAACAAAACTAATGCATTTACTTTGTCTTAATATTGTTTTTTAGTACTGATTCCAACATGAGTTCCGATTCAGAGGACCCCGATGAGCCCCAAATTGCAGAGAATTCTCAACAAGTTGCCGGAGCAGCAGAGGACCAGGATTCTGAAAGATCCCAAGAGCCACAAAGGATCCTCGAGAAAACACGACCAAAAGACTAAATCACAACAGACTGAGGAATTTATAAATGTCGTGAAGAGGCTCATAACGATCAATCAATAAGAACAATGTGAAATAGGCTTATTCCTAAAAAGCCTTATGCTTGATGTAGCGAAAGTCCATCCTGAATTGCTATTTGATTTGAAGGTGGACATATTAAGACTGATACAGTCATACCAACATAGAACACCTTCAGCATCAGCATCTGCTGTTCAACCAAATTACGAGGTCCCAAATCAAAACCAGCATCTCCGCTTTGACAATCCAATGAATCCTGGAAGCTCATACACCAACAGAATGATGTCATTTGGTCCTTCAGCAGGACCAAGTCCGGCTATATCACACCATTATAATAGGGCCCATTTTCATGGAGGTTCATATGATGCGTCTCACTACAGACCACATACACAACATCCACCCATGCCACCACGAGAGGATTCTCACCTCCCACCACCCTCATATCAAGACCTGTGATTTTGTTGTCAGTTGAATGTTTTTGGCTGAATCGGGTTATTTTTTAAAGAGTTATATTAATATGAGGAAAATATTTTGGATATTATATTTTTCTATTTTTTATTTATTTATTTTTTTGTTAAATTCACTGCCTTAAACCTCTTGGCCATGGAGTTCAATAGAGCTTCACAGGTACTGTTCCACTCCTCCATGACAACATAATGGAGTTGGTGAATATTACCTTGCAGGGAGGGGATCATGCTCTAATTCAGTATGTCACAGTACTTGTTGCCATACATTAAACTTTGGAATATTTTAGA
This sequence comes from Glandirana rugosa, assembly GCA_018402905.1. Lineage (NCBI taxonomy): Eukaryota > Metazoa > Chordata > Amphibia > Anura > Ranidae > Glandirana > Glandirana rugosa. The sequence goes on along the minus strand of BLSH010248537.1, from coordinate 988,359 downwards.
ATGTTATACATTATTTTGTTGCATGCACATGTTGTGCAGGAATGTTCTAATCTTACATGCAATAAATGCATAAATCAATAAAAAATATTGTTTTTTCTTTGGAATATGAGTTTACAAGTCAGCATATCAATTCATCATATCAACTTACCTTAGCGTTATAAGTAAATGTTCGCTTGGTGATATAGCATCTTGGAAATTGGTATCCTGTCTCACCAAGGCAGGCATCAACATCTCCAGAAGAACGTTGAATCTGAAAAAGGATATCGGTCAGGTGGTAACTCTGATAAACTTAGGATCTTTCCTAACTCTACTGATCTTCTACAGAACAACTAGATAAGGAACAATTTAGTTAAGACGAACCCTACTATAATCCCAAGATAAAATAAAATAGAACCCACAACCCATTTTTGAAACCTAACCATATGCTAATGGATAAAAGGAATTGGGTTGTGGGTTTAATACTACCGGGTTAGGGTTGTGGGATTAGAACTACTAGGACTAGGATTATGGTTAAGGTTGTGGGATTAGGACTACTAGGACTAGGATTAGGGGTCGGATTGTGGGATTAGGACTACTAGGACTAGGATTATGGTTAGGGTTGTGGGATTAGGACTACTAGGACTATGATTAAGGGTCAGATTGTGGGATTAGGGCTACTAGGACTAGGATTAGGGGTCAGATTGTGGGATTAGGGCTACTAGGACTAGGATTAGGGGTCAGATTGTGGGATTAGGGCTACTAGGACTAGGATTAGGGGTTGGATTGTGGGATTAGGACTACTAGGACTAGGATTATAGTTAGGGTTGTGGGATTAGGACTACTAGGACTAGGATTAGGGGTTAGATTGTGGGATTAGGACTACTAGGACTAAGATTATGGTTAGGGTTGTGGGATTAGGACTACTAAGACTGGGATTAGGGGTCGGATTGTGAAATTTGGACTACTAGAACAGGGATTAGGGGTGGGAGATTGGGAATAGTTGTACTGGAATTAGGGTATTTGCAAGATTAGTTACTGGTGGGACGGGGACCATACAATTTACGTTGTCATGTTCATCCTGGTGTAATTTGCAAACTTGGCAGGGTGCTCTCTCAATTCATGATACGCAACACGAATTGGCCTCTGGTGGAGTGCATTTGATGTATGGGATGCACCCAATAGCGATGTATCTGCCTCTGTTTTAGGATGTTTTTCCAGAAAAGTAGCATGAGCATCAGGAGCAGCTCATAATACAGGATGTGATGTAGAGGAGTGGGGTTGTTAGGAAACGCAAACTCTTGAAAAGTGCTTAAAAAACACCATTAGCGGTGTGCTATTTATAGCGCTAGCGCTTCAAAAGCACTGCAAAAACGCACACTAAAATAATGGCGTTTTACAGGATTTTACAAGCTTTTTTCCAACGCCTTGGTGTGAAAGGAGCCTAAAGGAAACACAGCAGTACTAATTACTTGGTGAATTGCAGATGTAAGTTTTTTTTTTTCTTACCTCCAATCACAACTTTCCTTTGATTGAACTGGAAAAAATGAAACAATATTTTGTAGGCCTCAGTTCTAATAAAATTATTAAACATTTTTCATGTACTCTGTAAAGATTTAATAATTTTATATTAGTATAATATTGTCAGGATTACAGTATAGCCAGATGATATACAGCTTTATCACTACCATTCCATTTTTAACCACTCGCCGACCGCCGTACATCTATAAGCGGCAATAGCGTAGCTCTGTCCCGTGAATCATTGCCTATAGTCGTCACTTGCGTGCACGACGGCTAGGGGGCATGCGTGCGCTCATGCCCACCGCACACTTCCTGATTCCTGATTCTGCGGATTGGGTAGGCTCGATGTCTGCCAGCGACTCGCGATGCCCTGTAACAGAGCCAGAGTGGGGAACTGCTGATGTAAACACTGTACTCGGGATCAGTTAGATCTCTGGTGCCACTGCCAGCCCAACCCCCATACAGTTAGAACACACCCAGGGAACACAGTTAACCCCTTCACTGCCCCCTGCAGGTTACCCCTTCCCTGCCAATGAGATTTATACAGTAATCAGTGGATATTTAAATTTCTGATCGCTGTATAAATGTCATTGGTCCCAAAAAAGTGTCAAAAATGTCCGACATGTCTGCTGCAATATCACAGTCCCGATAAAAATTGCAGATCACCGCCATTATTAGTATTAAAAAATTGTAAAAACGCCAGAAATTAATTCTCATGGTTTGTAAACGTGGCAACTTTTGCACAAACCAATCAATAAATGCTGATTTTGCTTTTTTCTTTTTTAACAAAAATATGAGGAAGAATATAAATCAGACAAAGCCAATTAATACATTTGTTTTTTAATTAATTTTTTTTGAATATGTATTTTAGCAAAAAGTAAGAAATAATGTTTTTTTTTTTGCAAAATTGACGCTTCTTATTTGTTTATAGCGGTGATCAGAAATGACGCAGGGGTGATCAAATACCACCAAAAGAAAGCTCTATTTGTGGAAAAAAAAGGACACAAAGGGTACAACATCGCACGACCATGAAATTGTCAGTTAAAACAGCACAGTGCCAAATCACAAAAAGTGATCTGGTCCTAAGGTGGGAAATCCTTCTGGACCTTAAGTGGAGATGTACTTGGTTTCAAGGAGCCAACCATAGTACCAATAATTAAAGGTGATTCGCAAAGAAAAATATGCAGACCTTGGTCAGAATGCATGAATTGCACAACTCTTTTTGGTTAGTGAATTATAAAACATCAGTGCTATTGAAATATTATTGCAGCCATAAAACCAACATTTTCATAAGCAGTGTTCAGAAATTACAGCCTCTATATTTCCTGCACAGGATTATTTAAAAAAAATACTGATTGGACAAACAGCAAAACATTCCAATGTATGGGTTCCTCAGTTTACAGATTAGGAAGAGCTGGCAACACCCTACAATATAATATAACATACACATTGCCTCTTTTCTGGATAGCAAACATTATCTTAAATTGTTGTAAATAAATTCAGGCAAAACATACTCAAGTATGATAATATAACACATTTGTCTCCTGATTATTATTATTTTCCTTTTAAGCCTTAAAGTGTCCATCCAATATGACCTTCCACTAAATTTTAAACACATAACCTTTAACAGCTCTCCAGGCTTTTCTGATCTTTTTTAAAGATCAAGATATTAAAATGTTATACTAAGTGATAGAATGCTGCCTTCAGAAGATGTCAGAACAAATGCAAAGTAGAGGAATTAGTGTAAAATTAATGAGTCATAAAAAATTGTAAGATTTGCACAATCTCCAAGGCACTTATCCTATAAATTTAAGACACTAAGGAACATATATGGATAATAGCCATTGCAATTCCAGAACTATATTCTAATATTCCATATTCATGCATGGTGTCCATTTTCTATGGAAAACTGTTAACTTGCAAGTTATTATATGGTTTCATTAAAAGGAAAGGAACCAGTTAGCACAGATATATCTTGTTGCTGACTTGTTTTAGAATGTACATGCTTATGAGCTGCTTTCTTTATCTTTTTCTTGCTACTTGATGAGCCAATGATCTGAACAAATGTGCAAAGCAAGTGTTGAAACACCTGATATGTGCATGCTTGGTCCAGAGTGACTTTTTAAGGATAAAAATTACAGCCCCAGAAATTCAAAAATTGGTCAGCAATGGCACTGCCCTAACAGAAATGAACATTCCATTTGAGTATGCCCTACAGATGCTCAATAGGGTTTAGGTCTGGAGACATGCTTGGCCAGTCCATCACCTTTATCCTCAACTACTTTAGCAAGGCAGTGGTCATCTTGGAGGTGTGTTTGGGTTCGTTAACATGTTGGAATATTGTCCTGTGGCCCAGTAGTCTCCGATGGGAGGGGATAATGCTCTGCTTCAGTATGTCACAGTACATGTTGGCATTCATGGTTCCCTCAATGAACTGTAGCTCCCCAGTGCTGGCAGCACTCATGCAGCCCCAGACCATGACACTCCCACCACCATGCTTGACTGTAGGCAAGACACACTTGTCTTTGTACTCCTCACCTGGTTGCCGCCAAACACGCTTGACACCATCTGAACCAAATATATTTTTCTTGGTCTTAGCAGACCACAGGACATGGTTCCAGTAATCCATGTCCTTAGTCTGCTTGTCTTAAGCAAACTGTTTGGGGGTTTTCTTGTGCATCTTTTTTTAGAAGAGGCTTCCTTCTGGGACCACAGCAATGCAGAACAATTTGATGCAGTGTGTGGAGTATGGTCTGAGCACTGACAAGCTGACCCCCCCACCCCTTCAACCTCTGCAGCAATGCTAGCAGCACTCATATGTCTATTGACATGAGACATATTGACATGTGAGTTAGATAGCCTTGTTTAAATGTATCATGTAGGCTTGCTGATACCATACAAATCATTGTACCAGCCAAACTTTGAACAGTCAGAATTGTTTGACATTCATGTCGGCTGTGATTACTACTGATCTGTGATTAGCTGAAGCTATTCACATGGTACAGGTTGTTGAGATAAGCCCAAGTACCATGTGATAGCTGGGGCTCAATCCCAGCTCACCAATCTAGGTAACTAAGCTGATACTAAAGTGGTGCCTCAGCCCCCCCACCACAGGAAATGTACAAGTCAGCAGCTACACATCCTGCAACTGCTGACTTTAATTATTAGGACACTGTCCTGGAAGCTAGTGATGTTGGCACCCCAGCCCATGTTTCCATTGGCTCTCAGGTGCTGTCGCCTCCATTGCCCATTCCCTACTGCGCATGCACAAAGGGCACTGCACTTTCTGAATGGCCTGGCAGCAGGAAAGAGGAGGAGTAACAAATGTGTCAATCTCCCTGCAGTGAGGTCTGTCAGAGGTGGGGAAAGGTAAATGTCCAAAACAGGTACCCACACCCCACCCCAAAAAAGAGCCAAACGTGGCATCAGAAGGGGGAGGAGAGAGATAACCAGTGCTTCCACTTTTGGGTAGATATCTAAGGCCCCTTTCACACTTGTGCAACTTGTCATGCGACTTGGGACTGCAAAGTCGCCTGTCAAGTTGCCCGCGATTTCCACATAGAGAGCGCCCCCTGGACAACAACTGGGCCTGGTTTGAGACCTCCGGCATCTATGGTTCAGTCGTACTAGGTCCTCAAAGTGACCAGTAATTGCCGGGTGAACTTCGGACTTAACATTGGAGTCTATGAGGGGGCACCCAGTTTGGGGACACCGTTCTCTTGAACCATAGGCGATAAAAATACCAAACTTGGGTCACATGGAGGGGGCCCGCTGGACCACAACTAGTCCAAGTTTGGGACTGCCAGCACCTATGGTTCGGCACAAGGTCTTATTACAAGAATTGGATAAGGCTGTGCTACGTGTGCACTGTTTTTTTTAACCCCTTGGATCCCACACTAGCATGCATTGCACACTTCACTTCAATGAGTCATGCTTGGGAGGCTACACTTGGTAAGTGTGACAGGGTGTATAATTCCTACTGCGGCTGTAACATGTGTACACCCCTGGCCAGTGGGCGGATGTGGTGGAATGGCCCACTGAGAAGGCCCTGGGGAATGTTGGTGGTCAGAAGGGGGGTAGGTCTAAAGCTGTTTAAGGGGCCCCAATATTTCTGATGGCTGCCCTGGCAGAAAGTGAATGTGTGGTGATCCCACATGAACAAATAAATTACCCCATCCCCACCAAATATAGCTACCACATCCTCCCCCACACATTGTAAGCACAAGTATATTTCCTACATTTACCCGTCGAATGAGTAGCCCCTCCTCTTTGCTAAAATGGGACCTCGCTATATCCACCTATATAGAGATCCTGACCAGAAAAGACACTTCTGGGAGAAAACAATGACATTCCTGGGTCAGAGGACAAAGCCACACTTGCTTGCGAATATTTGATCACTATCAATTTTTTTTTTTAGTAATAGGCAGGTGAATGACAAAGGCTCAGTTTGAGACATACACTGCTTATCCACCAAATTCAGAGCCAGTTCACACTTGTGCAATGTGGGAACCCTGCAAATCCACTGCAGGTTCTCGTTTCGCATTTCGCACTGCGATGTGTGACCTGCTGGGTGTGTCAATACATTGTTAATGACACCCCAATTTCAGCTCACATATCACAGTGCAAACAATTCGGACATGAATTGGATTGTATGGGTGTGAACACCCATGCAATCCAATTCTGGTGCGGACCAAAAAAAAAAGGGTCCTGTGCGAGTTTGGTCCGAATGCGATGCAAATTCAGCCATACTATCTGTATAGCTAAAATCGCATTGCATGGACAGCGCATGTGACTTGTACTGCAGTGTGAATCAGACGCAATCTTGCACAGCGCAGCAGTGTGAACCGGCACATATCTGCAATTCTCCAGACCTGTTAAATGAAAAGACTCCACTTAAACAACGTTTATCATTTACTTGCAGGTGTGTTGAAGAGATTAGGTTTTTTTAATCCACAATTACAAGTTCTCATAATTTGTCATTAGCAAGACAGTTCACTTCTCCAAACCCAGCTCCCCCCAAAACAAATTGAAAAAAAAAATAGCTCAAAAATTTATATTTATTTGCAAGCAGCAACACAATTAACTACATTCATTTAGTGGCATTAGTATATTAGGTGGTACATTTAGACAAACATTTAGCAATTGGGATCTAATGGCCCTGCTCATAGAAGCTTACAATCTAAAATTTTTCCAAGCCTTATAGTGGACACAGCTTTAATTTCACAGTGTATAGCAGGCTACACATTTCATAGTACAACTACTCTCAACAGCCATCAACTGCCAACAAATGTTTAGCTGCAAGATTATACAAAATTACAAAAAGTCATTCTTAAAAAAAAAAACAACAAAATATTAAAAAGACATTTCAACATGAATACCCACCACCCCACATTCCACACACATACATTGGTGACGGTTCTGCTGGAAGATGCATTTCTGTGTACATGATTAAGCAATGAGATCAAAGAGTAGAAGGTCAGCAGATGCTCCCAAACCATGAATGCAACAATACACAACATTGACAGTAAAGCCACACTTTTGATTGACAAAATGCACAAGAATTTCAACTAACAGCCCAAGTGGGGCGTTTGTCATAATGCACAATATCAGCCCTACTCCCCCCCCCCCAAAAAAAAAACCACAGCAATTAATGAAGCCTCTTCGCAGGGCAAACCAACCTCCCCTACTGCAGTGAATTATATAACATAGGTTGTATTGTAAGCACACCGACATGCCCAATGGAAGTACACACCCACCAGTGTCATTAAATCTGTCTCTTAATGCTTGCCTAACTCTATAGTGATTGCACCTGATAAACAAGAACACTTACAATTTGCAAATGGGTTAGCCCACACGATATTGTCAAAATGCCTGCCTTTACACACACATGAACTTTAATGGCATCCCAGTCTTAGTGCGTAGGGTTCAATATTGAGTTGGCCCACCCTTTGCAGCTATAACAGCTTCAACTCTTCTGGGAAGGCTGTCCACAAGGTTTGACTGTTCTTCCCAAAGAGATTTGTGAGGTTAGGCAGTGATGTTGGACGAGAAGGCCTGGCTTGCAGTTTTCGCTCTAATTCCTTACCAAAGGGGTTCTATTGGGTTGAGGTCAGTGAAGGCAAATCATAAGGTGCCAGCAGACTAAGACATTTTGGACCATTTCATGCTTCCAACTTTGTAGGAACGGTTTGGGGATGGCCCCTTCCTGTTCCAACATGACTGTGCACCAGTGCACAAAGCAAGGTCCATAAAGACATAGATGAGTGAGTATGGGGTAGAGGAACTTGACTGGCCTGCACAGAGTCCTGATCTCAACCCAATAGAACACCTTTGGGATGAATTAGAGCAGAGAGTGTGAACCAGGCCTTCTCATCCAACATCAGTGCTTGACCTCACAAATGCTCTTCTGGAAGAATGGTCAAACCTTCCCATAGACACACTCCTAAACCATGTGGACAGCCTTCCCAGAAGAGCTGAAGCTGTTATAGCTGCAAAGGGTGGGCCAAATCCAATTTGAACCCTAAGGACTAAGACTGGGCTGCCCTTGTGTTTGTAAAGGCAGATATTCCAATACTTTTTCCAACATAGTAGATTGTGCAAGATTTGCAATGGTGGTGGAATCCTTGTGGCACCTCCATCTCTGTGATATCAAACAGTGCTAAGTCCCAGGGGTGCAATAAATTAACCAATGCAGGTGTACTGCTCAGTACTGTGAGCATTCTGCTCTAGAACATCTCCCATTTTGGGGCATTTTGCTTGGTAAGAAGCTGCAATTATTGCTGGTGGGGAAATGTTAAGGCTGATTATAATCCTCGCCCATGGAAAATATATGACACAATTTACAATGGTGGTGGAACCCTCCTACACATAAATACTACATTTAGACATAATTTAATTAAATTCCTGAGTCAAGAGCTATGTTTAACAACATTTTTGGTCTTCGAACCCAGGAACGTAGCAATGCTAGGCAGGAGTGTTACCTTATGAGCCACAGAGATGCTACATGTAGAGTTCTCTTACACATATATACTGCATTTCTTTGGATATATAGGTGGTGGAATTACATACAGGAGTTATTTGTCTTGATTTATTCTGTGATATTTGTGGTCCTTGGTGGGTGAGTGTACAGTAGTGATGTTACTCTCAGATTTTTGGTAATGACATTTTTTTTTCTGATGTTTGTACACATATCACATTTTTGGGCTCAAATTAGGATAATTTGCAATTTGAAAAAAAAAAAAAGAAAAAATTGTGATTCATTTTAAATTTGCAATAGCAATGGTATTGTTTGTGGTTTGTGAAGATAGCTGTATGACTTTGGGAAAAGATTTTTTTGAGATGGACAGCGAAAAGTGAAAGACAGAGAAAAATGTATTTTAACAAAACATGAAAGCATGAAATACATGAAGAAACATTGTTGCAGGGACAATTTGTTTGAGAGAAAGATACATTTCATCTCAATATGAAACGGATTTCTTTAGGGAAGTTACAATTGTACCATTAGTATCAATGACTAAAACATGCATTGGGCTATATGGCGCAAATTTGCCTTCTCAAGAAGACATATTAGCCAACGCGAATTTGTGAATTTACTATAGCGCCCTCTAAAAAAGGCATGGGAGTTAAAATGAGGGAATTTTCTTGTCTGAGAATGCTCAGTTGTGCTGATGAATAGTCAGAAAAAAAGGGGGAATTTGGCTCATTTCAGACTTTTAATGATATTTCAGGTTATACATCACTTTTTTAAACAATATAAAAGCAGATCATTATTAACCCCTTCCTTACTGGGCACTTAAACCCCCCTCCTGCCCAGACCAATTTTTGGCTTTCAGCGCTGTCGCATTTTGAATGACAATTGCGCGGTCGTGCGACGTTGTACCCAAATAAAATTTGCGTCCTTTTTTTCCCACAAGTAGAGATTTCTTTTGGTGGTATTTGATCCCCTCTGCGTAATTTCTGATCGCCGCTATAAACAAAAAATGAGCGACAATTTTGCAAAAAAGAACAATATTTTTTACTTTTTGCTAAAGTACAAATCCATTAAAAAAATTATTCATCGGTTTTGGCCGATATATATTCTTCTACATATTTTTGGGGAAAAAAAAATCGCAATCGGCGTATATTGATTGGTTTGCGCAAAAGTTATCGCGTCTACAAACTGGGAATTGATTTATGGCGTTTTTATTATTATTTTTTTTTTTACTAGTAATGGCGGCGATCTGCGATTTTTATCGGGATTGCGATATTGGGGCGGACATGTCGGACCAATGACATTTATACAGCGATCAGAAATTTAAATGTCCACTGATTACTGTGTAAATGTCATTGGCAGTGAAGGGGTTAACCAGCAGGGGGCAGTGAAGGGGTTAAATATGTTCCCTGGGTGTGTTCTAACTGTGGGGGGGCAGGGCTGGTCGGGACATAACAGATCTAACTGATCCCAGTGACAGGGATCAGTAGATCTGCTATGTCCCCTGTCAAAGAACGGGGAACCGCCGTGTTTACAACGGCGGTTCCCCGTTCTGAGGCTCCTGAAAGTGATCGCGGGTCTCGGGCGGACATCGAGTCCGCCCGACCCGCGGGCATGCTCGCGCAGCGTGCGGCGCGCGCGCCGCCGCTGCCTCCAGGGGGCGCACGGGAGCATGCGCAGTGGAGGACGTCCATGGACGTCCTCCCGGCATTTCAGGTCCGCGCTGGAGCCGTATTTCGGCAATAGCGCGGACCTGGAGGGGTTAAACAAGATACTACATTTTAAAAAAAAAACATTTAGGTGATCATATCATGCTCTAAACATTATTTCCATGTGCAATTCCCTTGCTTCTACCACAACTAGTTTTTTAGTCAATCACTGTTGTCTGGGCGCTATAGTGAATTTGATTCTGGGACTATTTTCTCCCTCAGGGCTTTAGTGAATTCCATTTTCACTCTAATTAGCGCAAATTTGCGATTCTGCACGTTAAAATTTGCAGGAAGGCAGAATCACTCTATAGTAAATGCCCCCCATACCCTCTAGTCTCACTCAGACAGGAAGTGAAAGAAAATCTCCACACCTCCATGGAACAATGAAAAAAGAAAAAACGTTTGACTGCATCTTGGCTTAAACCTACTTTCAGATGGATATAAAATAATAGAGCTAATTATACCAATGAGCTGCAATGTCTTTTTTTATTACCCACATACGCAGTTCTTTTCTGTTTAACTCTGCTTTTAATATATGCTTGGCATATAAAGTTTCATAATGTAAAATCATGGTCATTCTTTGGCACCACAAATATGCTCATTCTATGGCGCCACAAAGTTCAGCAGAATGAGAAGCTCAGTGGGGGTTACAGTATCTTCTTTCAGCAATCATTTTAATCAAATACAGATGATGAAAAGATTAGCCCATCGTATACTTGATTCAGATACACACAGTGCAGAGGAAAGCCCATCTTTTAACTTGTTTGAAAATGTTGTAGGATTTTTCATTTTTTTGAACTATGATCTCTCCTGTATCTTTTATGTTTTCCGCCAAAGCCTGCTGCTGTATTTGATGCAGGAATAAGGGCCCAAGGTATTGACCTATAAATGCCTGCCCCTTTCACAGAACTAATACTAAATTTCAGCAGGTGTTGCAAGATTGGGTGCCTAGGGCTTTGCAATTATATTTCCTGATTAAAGGTGATACAGCATTTCATGTGGAAGTCGATTTATCTCCACTCTGAAACAATATGGAGAGCTCAGGGCCAGATACATTGACTCCACTTAGGGTCCTCAGAGACAGCACAGTATATGGAAGGAGCACATTGCCGTGATCCATATAATAATACTTCAATAAAGATAGCTCTGATAAGACTCAACAAGCAGGCACAGATAAACTAAAAATAGAAAAATACCCTAATTTGACACAAACTGTTCATGCTTTTGCTGGATCAATACTGACTTCTGCCAACAAGTAGCAATTAGTTTGTGGCTCATTTTATTGATGACATCCAAATAATGTATCTGAGATTGTTAAACAGGCTTGCTGAAATATTAAGATAGAGTTCTTGCTTACAAGTGGAAATCAAACCTTTGTCTTACATAATAATCATAGCAATTATTTAAAAGTCTTACTTGATAGCAGTTTTGCTCTGCTCTATTGATATTATTAGGGAGTCTTGTGTTCACTTTGAGCTTGATCACATTTTCTATAATATACTGTTGCACATTGCCATGATTTAGGCCCTATTCGTACCTACGCTTTTTGGAGTACAAAACTTGAAGCTGCAAAATAATCAAGGAAAAAAATAATCAAATCTATTATTTTCTATTGGTGGTGGTTCACACCTGAAAAAAAACACCTGAAGCCAAATGCCTGAAGCTCCAAAACATTTTGGGGCTACTTTTGTAGCTTGATTCTAGCAGATGCTTACATTTTCAGACAGTTTTAGTCTCCCACTGAAAAACATAGAAATGCATGAAGAGCACATTTTGTCTCGTGTTTAAGAGTGTTTTTCACAAAATGGCTATTTTGGGACAAGTCAAGGAGACACTCTCTCGGTCTTTTATCAGGAAGCGAGAGAGTGCCCCTGTATTTATGACCGCCGGAAACTCCTGTTCAAGAGTACAGCGGACATGTGATAGTTTAAATTTTTTTGGGTTGTATTAAATATGTGCAAAGAGAGATCACACAAATACCTACAAGTATAACATTTAACGTAATGACAGATGTAAATAAGGATAAAGAAAATATCACAAGAATACTTAAAGTGGATGTAAACCCACCACTCACCCAGTATAAGCTAATGGCACAGTATTAATGTATATATACACGCAAGCCTCCTGCATCTTTCCCTACCTTGAAAATGTCCTTCCTTTAAGCACTTGCAGCTCTGTAAAACTCTGAAATCAGTGGATTTCTCTCTTTGCTGGAGTTTGGTGGGTGGAGTTGTGATGCCACAAGACTTCCCACCCACCTCTATACTGAGACATTGAGGAGGGAGGGAGAGGGGAGTTTAAAACTTTCTCTGCTTCATGAAGGAGATAAGCAAATTGCTTGTCAATCACTCATGGGGCTGATCGTCTGTGTATCTCCCTGTTAGTCAGACGTTCTCTTCCTGAAAAAAGATAAGGACATTACTCACAATTGGATTAACTATTTGTGGCAAGACTGGGCACAGATGACATGATATGCTACTCTACCAGGCAGAATTATTAATTAATTATTTTTTTTTGGGTTTACATCCACTTTAACGAAAGCTGTTGTTTCTGCCATGGGTCCCCGCATTAAATTGAATGGCATCGTGGATCAGTACCAGACACATGCCAGATGGCAGTTCTGAGTGAGACCAGTATTACAAGCTGTGTGTGGGTTGTATAGGGAAATAGCCACCCATCCCTCACTGGAGCAAAATGACCTCACATTCCTAAAGGAGTGGGCTGGCTTGTCAATATAGTCAGTTTACTCTCACATTCCTTTCACTTCAGTCAACTAAGCTTTGTCCTTGTAAAATCCCTTAGCAAAGGCTTACAGCCATTCTCATGCCTTGTATGACCCATTAGCCAGGTTTAGAATTCATTATTAGGTATCGTAATGCATAGAAAATATGCAATTTCCCTATCAGGGACCAGATTGGCAGACATATGTTTTTGGATTGGGAGGGATTCAGAAGCCCAGTAAAAAATTATAAAAGTAAGAGTTGCAATCTTTTGCATCTGTTTAGCAATGATACTGTATGCTATACCTTAATGGTTACATGTGTGAACTGGCTGAAACCTATTTATTAGTTTTGCATTGCCTAAGGGCTGCTGATGGAAATCTTGGGGCCCCATACACACTTTCTGACCAGTCACATACCTGGTACATCGTTGATCTTCAAGTGGTTGTACTGGAATGATGCCTGCAGCTGCAGGCATCAACTCAGTGCCCTTTTTTAGATCTGGCGGTCGGCTCTCTTATAATAGTAATCGGAGCGGCTACCTAGCTGCTCGATTGCTATTACAAGCAGCATGAGGGGACTCCCCCCCACCTCCCGCTGCCTTCCACAGCTTGCTTGGGCTCTCCCGTCCCACCGGGAAACCCAAGCTACCAGCTGGAGCGTCCGCTGGCTAATTAGACAACAAAACAAAGCCGGGATTGGCTTTAATTGGGTTCCCCGCTATGGTAACCCGGAAGTGATGACATGACATGACTCCTGGTTTACACAGATGTCATAAGCGCGATTTTCAAAAATTCAAAGGCATTAAAAAACACTGATCTTGGTGTTTTGAATGTTTTTAAATGCAGAGGAGGGATTTGGGGTCTTATTGACCCCAAAATAAAAAAATTAAAAAAAATAAAGCAACAGTGTAAAAATAAATTAAATTAGATTAATAATTTAAAAAAATTAAAGTGCCCCCACCCCACGTTCAAAAGGTGAACACATCAGTCGCGCATGCACACAAACAGCAATTGTCCCACACATGTGAGGTATCACCATGAACATCAGATCATGGGCAGTAATTCTAGCACCAGACTCTGTAAATTTAAAGTGGTAACTTGTAAAGGCTTTTAAAGCAATGCCTATGGTTAGTAAAATTTACGTCATTTGTCGCGTGCACAATTTTAAAGTGTGACATGTTTGGTATCTACTTACTCAGTGCAACATCATCTTTTATACTTTACAAAAAAATGTGTAATGTATTGTGTTTTTTTGCATTAAAATTCAAAAATATGATTTTTCTCCCCAGAAAAATAACATTTGAAAATTCTCTAGGGTCTATGCCTTAAAGACATATATGATGTTTGGGGGTTCTAAGTAATTTTGAAGCAAAAAAAAATTATTGTTACATGTTAACAAAAAAGTGCCAGAAAAAGCCTGGTCCTTAAGTGGTTAAAAGCCTAAAAATATATTTTTATATTATAACAATAATATATTTATATATAAAAATAAATATAAAACACACATATATCTATATATATATATTTATTTATTTATTTTTTTATTTACTAGCCCCACACTACTCATTCTGAATCGTATACAGGGGGCGTATACTATGTATGTGAGGCCTTGGTTTGGATATTGTGTATATAAGATGATGCAAAACTAACTAGACATTACGGATGGGCCAAACACCCCCCCTCCCGGTTCGGTTTGCACCAGAACACCGCCAGCAGACAATAAGTTCCTGCGAACACGCAAACTCTATTAAAGTCAATGGGACAGGAACATGAACAATCAAAAGTGCTTGTTTTGAAGGCTTATATACAAGTTATTGCCATAAAAAGTGTATGGGGACCCGGGTACTGCCCTAGGGGACATGTATCAATACAAAAAAAAGTTTTTAAAACAATAGTTATTTTCAGGAGCAGTGATTTTAATAATGCTGAAAGTGAAACAATAAAAATGAAATATTCATTTAAATATCGTGCCTGGGGGGTCCCCTTAGTCTACCTGTAAAGTGGCGCATCTGTACGTTGTCTAGAATGGTGTTGGAGCAAAATTACATTTATAAAGGAAAAATGTCATTTAAAATTGCCGCAGCTGAAATGTATTGCCGAATCCCAGCAATATAGATTAACCGCTTGCCGACCAGCCACCGTCCTTTCACGGCAGCAGGTCGGCTCTCCTGCGGAAACCGCCATCATGGTGCATTGGCTTGTGCAGGCGCAGTTGCAGGCAGAAATGGGCCACCAGCGGTGCGCTTGCCAGCTGCATGCTGCATGAGTGTGCCCGTAGGTCGCAATCGCCTTCTTCAGAGGCAGAACGGCGGTCTGCTAATGTAAACAAGGCAGATCCCCATTCAGGGGACATGACACTGATCTACTGTTCCCAGTGATCGGGAGCAGTCAGATCTCTCTCATGTCCCTGCCAGCCCAGCCCCCACACAGTTAGAACATGCTGAGGAAACACACTTAACCCCTTGATCACCCCTAGAGTTTAACCTCTTCCCTGCCAGTGACATTTATAAAGTAATCAGTGTCTATTAGCTCTGATCGCTGTATAAATGTCATTGGCCCCAAAATAGTGTCAAAAGTGTCCGATTTGTCTGCCACAATGTCGCAGTCCTGATAAAAATCGCAGATTGCCGCCATTACTAGTAAAAATAATAATAAAAATGCCATAAATTTATTCATACAATTTGTAGATGCGATAACTTTTGCGCAACCCAATTAATATATGCCTATTGCGATTTTTTTGCCAAAAATATGTAGAAGAATACATATCGGCCTAAACTGATGAATAAATTTTGTTTTTTTTTTTATATTTTTTTGGATATGTATTATATCAAAAAGTAAAAAAAAAGTTTCTTTTCAAAATTGTCGCTGTTTGTTTATTTATAGAGCAAAAAATAAAAACCTCAGAGGTAGAGATGAGCGAACTTCTAGAAGTCCGGGTTCTGCTGGTTCGGCCGAACTTCGGGACAAAGTCCGGGTTCGGGTCCGGACAGAACCCGAACTTTGTCCCGGACCCCGCCGAACCCCATTGAAATCAATGGGGACACGGACTTTTAGGCACAAAAAAGGCTGGAAAATAGTCCTGAAAGGTCCTAGAGGTCTGCAAAAGGAAGGAAATGTGGGTAAGGATGGGACAAGTGACCTACAAAGAAATGGGGACAGGGAAAGAACTTTAAATATTTTTAAAAAATTAAAAACATAAAAAAATGCAAAAATGGAGATCATCTTCAAAATGGGTCTGAAAAGTATTAATTAACATTAGAGGCCATAGAACTGTTCTAAAATCATCTTCAAACTGTGTCAAAAAAGTATAAATAAGCCGGGAGTACCCATATCACTGTTCTGCAAAATGTGTGTGTCACTTTAAATGAAACCGGGAATCAGTGCACATCTCTTCTGCACAATTTTTTAAAGTCTGTGTGTCACTTTAAATGAAACCGTCAATCATTGCACATCTGTTATTCACACTTCTTTTTTCTTCACACTTATTGTCTACACGTTACTAACTGCCAAAGTAAATTTCACTGTGTGTCTGAAATTTT
>BLSH010248537.1:945599-967957 GCA_018402905.1 Glandirana rugosa | reverse complement strand
TCGACGTAAAAACTCGTAAGTCACATCTGATACATATGTCACGAAAGCCACCACATGTCATATATTAGGTGAGATCCTTCACATAATTATATATATATATATATGTCAGTATATATATTTCTATATATATAGATATATATATCTATATATAGATATATATATATGTGTGAGACGTAAGTCAATTGTTATATATTAGGTGAAGTCCACCACATAATTGGTGAACGGCTGGAGGCTAGCCGTAGACTGCCGCCGTTTCACCGAGACATTCCGCTTTGCGGCAGTTTGAGGCCCCTGTGATCACAGCCCTTCCCCCTTCACAGAACGGAGGTCCGTGTTTACATACACGGACCTCCGTTCTTTCACTCCGGGGGGGCATCGCGGGTGGCCGGCGGCAATCGAAGCCACCGCACCCGCTCCCTGGCCCTCCCCGGAGTTTGACGGCGTTTCGCCTTACAGAGCCACTTTGCCGCCGTCAGATGCCGATCGGAGGTCGGCAAGTGGTTAATACACCACCTGAAGTGGATTATATATTGTTAACTGAATGCAGAGTGTGTATATATATATAGATATATATCTATATATATAGATATATATATCTTTATATATATGACTGTATATATATATATATATTAATACACTTCCTAGAGTGGATTATATACTGTACACCACCGAAAGCACTGTATACATAGTCTACACTGAATGCTCAAAAATGCAGCTTAACATTGTATACAGAGCGTTAAGCCTCGTCAGGCCTCTTCCAGATTTTGATAAGCTCCTGCCAGCAGACCCCCACAACAACCGGCCATGGTTGTCGGGAAGAGGCCCTTGTTCTCATCAACATGGGGACAAGGTGCTTTGGGGTGGGGCGCAGGGCCCCCCTGCCCTAAAGCACCCACCCCCCATGTTGAAGGCATGTGGCCTGGTATGGTCCAAGAGGGGGGTGCTCGCTCGTCACCCTCTTTCCTGACCTGCCATCATTTTTTGGCATGGGGGTTCCCCTTAAAATCCATACCAGACCAAAGGGTCTGGTATCTCTTGGGGGGGGCTTCGCACTATTTTTTTTTTCATTTTTGAGGGGGTTTCCTTTAAGATCCTCAGCACATAGAGGCAGAGGCAATGCAAAATGCTGATAAAATCGTGTTTTTAATGCGGCTTTTTTCCCTGGCGTTGGTACTAGCTTTACAGCTCGCCTGTGTGTATAGGGCCTTAATGTTCAACAGAAGGTATGCCATTTCTGAAGTACATGTCCATTCACCCCAAACTAACTATTGATTAGTGGACATAATAAAACAACAACAACAAGCAAAATAAAAAAACTCATGACATACTAGAACTGCAGTACACCTTCTGACTGACATCCTGATGTACTCAAAAAACTTGTCCCCATATAAATGTAAGTCGGTGTACATGACCCAGATGTAGCCCCTTTGTTCACAAAAAGAAATGTCAGGAGGGATGCAGTATCTGCGTGTCCTCCTTTTCTCTCTTCTTCATCAAGTAGGAAATGTGATGTCACTGAATTTGACACCACGTAACACACTATTTCTTTGTCCATCATGTTTGGAGAGCACAAAGCAATGCAGAACACACAAGAGATGAGAATAACCCAGGAAGCAGATGAAAGCAAAAACACATAGCAATAAATGATGTCACAGTTTATAGTTTTCTTTACTGGGTAAAGAAAAATGGCAGTACTCAAAACCACTATAAAACACTGTAACAAAACACACAAAAATGCACATAAAAACATTCGACAAAACATGTGAATAAACGTACAAATGATGCACTCAGGTGTAAATGCAGCCTTATAGTTTTTTTAGCACTGTAAACTTTAAAAAAGTATTAAGGTTGCACTTCTTTAACATTTTTTGTGAACATTTTTTTTTCTTATAGCCAATCGTCTCTAACACCATGTATAAGCCATCTATTATTTGCAGTAAAGAGAACATCTATATTCCTTAAAAAAGGAATGCGTTGCCTTACCTGTCTTTGAATACCCAGTAATGAGAAGTGAAATTTCACCTTGTACATGGCTGGACTAATGTGAAGGCCTTTCCTTGCTGGTAAGACATGATCACAAAAAATCCTATGATGTAGCAAATTTCAATTCAACCATGCATAACATTTTGATATGCAAGTAAAAAGTTATTTATCATAGATACAATATTAAATCAGTGTTGTACTGGAAAGCAGCCAGGGAAAGAGTTATTTCACAAATGAATTACTTTCATAAGACAACTGAAAACATCTATATATACAATTGTATTAATGGTCAAATTAATAAATAAATATATTTCTTAGACAAAATGCAGTGAAAAAGGTATTTTCTAGAAAGTTTAAGTTGTTCCATGTATTTCTTGAGACAAACTAAAACACACTGCAGTTTATGTTATAAAGTGAGATAAATTGAACCACTACCCAGCATTAAAATTCTGATAACTATTGATGTTATTGATGTCAGGCATAAGGCAACTGTGCTTATTAAATATTTCATTCCTATTGTAATCTTCAGCTAGCAATAATGTTGTAAAAATAACAAAAGAAAAAGTAAATGAGATCTTTTTCAACTATACCAACACAAATCAATGTAGAGCAATAATTTCTGCTGTACTACTGGTACTATGTGTACCAGAAGGATGCACAAAACTTTAGGTTAAGTTACAATCATCTCCTGCCATATAATTTTTATCTTTTTTTAGATGTTCTCAAACAGTCCTGTAGGTGTAAAATGATAGTTACACTCCAGCTCTAAAGACATATCCTAACAATAAGGCCTGATGCACACTGGAGCTGAAAAATGACAGGTTTACAGGCATGTTACTTTTTTTTCTGCCTCTAAATGCCCCTCTACGTTAGCTTATGTGTCCATGCACATAAAGGCGTTTTACAGGTGCTTAGAGATAGAAGAATTTAAGGGCAGAAATCTGAATGTACCAAAAGTGCAGTCACAAGATTAACATTTGGGCATAAAAAAATGTGTGTCACATCTAAACGCCTATGTTAACGACATTAAGCATTAGGAGTGTTTAGTGCTTGAGTGTTCATTCATTCCAATGGCCAGTATAAATGAATTAGCTAACTCGTGGAATGAATGAACGCCAAAACACTTGACACACCTAAATGCATTTGCAAAAGGCACTTATTTTATTATTCAGATTTTATTTTAAGTTTTTTTTTTATAAACACAACATATACACAAAAGACATAAAGATCACAAATGAGTAATCATATCAAAACAGGAACATCCACCCCCCCCCCCCCCCAAAAAAAAAAAAAAGATTTTCTAAAATTCTTTCTTTCTTCCTTTCCACTACTATAGCAATCAACAATCTGCCCGTCATATAGATGGGACCTATTTTTAACCGTACATCTATATCTGTACAATCCTAAACCTTAGCTTGTTACTGTACTCATGTGATCTAGCCACAGTGCCCAAATAGAGTCAAACCTCTCAGATGAAAAAAAAGTATGTCTCTCATAGGAGATGCATTTATTAAAATCAAATATCCAATTAGATATAGTGGGAGGATGTAGGGAAGTCCACTTAAGGGCAATTTGTCTCCGAGCCACAAACAGCACACGTATGACAGTAATCCGCTTTGGTGGCTTGAGCATTGAGCTGTCGAGATAGCCCAGTAAACATGCTGAATGCCCGAACATTTACTGGGAGCCGAAAATCATGTACACTAGGGATATTTCTACCATTGGTATACATGAAAGCTTCCAGCTGTCAATTGGCTGCTAAAAGGATTGCATCCTTAGCAAAAGAGCTGGGGAAAAATGGCTTGAGGTCTCCTCAAAAATCCACATCAGACCTTTATTTAAGCATGCAGCCTAGCTGACCAGGTAAAGAGAGGGGTATGTGCTCTCCCCCTCCTGAACCCTACCATGCCACATATCCTCAACATGGTTGGAGTACCTTGCAGGGGGGACTTCCCTGGCAAAGTACCTTGTCCCCAGGTTAAGGAGGACAAAGGCCTCTTCTTCATATTCCTGGGAATCCCTCTGAGGTCTTTGACCATGTATGGACATTGGTCAATTACATCATCAGGGAGACCCAGCCCCTTTGTTTATATCAGCTGCCATCTGCCAGACCTGTCATTTGGCATGAATGAAGCAATGAGACCAGATGTGTGTCAGCAGGTCGGCAGGCGTTGGGCATCATGATTGACATGGATCAAAATCACCGGACAATGATTGGCAGTGGATTACATTGTGGGATATTAATTGGGTTTGTCTCTGTCTTTATGGACTATATGCCCCTACTCACACATGGGTGGCCAGTATCTGGAGACCCCCTTAAACTTAACCACTTGAGTCCTGGAAGGATTTCACACTTTAGGACCAGAGCACTTTTTGCGATTCGGTGCTGCGTTGCTTTAACTGACAATTGCGCGGTCGTGCAACGCTGTACCCAAACGAAATTTGCGTCCTTTTTTTCCCACAAATAGAGCTTTCTTTTGGTGGTATTTGATCACCGCTGCGTCATTTCTGATCGCCACAAAAACAAAAGAAGAGCGATAAGTTTGCAAAAAAACCCAAATTTCTTACTTTTTGCTAAAATACAAATCCAAAAAAAAATATAAAAAAACATTTTTTTCAACGGTTTTGGCCGATTTATATTCTTCCTCATATCTTTGATAAAAAAAATCGCAATCGGTGTTTATTGATTGGTTTGCGCAAAAGTTACCGTGTTTACGGATGATGAGAATTAATTTCTGGGGTTTTTATTTATTTTTTTACTAGTAATGGCGGCGATCTGCGATTTTTAGTGGTACTGCGATATTGCGGCGGACATGTTGGACCATTCTGACACTTTTTTGGGACCATTGGCATTTATACAGCGATCAGTGCTATAAAAATGCACTGATTACTGTGTAAATGCCATTGGCAGTGAAGGGGTTAACCTGGGGAGGGCGCTCTAAGAGTTAACTGTGTTCCCTGGACGTGTTCTAACTGTATTAATGCTGGTCTGGCAGGGGAAGGGGAATGATCACAGCTTCCATATAGAGGAAGGCTGTGATCACACCCCTTCCCCCTCTCACAGATTGGAGATCTGTGTTTACACACACGGACCTCCGTTCTTTCACTACGTGGGGGCATCGCGGGTAGCTGGTGGAGATCGAGTCCGCCGCACCCGCTCCCTGGCCCCCCAGACACAGTGAGCGCACGAGCGTGCCTCCGGCGGCGCGCGCACGCTCACAGTGCGCAATCTGGCAGCCACCGTCATATGACGGCGTTTTGCCTAGCAGAGCCATCTTGTCGTCGTCAACCTGCGGTTGGTGATCGGCAAGTGGTTAAAGGAGGCTTCCAAATTCCTATAAGCCTTCCACCCACTGACCTCCACAACCACCAGGATAGGGTTGTGGGGAAAAGGCTCTTGTCTCCATCAGCATGGGGACAAAGTGCTTGCCAGGTGGACGCCCCCTGGCAAGGTTCCCCCTATGTTAGGGCATGTGACCTGGGATGGTTTAGAAGGGGGGGCACATGCCCCCCTGCCCCCTTTCCTGGCCTGCCAGGCTGCATGATTGGATAGGGGTCTGGTATGGATTTTTGGGTGGATCTTTACTTGATGCCCCCTCACATTTCCATACCAGATACAAAGGACCTCACAACAATTTGTTTTTTTTTTAATGTGGGGTTACCCTTAAAATTTATACCAGACCTGAAGGGCAGAGAATGAATAGGGGGGAACCCCATGCCATTTTTTTTGTGTGTGTGGGGGTCAGTCATTAACATCTATATGAGACCTTTATCTAGGAAATGAAGCGGCCACGAGCTGTGATTTTGCTGGTAATTTAAACACACAGATCACATTTCACAGATGTGCCACTAGACAGGCATTGTCAGGGCATCTTCCAGCTATGTTATATAAAGGAATTTTGCATTTTCAATGTTTCATTGTAGGAATGACTACAATGGCTGCTTCCTGCCAAACAGAATTATAAAAAATGTTTTAATTTTTTTTTTTTTTTTATTTGCTTTGACATATGTCCCTCAGGGCAGTGCTCAGCCCCTTTTGCCATTTGTTTGAAAATTCCTTGCCTATTAGCCTAGAAAATGGCCTTTATTGTTTTTTAACGTCTGACTCTTGTTAGCTTCAATAGAGTTCAGATTCTGACTTTACTAACATTTTCTGAAACCTGCCTTGAACCAATTCCAGGTATGTTCTGCTCATCACATGGAGGTGCCCAGTGCATGTTTTAGAGGGGAGGGGAAGATGTCAGTAGAGAGGGAGAGGTTGAAGTTTTAAGCAAGAGGGCTACCATAGTAGTGTTAAATATGGTGGTAAAAACAGTATGTTAATTGGTGGAGAGGACTGGATAGTGGTGATCTCATCATGAATTTCATCTATTTTGTTTTTAAATGGCTGGTAATGTCCTGGGCAGGAAATGAGCTAGTGGGAGGTGGCATTAGTGGACAAACTGTATGAGAGAGCGATGCAATAGGTCTTTATGGCAGCATGGAAGAAGGAATTATGTTTTAGGTGGAGAGCTTTATACAGGGTAAAATCTTGCAGGAACTTTTATGCCATATCTTTAATGCTCAAGAGCATGGCTTTGTCATGCAAGATTAATGGTGTCATCCGTTTGCCAGGATTGTAGCAGTTGGAGCCCAATTTTGTGTGAAGTGAAGGGAGCAAGTGAGTCCATGGAGGAAGAGAGAAGAGAGAAAGCCGTTGTAGACTGAAGTGGTCTGCTCAGGATAGGATAGGGGAGAGATTTTGTCATAGAGTTAATCACTAGCAATATAGAAAAAGAATGGTTGGAATGGCAAAGGTTCCTATGGGTAACTGTTTGCGGGTTCAACAGATAGGAGGTTGAAGATAAGGTGAGCATGAAACTAATAAGCTTGTGATCAAAGAGAAAAAAAGGGTGTTGGAGAGATTGCAGGGAGTGCAGAGACAGGAGAATACAAGGTCAAGTGTGTTGCCATATTGATATATGCAAACAAGCTTTGTGGATATTTTATTGCTAAAACAAGAATAGCTTTTCAAATGCACATGATATGCTGTTGTATATAAGGCAAATAGGTTACAATCCAGCTGTGGTGGACCTTTGCAGCACAGGTGCATTCTATAATTATAACTTATTAAAAAGGGAAAGTAATACATATTAGTAAATATTGCTTCCATTACAGGTCCTGACATTCCATTTCAAACTGTCTGCTTTGCAAATTCACAAAAGAGGTTCTGTTTTGGTGTATGTTACCTACGTGTCAGCTGATCAAAGCATTTGTTATTTCTGTTAGCAATGCTGAATGGCAATTGTGCTGTCAAAATAAAAATTACAACGCACCTTAGCTAAGAAAGAAAATCCTACCTTGATGGTATGCTATATCTCTTTATTTTACAAATTGATATGTTTAAAGAAAGCTACATAACTGCAACAGCACTTTATCGGGTATAATCTATTTCTTTTTGCAATAAAGAAGGAAAAATGTGCAGACTTCAAGGTTTTATAAGTACTTCTCCTTAATGAATGGTTAAGATAATTCAACTCAGGTTTTAGCTCTGTATAAACCTTTACAACGGTGTGATTTGTCCTGTTTATATGGATGCAATGCGTCAGGCTTCAGAAATTTATACTGGGATTAAAAAAGCAAAATAAACTTCCTAAACTAGAATTCATGCTCTTTCTGCTACAATAAATCTTTACTGATTTATCACAAGGACAGAGTAAGTAATTTTCTCCTGGGTCTAATCACGCCGAAAATACAGCACCAACAAACAAGATTTATGTTTATTTTCTGTATTTAATAGATCTGTGGGAAACTAACAAACTTGAGTTGATGCCAGATATTAAAATAAATGTATTGCACATCCTACTTAACTGGAAACATTAATGAATGGACAACACAAGTTACTGTGAAATCATTAGGCTACCCTAGTGTGGGTGTGTTTTGTTAAGCAAGAATGCAGTATCGTATTTTTTGTGCTGACAGCTAAAGGCCAAGAGGAGAAGGCATTAAACAGTTTTTCCTGTTACTGTGATTGGCCGACTCACTTCATTAATTGAAGGGGCAGGGTGAAGCTCCCAACCAATCAACATAGGAAAAGTAGGTCAGAACATATGATATAAAACAGAAAAATTACTGCGCCAAACCCCTACTAGCTAATATATAGGGAAGGCTCCCGTATATACGTGAAATAAAATTTAGATCAGCAGCCAACACAGACACTGTTGAACGCAATGTAATCACAATATAAAAGAATGGTGTAGCGCTGATAAACAGTCCATCTGATATTAAATCTTAATTATGATCCTTGACACCAAGAGGAGTTTCAGTCACGTTCCTAAAGCCAGAGATAGTGGAAAATAGTGAAGAAGCCGCCACCATCACCGCACACACTGACTCTTACCCCTTCAGGTGGACCCTTGTTACAGGGGTCTTTTAGCGCATGAAACAAAGAGTCAATCCATATGTTTTTCACCAGGCCACTCTCTCCTCTTGCTCCGCTTTTTGTTTCAGTCACAAAGCAATATTCAGTTCAGCAGCTCTCCCTGGCTTTGGCTTCCTGAGTCCAAGTCAAGATCAATCCTCTGATCCAGACCTGCTTCCTTTATATCACCTGTTGGTGGACACAAGTAGACCGCAAAATCTGCTCCAAACCAACCCTGCCAAGGTGGCTGGTAAAACCTGGACAAGATTCCACCTTAGTTTCAGGTGATAATGTCTCAAGAACATATGATATTCCTGGCACCGGGGGGGCTTGTCCAAGGAAGGATCACCACTGTCCTAGAGAATCCAGCCACCTGGAGACTCACTGGGGCCAAATAGACATGCCAACCGAATGTGGAAGGTTCACATGTTGAGAGTGGCCCAAGTGCAAAGCTCCTTAATAATGACAAAGCATTCTAACAGTGGATGGAAGGCAATGAGCACTTGGGCCACTCTCAACTCACAAACCTTCTATCAGACACGTTCCACATCTTCTTGTCCCCAGGGTGTCTCCAGGTGATCTGGGTTCTCTAGGACAGTGGTGATCCTATTTTGGTTGAAAGCTTTGGTAATAATATGTTTTTATCATAATAATGGCCATACAAATGGTGCTTCGACTCTTATCTATATGGATGTACTGACATACCCTTCATCTCTTCATACCCCTGAAAAAGGAAAATGCATTTTCTGAAATGCGTAGGGTTTTTCCCCCAAACCAATGAATCATCATCATTAGGTGCTTGTCATTTGTGCAATTGTGGGGCATTGTGCATGTACAATATTAAGAATATTGATGCATCAAGCACTGTCAAGGGTTGCTTAAAAAAATATAGTAATACATAGTTTTATAGAGTCAGGTTTTAGATTTTGTTGAATTTCTGTGATGACATTTTAAAACAGTTGTACTGGATTGCCTTTATGAGTTAAATTTTCTGGGGCATTGCTTATATTTCATTCTATGTAGGGATGTTGGCAACAGAATATGCCTCAGGTCTAATATATGGTAATAGTAAATAATGCATCATGAATGAAAGCCATTCATGACAGTTCAAATGATTGCTGTTAGGCCCCAATCAGGTCCACCTGTCAGTTTTTCCCGATTGGACCATCCAATGCTCTCTATGGAGCGTAGGATGTCACCCGCCATCATCTGATCCATTCCCCAGCAATCTGGCAGATTGGATCACAGCCCATAGAGGACAGCGGGCTGTGTCCGTGTCCACTCTGCATCAGTGGAGTGGACACGGACCTGTCCTCCGCCTGCTCAGTGGGGATCAGCGGACAGATCCCATGCTGAGCAGACAGATCTGCTGGTGGACTCTGCCAGTGTTAGAGGGGCCTTACAGTGATCATCACTGTAACAAGCAATCAATGTGTAGAAAAAAAATCCCTGATCACCCCTCCCCCCAAGAGTAGTACAGTGTCACTATGGTCACTATGGTGACACTGCACTACGCTGATGACAGTGTGCAAAAAAAAGTACTGTAAAAAAAGAAGAAAAAAATTGAAAGAAAGATATTTATGTTTAAAATGATATATATATAAAAAATGACTGTCACCAGTCAGTATCCCTGATCACTGCCACACCAGCCATATGATGGAAAAAAACGAATTTACTTTAATTTCTTCATTTTCCAGAAAATTGTGACAAAAAAATTACAATGTCAAAACACTGATCATGTCTCTTATGAAATACCTTGTACTTTCTACTTTCCAGAAAGGGGTCATGTCATATAGGGGGTATTTGTACTGTCCTGGCATTTTGTGGCCTCAAAAAATTAGATAGGCAGTCATTGATCAATTTTATTTTTACCAAAGAAATGTAGCAGACCACATTTTGGCCTAAATTTATGTAAAATTCTATAACAGAAAGTGTGTGTTTTTTTTTTAATTGTTGGTATTTTGTTTCTTTATATAGCAAAAAAAAAAAAAACAGTGCTGATTAAATACCATCAAAAGAAAGCTCTATTTGCATGAAAAAATTATATACATTTAATTTGGGTACAGTGTTGCACCACCAAGCAACTGTCAGTTAAAGTGCTGAATAGCAAAAATGTTCTGGTCATGCTGGTTAAAGACAGCAGACTTATGTTAGAGAGTAAAGTAGGGAGTAGTGACTTATAACTTGCAAAACAAATACGATGAAGCTATGCTCACTTTGTATTGTGGGGTACAGGTCACCAGCCAGCCATGTCTTTGTAAAACAAATAGTCTTTATTTCTGAAAAAAGGCAAACAAATGAGCTCATCTTCAGCAATAGTCCATAGACTCTAGTATAGTATAGTCACTGCCTGTTCTAGGGGTCCAGAAAAGGTCACAAATAGCCTGCCAGCCTCTCAGCAGCCAAACAGCCCACAGCTCCTTCACACTCTGTCCTGTTCTACACAAAAGAACTTTTGGACACCTGCTGCCTAATTTATGCTCTTCTCAGACCTCTCTCACAGGTAGAATAACCCATTCAGATCCCCCTTAAAGGGACAAAATAATGGCCATACATATTTACTATCCAAGACCCATCCCTGGTGTTCTTTTCAATACCCAATCACATGCAAGATAAATTAAAGCTGTGAAATTTGATGACATTGGAATATCAAGCTGCCAGTGGAGGGTAATGGGTAACATCCTGGTATATTTGCATTGTCAGATGAAGTCCTCACAAAGCTGAATGTGCCTTTTTTTTTTTTTTTTTTTGTATGCAAACGTTTTATTGAAATATTCAGGCATATAAAAAATATATAGGCATAGAGAGATCAGTAAATACATCCGAGAAACATGGTAGAGATAGACAGGTATGCTTCTCTCAATATAACTTTGGAAAAGATGTAAAGAAAAATGTAACAAAAGGAAAAATAAAACATAAGTAAATAAAAAAATTAAAGAAACAATATTGCATATTTGATTTGTTAAGTGTTTCTTAGTCCTGTACATCCATAGGAGTGAGTTGTTGGTGCCAGATATATCTTAATAAAATGGATCAAACATGGCCGACCATGGCAAATGAGAAAAAAAAAAAAAAAGAACTCATTAACACAGTATTTAATTAGTAAGCTGACCAAGCTTCCCATTTATGGTCAAATATATGCATTGTCTAAGAGAGTATGATGCACCCTCTCCATCAATCTGATAGACTCCATACAGAGAAGAACCTGTGACCATGGTACCGAGGTGGACCACCAATTAAGGGCAATTGCCCACTGAATGGCACTAAAAAGTTGTCAGTTTTTGACGGGGGGGGGGGGGGGGAGGCGGGACCTCTGGAAGTTCAGCAAATAGCATGCACATCTGGTAAGTCAGTGTTATAGGTAACCTCGTTATTTGAAACACCTTTGTGGTGGTCTGTTGCCATAAAGACCTTAGGGTTGCACAGCTCCAGAATGTGTGAAGAACTGTACCCCTATCACTACATCCCCTGAAACATGTGTTGGGTACTAACAGGTAAATTCTGTGCAACCTAGTTGGGGTGTAGTACCAACAGGTATGAAGCTTGACTACAGTCTCTTTGATAGCAATAGAGTGAGTGCATTTATGCATATTGGAGACCCTGTCCTGCCAATCATCTGCCGAAAACTCTGTAAGTATTTGTGCCTTTTTTTTTTACAACCATCATTAAATTAATATATACCATCTGGAAGGAAAATATTCACATGCATTTACTAGGTAGGGTTGCATATACAAATTTTTCCATAATCTGACTCTAAGTTCTTATTCATCTACATCTTTTCTTTCAAACAGCGGATCTTGCTTAATAGCCCTTTCATTTCACACAGCCTCTTGTCAATCCAACATCTCCTACATGCAGCCATTTTCTAGCGTGCTAAGTAATTTCCCAGCAGATAGTTTCAAGAAAGAGGACAGAAGATTAATATCTGTACTTTCCACATTACAGTTTCAGAGAGAGACAGCACTGTATACCAACTGCACTGTTATTATCAAAAAGATAGCATAGTCAGTCGAAATATTGCTAAAAACACCAAATAATATTTACACTGCCCTAATAACAACCAATCACTAGGGATGGGCCAAACACCCCCCCCGGTTCGGTTCCCATCAAACTTGCGAACAGGCAAAACATTTGTGCAAACACGCGAACCCTATTAAAATCAATGGGCCTCGAACATTAAACATCAAAACTGCTAATTTTAAAGGCTTATATGCAAATTATTGCCATAAAAAGTGCATGGGGACCTGGGCACTGCCCTAGGGGACATGTATCAATGCAAAAGGTGTTTTAAAATCAATTGTTTTTTCAGGAGCAGTGATTTTAATAATGATTAAAGTGAAAAATAAAAATATTCCTTTAAATATCGTGCCTGGGGGGGGGGGGGGGGGGCTTAGTATGCATGTGAAGTGGCACATCTCTGTGATGTTTACAACAGTGCCACCGCAAAATGACATTTGTAAAGGAAAAATTGTCATTTAAAATCGCTTGCGGCTGTAATATATTGCTGGTTCCTGGCAATATAGATAGAAATCGCGGAAAAAGCATTGAGTCGGGGGGTCACCCCAGTCCATACCAGGCCCTTTGGGTCTGGTGTGGATCTTAAGGGGAACTCCACAAAGAAATGTAAAAAATAAAATTGTGTTGGGGTCCCCCCAAAGCCCATACCAGGCTCTTCAGGTCTGGTATGTATTTTAAGGGGAATCCCGTGCCAAAAAAAAAAAAATGTGCATAGGGCCCCCTCCAAAGTCCGGGCCGGGCCCTTCAGGTCTGACAATTTTTTTTTAAAGAATGGCGTAGGGGTCCCCCCATAATCCAAACCGGACCCTTATCTGAGCACGCAGCTAGGGCATGGCAGGAGGGGGTGGGGACGAGCGAGCACCCCCTCCCTTCCGAACAATACCAGGCCACATGTCCTCAACAATGGGAGGGTACTTTGGGGTTCCCAAAGCACTTTGTCCCCATGTTGATGGGGAGAAGAGCCTCATCCCCACAACTCTGGCCGGTGGTTGTGGGGGTCTGTGGGTGGGGGGCTTATCGGAATCTGGAAGCCCCCTTTAATAAGGGGGCCCCCAGATCACGACCCCCCCATGTGAATGGGTAGGGGTACATTGTACCCCTACCCATTCACCAAAAAATTAATGTAGTGTTACAAAAAACAGTAGACAGTTTTTGACAAGTCCTTTATTGTAAAATAGCTCTTTTTCTTCCTTTCTTCTTTCTTCCTCCGGTCTTCCTCCATCTTCTCCTGCCCCACTCCTTCTTCTGGTCTTCTGCTTCTTCTTTCGGTCTTCTTCCTTCCTCTCATTGTCTTCTTCTTCTTTCACTGCCGCCGCTGCCGCTGCTATGCCGTCCTGAGGCGACTCCTAGAATGGGCAGTCTTCAGTTTGACAGTTATTTTATATGAAGGGGCAGGACCACCCGGTGATGTAAATGGTTGACCCCACCCCATCTGATGTCACATGATGTCAGAAATGGGTGGGTCACTCATTTATGTTACTGGGTGGCCCCACTCCTACCTATAATACAACTGTCAAACTGAAGACCTCATTCACATAGGGGGTGTTCAGGATCTGGGGGCCCCCTTATTTAAGGGGTCTTGCAGATTCTGATAAGCCCCCCGCCCACAGACCCCCATAACCACCGGCCAGGGTTGTGGGGATGAGGCCATTCTCCCCATCAACATGGGGACAAGGTGCTTTGGGGGGGACCTCAATGCACCCTCCATATGTTGAGGGCATGTGGCCTGGTATGATTTAGAGGGGGGGCGTTGAAGGGCATGGCTTTGATTTTGGGGGGGACCCTCACGTCATAGAAAAAAAATGGTGCAGGGTTCCCCTTAAAATCCATACCAGACCTGAAGGTCCTGGTTTGGATTTTGGGGGGGACCCGATGCAATTTTTAAAAAAAAAATTGACGTGGGGTTCCCCTTAATCACTTAAGGACAGGGCCTCTTTCTGAGATTTGGTGTTTACAACTTAAAATCAGTTTGTTTTTTTTAAACAAAATTACTTAGAATCCCAAACATTATATATATATTGTTTCTAACACCCTACAGAATAAAACAGCAGTCGTTGAAATACTTTATGTCATACCGTAATTGGCACTTAAAAATCTTCATCAGCGAAGTTTAAACAGGTTTCCAGTTTTGAGTTTTTCCTTACTTATTTTACCTGTTATTTTTTATTTTTATACTGCCCATTAAAAAAAAATTGGGTCACTTTTATTCCTATTACAAGGAATGTAAAAAACATGACAGGACCTCTTAAATATGAGATATGGGGTCAAAAAGACCTCAAATGCCATATTTACACTAAGATGCAATAAAAAAAATTGCTTCAAAATTGCGCCCGCTAGTGGAATGGCGACAAACTTTGGGACTTAAAAATATCCATTGGCAAAGTTTAAAAATTTCTGCAGGTTACCAGTTTTGAGTTACAGAGGAGGTCTAGTGCTTGCTCTCACTTTAATGATCACGGCGATACCTCACATGTGTGGTTTGAACACCATTTTCATATGTGGGCGGGACTTACGTATGCGGTCGCTTCTGCGCGCAAGCTCGACGGAACGGGGCGGTTTAATTTTTTTTTTCTTATTTATTTTACTTGTTATTTTTTATATTTACAGTGTCCATAAAAAATGGGTCACTTTTATTTCTATTACAAGAAATGTAAACATTCCTTTTAATAGAAAAAAGCATGACAGGACCTCTTAAATATGAGATCTGGGGTAAAAAAAAACTCAGATCTCATATTTACACTAAAATGAAATAAAAAAAAAAGACACTTGAAAAAAAAATTGTCTCCTTTCAGAGCATGACATGACCCAGTCACAGGTGCAGAAAAATTGGGCCTTGAGTGTCGGTGGTGGCAGAACAATGTAACTCCTCACAATTACTCTTGCTGGGTGCAGGAATGGGGACTGCTGTTGTAATTTATTTCAAAAATTGTAATGTCATGCCCCAGTCAAACAGGTGCAGAAAAATTGGGCCTTGGGTGTTGGTGGTGGCAGAACACTGTAACCCCTCACAATTACTCTTGTTGGGCGCAGGAACGGGCCCTGCTGTTGTAATTTATTTAAAAATTGAAATGCCATGCCCCAGGCAGACAAATTGGGCCCTGAGAGCTGGTGGTGGCAGAACACTGTATTCCCTCACAATTACTCTTGTTGGGCGCAGGAATTGGTTCTGTTGTTGTAAATTATTTAAAAAATTGTAATGAAATGCTCCAGTCAAACAGGTGCAGAAAAATTGGGCCTTGGGTGTTGGTGGTGGCAGAACACTGTAACCCCTCGCAGTTACTCTTCTTGGGCGCAGGAACGGGCCCTTCTGTTAAATTCTTTTTAAAAAAATTGTTATGCCATGCCCCTGTAAGACAGTTGCAGAACAAAAGGGCCTTGAGTGTTGGTGGTGCCCTAAACACAATATCGTTGGAAGATAGCATCATCAGGATTCAGGACAGGAGGAATAGGTTAGGCAGCATAGGCAGTCTTGTCAATGTAGCAGGAAAACACCGCTCTGTCTACACAGCTGAAAGTAGGTGATTAATGATACACCGACCCAGGTGCTCAGCCTCACAGGAGCCTTCCAATCTCCCAAAGAAAGTCACTGGAATGCAAAAAGTATGAGTTGGCACTAGTGCAGACTTATACTTTTTGCATTTCAGCATAGGCAGTCTTCAAGGGATCCCAGTTTTCTAGCAAATTCAATCACTTGCATCAGCATCACAGGCTTGATAGCTGCTGATCCGGGATTGATTCATTTTTATAAATGTGAGCCTATCAACCGAGTCTGTGGACAGGCGCACTCTTTGATTGGTTACGAACCCTCCAGCAGCACTGAATGTCCATTCAGAAAGCATGCTCGATGCTGGACAGGCCAGTAGCTCAATTGCCTGTGGTCCATCCTCAAGACCCAGTAAATTAGTGGATGCTCAGTTGGAAAGGTCTCCAAGTCTGCTCTTGCCCCTAGATATTCCTGCACCATATAAGGCTGACGATGGTTGCTTGAACTGGGCGCTGAGGACTGAAAAATTGTTTAACCACTTGCCGACCACCCGCCGCAGCGTGACGGCGACAAGGTGGTTCGTTATTGCGAACCGCCGTCACAGGACGGCGGCCGCGATAACTAGCGTTGTGAGTGCGCGCGCGGCGCCGGAGGCGCGCTCGTGCGCTCACTGTGTTCGGGGGGAGCCAGGGAGAGGGTAGGACGGACTCGATCGCCGCCGGCTACCCGCGATGGCTCCCCCGCACTGAAAGAACGGAGGTCCGTGTAAGTAAACACGGACCTCCATTCTGTTGAAGGGGGAAGGGCGATGATCACAGCCTTCCTGTATATGGAAGCTGTGATCATCCCCTTTCCCCAGCCAGGGCAGCCCACACACAGTTAGAACACGCGCAAGGAACACAATTAACCCTTAGAGCGCCCCCTGCAGGTTAACCCCTTCACTGCCAATGGCATTTACACAGTAATCAGTGCATTTTTATAGCACTGATCGCTGTATAAATGCCAATGGTCCCAAAAAAGTGTCAAAATAGTCCGACATGTCCGCTGCAATATCGCAGTACCGCTAAAAATCGCAGATCACCGCCATTACTAGTAAAAAAAAATAAATAAATAAAGACCCCAGAAATTAATTCTCATCATCCGTAAACGCGGCACCTTTTGCGCAAACCAATCAATAAACGCCGATTGCGATTTTTTTTACCAAAAATATGAGGAAGAATATAAATCGAACAAAACCGATAGAAAAAATGTTTTTTTTTGGATTTGTATTTTATCAAAAAGTAATAAATTTGTTTTTTTTTTGCAAAATTGTCGCTCTTCTTTTGTTTATAGCGGCGATCAGAAATGACGCAGAGGGGATCAAATACCACCAAAAGAAAGCTCTGTTTGTGGGAAGAAAAGGACACAAATTTAGTTTGGGTACAACGTTGCACGGTTCCCTGGTAAAGAAAACACCCTTCACAATAGTTGGCCAGATCAAGAACACTCTTCACGAGGTAGGTGTATGTGTGTCAAAGTCAACAATCAGGAGAAAACTTCACCAGAGTGAATACAGAGGGTTCACCACAAGATGTAAACCATTGGTGAGCCTCAAAAACAGGAAAGCCAGATTAGAGTTTGCCAAACAACATCTAAAAAAGCCTTCACAGTTCTGGAACAACATCCTATGGACAGATGAGACCAAGATTAACTTGTACCAGAGTGATGGGAAGAGAAGGGTATGGAGAAGGAAAGGAACTGCTCATGATCCAAAGCATACCACCTTATCAGTGAAGCATGGTGGTGGTAGTGTCATGGCGTGAGCATGTATGGCTGCCAATGGAACTGGTTCTCTTGTATTTATTGATGATGTGACTGCTGACAAAAGCAGGATGAATTCTGAAGTGCTTTGGGCAATATTATCTGCTCATATTCAGCCAAATGCTTCAGAACTCATTGGTCGGCACTTCACAGTGCAGATGGACAATGACCCAAAGCATACTGTGAAAGCAACCATAGAGTTTTTTAAGGGAAAGGAGTGGAATGTTATGCAATGGCCAAGTCAATCACCTGACCGGAATCCGATTGAGCATGCATTTCACTTGCCGAAGACAAAACGGAAGGGAAAATGCCCCAAGAACAAGCAGGAACTGAAGACAGTTGCAGTAGAGGCCTGGCAGAGCATCACCAGGGATGAAACCCAGTGTCTGGTGATGTCTATGCATTCCAGACTTCAGGCTGTAATTGACTGCAAAGGATTTGCAACCAAGTATTAAAAAGTGAAAATTTGATTTATGATTGTTAATCTGTCCCATTACTTTTGGTCCCTTAAAAAGTGGGAGGCACATATACAAACTGTTGTAATTCCTACACCATTCACATGATTTGGATGTAAATACCCTCAAATTAAAGCTGAAAGTCTGCAGTTAAAGCACGTCTTGTTTGTTTCATTTCAAATCCATTGTGTGGTGTATAGAGCCAAAAAGATTAGAATTGTGTCGATGTCCCAATATTTATGGACCTGACTGTATATACTAGACTGTACATATATTAATACACCACCTGAAGTGCATTAAGTGTATTATATACCGTATTTTTTTATTTATAAACCGCTACCATACAAAGCAAGATAAATCCTCTACTTTGAACCCCATATCTAACAGCATATCCAACATCACTCCTCGAGTGGGGCAATCACCAGATCCTATGAACCTGAGCTGGATCACGTTCCTTCATCTTCTCTCAGGTCCACCAGTACCCCTTGACCATTTACTCATACTTGGGGACTCATCATTGGGGGGGCATAG
This sequence comes from Glandirana rugosa, assembly GCA_018402905.1. Taxonomy (NCBI): domain Eukaryota; kingdom Metazoa; phylum Chordata; class Amphibia; order Anura; family Ranidae; genus Glandirana; species Glandirana rugosa. Next base: position 949,287 of record BLSH010248537.1, on the reverse strand, counting down.
AGGTTCTGGGCACCATAGTGTTGGTATATGTGATCCAGATTTACCCTCGTGCATGCCACGCTGGCAAAAGACCTCAGAGCAGATAAAACATTCCCCTCCTGGGATGCACTGAGGTGCGTCTTAGGGGGAGGGACTACCCCCTCTTGCCCCGGTGCCCCAGCTGTGACCATAGCGTTGGTTGTAACAGCTGGGCCGGCTGTGACAGATGTTTGCGCTCTCTCCACTACCTCAGTCATTTTAGTCTCTCTGGTTGCTTCAGCCACCATTGCATCCCCACCCCTTGGACATGCAACTGGTACTGCAACTGCCGGGACCCCCACTGAAACACTCTCTAGAGTTGAGCGGACACCTGGATGTTCGGGTTCGGCGGGTTCGGCCGAACTTCGTGAAAAAGTCCGGGTACGGTACCGAACTTGACCCAAACTTTACACCGAACCCCATTGAAGTCAATGGGGACCCAAACTTTTCGGCACAGGAAGGGCTGTAAAAAAGTCCTGGCAAGTGCTAGAGGGCTGCAAAAGGAAGTAAAATGGGGATAACAGTAGGACAAGTGCCCTACAAAAAAATGGGGATAGGGAAAATAACTTAAAATCAAATAAAAAAAATAAAAATGGGAAGGGAAGTGGATGTGGAGTAGGAGCCTAGAGGTTGACTAGGCCGTGACCGTGGCAGTGTAGGTGATGATTTTAGAACAATAATCTGTCCCTTACAGCAACAGCAGGAACCTGACCCTATAGGAGTAGGCAATGATTTTAGAACAATAATCTGTCCCTCAAAGCAGTAGACTCTACCTAGTCCAGAATCAGATTGTTCTGTAATGCAGGATGAGATCTGCAATCTGTCCCTCAAAGCAGTAGTAGTAATCTCTACCTAGTCCAGAATCAGATCGTTCTGTAATGCAGGATGAGTTGTTATTATATCTGTAATCTGTCCCTCAGAGCGCCGGCAGCATCCTCTCCCTACACTAGCCTGAGAGCATGTGACATGCAGCACTACGTGACTCCAGCTTATACAGAGGCTGGGTCCCATGATGCACTGGCCAATCACAGCCATGCCATTAGTAGGCATGGCTGTGATGGCTTCTAAGGGCAAACCAGTGAAACGCTTGTTGATTGGCTGCCCTGCAGCTATTCAACAGGCAGGATCAAATACCCAAACCCCGAACCCAAACTTTTTTTCAAATGTCCGGGTTCGGGTCCGGGTCACGGACACCCCAAAGTTCAGTACGGATCCGAACTTTACAGTTTGGGTTCACTCAACTCTACTCTCTAGTATTAAGGGGTCCAACTCTGCTGGCCACCCAGAATTTGCTAAAACAGAGTGAGCACCACAGGAATCAATAGAAGGACTCTCTGTTTCCATTTGTAGCGGCCTTTCTGACCCCTCTCCCTCCAACTGTCTGATATAGTTCAGAGAAAGACACTCTTCTTGCAGAGGACCCATCTCACATTCACTCCATTTTTTATTGCCCTGAGCCCCCTGTAGAACACTCTCACCCGCCCTTAGACAGTCCTTATTCATTCCTTCCATCACTTGGACTTCAGAATTCCCTTCCATGGATTCCGGCTTACAGGAAATGCTTTAGACTGGATGTTATGTAACTCCACTTCCTGTGCTGGCATTACCACTTCTGGGTCAGGCTCCATCTTGCTCTCCATAACGGGATCTCCAGTGGACACCAACTCTGCCCCACCCACCTCACTGATCACATGTGAGGAACCTGGGGTTACATGATCTCCCTCGTCTTCCTGTTTGGCAGCTCCCCGAGGCAATGGACTAGTTTCATCCTCTTCAGCAGCTACAGACGCCATCTTGCTCAACTCCTGTTGTTTGCCAAATTCAGCCGCCATTTCAGCCGATTGGGAAGCCTTCTCAGCAGTGGCATCTAACCTAGTGTTTGGCCTGCTCTGTTTTCCAACAGCTTCACCAGATTTTCCATTGCCAGGGGTCTCAGACTGTCCCACTATGTAAGTACCATGCTCTTGCTTTGCTTTTGTTTGTTTGTGGCCCCAATCCTCACTGCCAGTTGTTAGCCTGGCAATCAGGACTGCCGAGATCTTCCTCTCACTCTTCCTGGGCTGTTCACCTTTTCTGTTGAATCACCACCCCCTCCACCTCTCTCACAGGCAGGGTTTCAGGAGCCATCTGAGTTTCTGGGGGGGGGGGCTTCAACAGCAGGATTTATTGCAGCAGAGGCTTCAGTCACTGGGACTTCAGCTTTAGGTTTCGCTTGGGTGGTAACAAGCACAGTCCCGACCCCTGTGGGGGTTCCCACCATTACTGGTACAGTCATATTAGCTTCCAATACACCAGACCCTGGGGCTCTCACCACCATAGACTGGGACTGGGCCTGGGAGCCTGTCTGAGCTGGGAAGGCTTGACTGGGCATGGGAGGTTTTTACCTTCTGGAGCCTGGACTGTATCACTTGAAGGAAGGCACAATCCCCTTCTCCATGTTCAAACAAATTTACCAGCGGATTCCACATGTCTTGACAGATATCTCTCAACTGTATGGCTTCTGTCCTGAAAGCTTCTCTTTAATGTCCTGCAAATGGAACAGACAGGTCTCTTTGTATTCCAGGTAAGCAACCCCCTTTACCATCAAGACCTTCACCTTCTTCCTCCTCTCACTTGTCTTGGCTGCATTTCCACCCACCTGCTGTCTGGTCCAATCAAGCAGCTCCTTCTGGGTCTCCAGAAAGAGCCTCTCCTCTCGTAAGGCCCGGAGGCCCAGGGGACTCTTGAGAAGATCCAGGCCGGGAAGAGGAACCCATCCCCGTGCCCCGTGATGGAAGACGCCATCACAACCCCTCTCTCCAATAATGCTCTGGAAGTCAGGAGCTTGACTTGAACACAACCTTCTTCCACAGTACACCCCAAATGCACTGTATATATAGTGTACTCTCAATACACTGTGTATATAAATATATACTAGACTGTATATATTTTAATACACCACCTGAAGTGTACTACAGTGGGTATGGAAAGTATTCAGACCCCCTTAAATTTTTCACTCTTTGTTATATTGCAGCCATTTGCTAAAATCATTTAAGTTCTTCCCCCCCCCCCCCCGCATTAATGTACACACAGCACCCCATATTGACAGAAAAACACAGAATTGTTGACATTTTTGCAGATTTATTAAAAAAGAAAAACTGAAATATCACATTGTCCTAAGTATTCAGACCCTTTGCTCAGTATTTAGTAGAAGCACCCTTTTGATCTAATACTGCCATGAGTCTTTTTGGGCAAGATGCAATAAGTTTTTCACACCTGGATTTGGGGATCCTCTGCCATTCCTCCTTGCAGATCCTCTCCAGTCCTGTCAGGTTGGATGGTGAACGTTGGTGGACAGCCATTTTTAGGTCTCTTCAGAGATGCTCAATTGGGTTTAAGTCAGGGCTCTCTGGGCCATTCAAGAACAGTCACGGAGTTGTTGTGAAGCCATTCCTTCATTATTTTAGCTGTGTGCTTAGGGTCATTGTCTTGTTGGAAGGTAAACCTTCGGCCCAGTCTGAGGTCCTGAGCACTCTGGAGAAGGTTTTCATCCAGGATATCCCTGTACTTGGCCGCATTCATTTTTCCCTCTATTGCAACCAATCGTCCTGTCCCTGCAGCTGAAAAACACCCCCACAGCATGATGCTGCCACCACCATGCTTCATTGTTGGGACTGTATTCGACAGGTGA
>BLSH010248537.1:907922-938277 GCA_018402905.1 Glandirana rugosa | reverse complement strand
TATAAGAGACAGACAGTGATATGGGTACTCTGGGCTTATTTATACTTTTTGGACATAGTTTGAAGATGATTTTAGAACAGTTCTATGGCCTCTAATGTTAATTAATACTTTTCAGACCCATTTTGAAGATGATCTCCATTTTTGCATTTTTATGTTTTTATTTTTTTTAAAATATTTAAAGTTATTTCCCTGTCCCCATTTCTTTGTAGGGCACTTGTCCCACCCTTACCCACATTTTCCTTCCTTTTGCAGACCTCTAGGACCTTCCTGGGCTTTTTTACAGCATTTTTAAGATTTTTCATTAAAATTACCAGAACACCGGACCCGAACCCGGACTTTTTTTGAAAAGTCCGGGTCCGGGTCCGGGTCCGGGTCCGGGTCCCGGACACCCCAAAGTTCGGTACGGACCCGAACTTTACAGTCCGGGTTCGCTCAACTCTATCCATGACCTCTTTGTCTCCCACTCCCTTAATCTTCTTGTAATCACAGAAACATGGCTTCAAGAGTCAGATCCTGCCTTGCATGCAGCTCTCTTTTATGGAGACCTCCACTGGACTTACTCACCCAGACCCAGTGGAAGAAAAGGAGGTGGAGTTGGTTTGCTTCTATCCCCACTGAGCACCTTTTAAGTCCTGACTACCCCTCCCTCTCTATCCTTCTCTTCTTTGGGACACATTGTATTCATCTGTTTTCTCCAATTTCTCTGAGGATTGCAGTGATCTATCGGCGTCCTGGACCAGTGTCACGCTTCCTTGATGACTTCTCTGCCTGGCTTCCATACTTTCTCTGCTCCACATTACCCACTATTATTCGTGGTGATTTCAACATCCCCCCAATGTTAACAGCCCAGCTGCATCCAAACTTTTCAAGTTAACCTCATCCTTTGACCTTACACAATAGACACAGTCCCAAGCTCACTCTGATGGTTATATCCTTGACCTTGTCTTCTCCCATCTTTGCACCCCCTACAACCTCACAAACACCCCCTTTCCTCTTTCTGACCACAACTTCATCACTTTCACAATGTGCTCGTCTCCAATCACCTGTCCCACCAAGTAGAAAACAATTACCCGCAGAAACCTTAGCCACTTTATTCCTTCTCTTTTCTACTCTGCAACTGACCACCTCCATGACAAAGTCTCAGCCCTATCTTGCCCTAACCTGGTTACCTCTATCTACAACAGTTCACTTTCATCCTCACTGGATTCTCTTGCTCCTCTCACTTCACAAAATGTCAGGCCTGACCATTACAACCTTGGCAGACCAATGACACTAGAAACCTTAAGCCATGCATTGGAGCGAGTGTGCCGTAAAACCAAATCCCAGCATTCATTCTCCCAATATAAATCTGCCTTCTTAAATTACACTTCCTCCCTCCATGCTGCCAAACAAACCTACTTTGTCACCCTCATTAATACTCTGTCCTCCAGTCCTCATCATCTCTTCTCTACTTTTAACTCTCTACTTTCTCCAACACCACCTTCACCCAGTAACTCTGTCACTGCTCACGAGATTGCAAACTACTGATTGATGCAATTCGTGGGGACATCTCAACTGCCCAGGAATCAAACCCACGTAACATACCCTATACAAATCCATTCTCAACACTCTCCTCTTTTGACCTTGCTACTACCGAAGAGGTCTCTAAAGTTTTCTCAGAAGCCTGCCTTACCACCTGTCCCCTCACATCTACTATGGTTACCCTCTTCTTCTATCTTATGTTCCCTCACCCACATCTTAAATCTCTCCCTCTCTACTGGCACCTTTCCCTCCCCTCTAAAACATGCCCTGATCACCCCCATACTTAAAAAGCCCTCATTGGATCCCACCAGCCTGAACAACTCAAGACCCATCTCCTTGCTCCCGTGTGCATCAAAACTTTTGGAACGCTTAGTCTACAACCGTCTTAGCTCCTACCTCACTGACAAAAACCCTCTTGACCCCTTACAGTCTGGCTTTCGCTTGCTACACTCCATTGGATCTGCCCTACTGAAGCTCACTATTGACCTACTAACTGCTAAAACCAATGGCCACTACTCCATGCTCATACTATTTGACCTCTCTGCAGCCTTTGATACTGTTGACCATCCCCTCCTCCTCAAGAACCTCCACTCTCTTGGCCTTCAAGACTCTGGTCTCTCCTGGCTCTCCTCCTACCTGTCGGAGCACTCCTTCAGTGTGACCTATAACTCTGTTTCCTCCTCTCCGCTTCCTCTTTTGGTTGGGGTACCTCAAGTTTCTGCCCTCAGACACTTTCTCTTCTCCATTTACACCTCCACCCTTGGTCTGTTAATAAACTCCCATGGCTTCCAATACCACCGCTATGCTGACGACACACACAAATCTATCTCTCTACTCCTCACCTCACTCCTTCAGTCTCCTCTCGCATTACTAACGTATTAACTAACATATCAGCATGGATGTCACACCACTTCCTCAAATTCAATCTTTCTAAAACTGAGCTCATAATTTTTCCTCCAGCCCGTACCCCTCCCCCTGACTTCTCCATTAAGATAAATAATACAACTCTCAGTCTCTTCCCTGATGCCAAGTTACTAGGTGTAATCCTAGACTCTGACCTGTCCTTTCAGACCCAAATCCAATCACTGTACAAATCGCACAGACTTCACCTCCGAAACATCTCCAAAATATGCCCCTTCCTAACTGTTGACACCACTTATTCACTCCCTTGTTATCGCTCGCCTTGACTATTGTAAATCCCTCCTAATTGACCTACCTCTCCGCAAGCTATCCCCTCTTCAGTCTATCATGAATGCCGCTGCCAGACTCATCCACCTTACCAACCGTTCAGTGTCCGCCACTCCTCTCTGCCAATCCCTCCACTGGTTTCCCATTTCCCAAAGAATAGAATTCAAAACCCTAACCATAGCATACAAAGCCATTTAAAATTCTGCCCCAAGCTACATCCCCAATCTTATCTCCAAATATCACCCAAACTGCCCTCTTTGCTCCTCCCAAGACCTTCTGCTCTCTAGCTCCCTTGTCTCCTCCTCCCATGCTCATCTCCAGGACTTCTCCAGAGCCTCTGCAAGGTCAGTGAGTTTCTGGACTCCTGACAAACCCTTGCATTTTTCATCCAGTGCTGCACTGATGTTTCTGGATTCTGAGTCATGGGGAAAGCAAAAGAATTGTCAAAGGATCTGTGGGAAATGGTAGTTGAACTGTATAATACAGGAAAGGGATATAATAAATGTTCAAACTCTAATCAAGAAGTGAAAAATGAAGGGTTCTGTTGAAACCAAACCACAGTCAGGTAGACCAACTAATATTTCAGCCACAACTGCCAGGAAAATTGTTTGGGATGCAAAGAAAACCCCACAAATAACTTCAGGACTCTCTGAAAACATGTGGTGTGGATGTTCCAAGATGCACAATAAGGAGGCACTTGAAGAAAGATGAACTGCATGGTCGAGTCGCCAGAAGAAAGCCAGTACTATGCAAATGCCACAAAAAGCATTCCACTTACAATACGCCAAACAGCACAGAGACAAGCCTCAAACCTTCTGGAACAAAATAATTTGGAGTGATGAGACCAAAATTGAGCTTTTTGGCCACAACCATAAATGCTACATTTGGAGATGTAACAACAAGGCCTGTGAAATCGCTGATGTTTAGGGGATGTGTGAGTTACAACAGCACAGGAAATTTGGTCAAATTGATGGCAAGATGAATGCAGTATGTTATCCAAAAATACTGGAGGAACATTTGCATTCATCAGCCAGGAAGCTGCGCATGGAACGTACTTGGACATTCCAACATGACAATGATCCAAAACACAAGGCCAAGTCCACCTGTCACTGCATACAGCAGAATAAAGTGAGGGTTCTAGAGTGGCCATCTCAATCTCCTGACCTCAATATCATTGAGCCACTCTGGGGAGATCTCAAACGTGCAGTTCATGTAAGAACGCCCAATAATTTCCAGGTACTGGAGGATTTTTGCCAAGAAGAATGGACTGCTTTACCACCTGAGGAGAAAAAAGAGCCTAATCCACAAATACCACAAAAGACGTCAAGCTGTCATTGATGTTAAAGGGGGCAATATACGGTATTAAGAACTGGGGTATGTAAACTTTTGATCAGGGTCATTTGGATAGTTTCTGTTGTCATTATGATTTAAAAAGAGTAAACACAGTTGACTGATAATAAATGGCTTCAGCCAAACACTAACCATGAGTGAAAGAAATATTTTTGTTTTATCATTCATATTCTCTGAAAAATGGCCACAAAATCATAAATTCTGCCTGGGTATGAAAAATTATGAGCACAAATGTTATATATATATTATTTACAGTACATATATATTCTTACACTGCCTGAACGGACTCTCTATACTATACACTGAATGAGCTGTATATAGTCTACACTAAAGGTAGTGTATTATATATATATATATATTATTTACGGTACATATATATTCTTACACTGTCTGAACGGACTCTATATATTATACACTGAATTAGCTATATATAGTCTACACTAAAGGCAGCGTATTATATATATATATACTATTTACGGTACATATATATGCTTACACTGCCTGAACGGACTCTATATACTATACACTAAATGTGCTGTAAATAGTCTAGGTCAATAATAAAATAGTTTCAATAAAATCATGTACATATTTAAATAACCCATGAGTGAATTACTGACAAATAATTATTTTATTTTAGACATAGGAAATAGAAAAAAATGTATGATTAGGAACATTATAATTAAAAGAATAGAACAGTGGCCACTGGTGGAGACCACATGTTAATTGTGCAACATTTACCGGACCGGATTTATAGGGAGAAAATTCTCAAATGTTGTACAATAATAATGTAATATTAATTTGCTATTGTCACACAAGTGGGTGAGCTCAGGTCGCAGTGCTCTGCGCCCCGAGCCTATCCTTTTTGAAGCCAATTAGAGCCTCTGGTGTTCCGGAAAAAAAAAACAATGGAATCCATGTGTCCGGTGCCCTGCATGTAGATTAGGGGCCGGTCGCATGGATTATGGACGGGCCGCCCCTGCTCTCAGAGCTGCTTTTACACATAAACAGCCTGGTCAGTGAATCATAGAGTGCTGTAGTGCTGTTTGAGCTTTTACTTTTATGAATGAACAATCAGTGATGATGGACTATGTATAACACAGCCCAATATTGCTAATTGCTCATTTATAAAACTGAAAGATCACTCAGTGCTTCAGCTCTATGTGATTTATCACCAAGACTGTGAATGTGTAAAAGCAGTCGCTGATAGACACACAGCGCCCGCAGCCTGTGTGATCTTTGTTTCGTACAGCCCCTGCTGCCAGAGACCAGGCCTGTCAATCACAAATTTCTCTTGTTCCTAGCAGTGTTTTTGTATGGGGGAAACCTGTCCAACCAAGCTGCTTAGGCAGTAAGGGCTAGATCTGAAGGGGACCAAGTGCTATATGTATTTGATCTGCTAGATAGTTAAACAGCTCAAAAAAATGTGCAATTTTAGAATGGTAGAATGTATTGAAGAGTTCAAACTTCTGTGATGTTTATTTTAATGTCTGGGTTAATTGGGGGATTTTCCCATATTTATTGGTCGTGGCAACAATTGTCCCTGGTACAGAAAGTGATGTGAAATCCAAAATGTTTGATTTGTTACAGGTGTAGCGCCCCATAGTGTAGGTGCGTTTTCTAGCAGGGTTTTGCTAGGTAAGGTAAAATTTAGTCAGCCCTTACTGTAGGTGCAGGCCTGAATGTTTTGATCTGGGCCAGGAGGAGTGGCTCAAGGAGGATTGAGTGGACTTGACAGATGAGGTCACCAAAACCTTCCACTTCTTTCTAGAAACCTGGACGATGGTTTCTGGTCAGAGAGCTGGGAGATAGGTGGAGCCATCTGGAGTGTTCTAAGGAGCCCTGACCAACCCCCAAGCAGGATTGGCAGGGGACAAGCCTCCTTAAATACTCTGAGTCAGCCCAATCTGGGGGGAGAAGTGTCAGTTGGAAGTCTGGAGATATAGCAGAGGCACTGTGGAGGCTGTCCCGGTCTGGGGAGGGTGACCTTGTGGCCTGGCGGTTCGGGTGCAGCCAGGAGTGGTGGTGATTCCTGGAGTCGCACAGGGAACAGGAGAACAGTGGAGGTGTTGCACAGTGACAGACTAAAGTGATCTACCGGTTTGGTGAGTGACGGTCCCTGGGAGCTGGAAGAGAAAGTGCTGGAGCAGGCTGGGAGAGGAATAGTGGACAGGCTGTGGAAACCTTGGGAGCCAGTTCAGGGAAAGGAGAGTCACTGAGGAAAAACAGGTTGGTGGGACCTGGAAGAGGGATGGGCTGGAAGTTGTAGACCATCAAAGGACCGGCAGTACTTTTGCTACACATTCATGGGCCTATGATCTCTGACCTGCAATGCGTGTTCCAGGGGTTCTGCTGAGAGTAGGCCTCGCCATGTGCTAGCCGCAGTGAAGAGAAAGGAACAGAGAAGCTTGATACATTTCCATTCAAGCTGGAAACTAAATTCAGCGCTGGAGATAAGTAATGGAGTGATGATTTACTAAGTTCAGTACTGGAGAGAGAATTGTAGGAGAAACGGTTAGCAAGTTGAGTGCTGGAGAGTTGTGAGGAGTAACAGTCTGCAGAGGGACGGTCTGCAGTGAAAATAGGCATATACAGGAGTGTATTTGGAGTTTGTGTACTATTATTCTTTGGACATCCCACAGTCATCCCTTATCCCTTTCCAAGTTATTTCCCCTAAATAAAATAACAAAAACAAGAGTGGGTCTGGTCAATGTCTACGGATGTGTGAAATATGGTGTGATTGAGGGCACCTATAAGGTGAACCACTACTACCAGCCACTCTCAAAGGAGCACATGGCTACACAGGAATATGAGTTGAGAAGAAATCTAAAAATAGGGACAACTCTTTCTCCCATAACTGTCTTAAAGGGGTAATCTCCCTTCCATATTCCCTACTAAATTGGCTTTACCTGTACTTTAAATCCTGTGTATTAATAAACTTTTATTTCGAGTATTGCCAATGCATGTTAGCTTGTATATTAGCTTGAGATTATTACTTATGTACTGTGGTGTATATCATTACTTTTAGTTATTTTGAAGCCTGCATTTTGTGACGCAAGTAAATCAAATTAATGCGTATATACCTACAAACCTATGTGTCCATATGTGTTTTCAGTAATAAGTGTGCAGTGACAGCTCTCCCTTTATGAGAATATGCTACCTTTTTCCTAAAGCTCTTAGCAGTACATGAACAACCAAGGACATAATACGCTCGAATAACCTGACATAACCAGGTACAGTAAATCAGTCCAGAAATGTTCCTGAACTAAGCAAATGAGCTTGGGGATACTTTAAATGAAGCTTAGTTGCTCTGCTATATTGAGTAGACAGAGCATGTCACAAACTAACTCCATCAAACCATAATGAAGCAGGGTGCAATGGATCTCCTGCTAATAACATCAGATGCTTGAAATATCTTTTATATTAAACATGGCATTTTAGCAGAGCTAAGATAATTACTGATGACAAACCTCTATATGTTTTCCAATACATAAAACATAAAATATACTGCAAGTGCTATGTCAAAAAATAAATAGCAATGTGCCTTTTTAAGATGGTATGTTGGGTTTCAAACATACAGAAGCATTCTATTAATAAACAGTCTAATAAAACAACATATCACAAATTGCATATTAAACCTAGGCTGTAGAGAATTGTGACAGTTTGTAAAACATTGGTGGACAGCGCCATAAATTTAAGCTAAGGAGAAATATTTGCCTGTTTTTTTTTTAATTTTATGAAAGGTACCCTACATTTCTTATATGGGAGAGCTTTGATTTTAAGGAAAAATTCACATATTTACAATAAATGGTATTAACTGTTTAATGTACTAAATCAGTGTAAATATGTCAATGTACAATGTCGTGTGTACTGTTTGTTAAAGGATAAATATGGCTTTAACAAAAAGGATCAATGTTCCCTCTCTGCATCAGTAATCACTGTGTAATTGCAGAACTCAGATGCAGTTAAAAGACAGTTGTCAGTGCACAGCCTGCTATGAACTGGTGCGGCCTTTCTTTCATCATTGTTGATTTTCCATCTTCCAGGGCACAGCCATACAAAATGATGGTCTTTGACCTAGCGCAAGTGTCAATATGAAGTGGGCTGACATTATCCCCTATGGCCCAGCCAAATCAAGGATAGGTAAACAAACTGGACTTTAACCACTTCCTTACTGGGCACTTAAACCCCCCTCCTGCCCAGACCAATTTTTGGCTTTCAGCTCTGTCGCATTTTGAATGACAATGGCGCGGTCGTGCGACGTTGTACCCAAACAAAATTGATGTCCTTTTTTCCCCACAAATAGAGCTTTCTTTTGGTGGTATTTGATCACCTCTGTGGTTTTTATTTTTTGCGCTATAAACAAACAAAGAGCGACGATTTTGAAAAAAGAACAATATGTTTTACTTTTTGCTCTAATAAATATCCAAAAATAAAATAGAAAAAAAAATGTATTCATTGGGTTTGGCCGATTTATATTCTCCTACATATTTTTGGTAAAAAAAATCTCAATCGGCGTTTATTGATTTGGTTTGCGCAAAAGTTATCGCATCTACAAACTATGGGAATTGATTTATGGCGTTTTCATTATTTTTTTTTTTTTTACTGGTAATGGCGGTGATCTGCGATTTTTATCAGGACTGCGATATTGGGACGGACATGTCGGACATTTTTGACACTTTTTTTGGGATCAATGACATTTACTCAGCGATCAGAAATTTCAATGTCCACTGATTACTGTATAAATGTCACTGGCAGTGAAGGGGTTAACCTACAGGGGGCAGTGAAGGGGATAACAGTGTTCCCTGGGTGTGTTCTAACTGTGGGGGGATGGGTTGGCAGGGACATAACAGATCTAACTGATCCCAGTGACAGGGATCAGTAGATCTGCTTGTCCCCCTCTCACAGAATGGGGAACCGCCGTGTTTACATCGGTGGTTCTCCGTTCTGCAGCTCCGCAGGCGATCGCGGGTCTCGAGCGGACATCGAGTCCGCCCGAGCCACGGGCACGCCCACGCGCTGGGGGCATGGAAAGGGGAGGACATCAATAGACGTCCTCCCAGAGATTGAGATCCGCGCTGTAGCGGTCTTTCGTCTATAGCATGGATCTCAACGGATTAAAGTAACACACATGAAGCGTGGCTCAGCCTCACCGCTACTCTCACCTCATTGGCTCACTGGCTGCGATTGATAGTAGCGTGGGCCAATGGCTCCCACTGCTGTCTCAACCAAAGAGCAGGGAGAGACCTGAGACAGCCGAGGCTCCTGTGCACTGCACTGGAGGAGGATCGGGCCCAGGTAAGTATAGGGGGGCTGGGGGGGCTGCTGCACACAGACGTTTTTTTTTATAATCAACAGTTTTCATTGATTTTTTTTTCCCAGAAGTTTTTTTTTACCTTCATGCATAGAATGCATGAAAGAAAAACAAACTTGGGCCTTTACAACCACTTTAAGGTAAAAGGTGAGTAGTGGTGAACAATATAAGTCCTAGAAACTGCTAGTCTGGTCAATGAAAACTGGCTTTTTATATTGATCTAATGCAATTTTGTGATGCTTACTGATGCAGAAACTGTTGGGGGAGAGGTATTTTATGGCAGCCAATTTTATAAAGGAAGAATGCACTAATCAAAGTATGTACTGTATGGTATAATTACTGATCTCTTCTGAAAATGTTGGTTTCCTGGCTGTTGTGCTGATCCAAGCCTTTAGTCCAAAATAAGAGCTCTGAGCTCCCTTTGACTTACAAGCTTCATATTTATTTCAGGTCAGTGAAGTTTAAGGACTCATACACACGGACGTTTTTTGACGCCGGCGTTTTCTGGCGCTTTTTGCAGCTCTCCATGTTAGTCAATGGCCTCATAAAAACGTCTGCGTTTTTGAGCTGTAGATGAAGTCGGCGTTAGTGAGCTGAAACTAGAACCCACAGCCATCGCGTTCTGAGGCTGTAACGTTTTGGCATTTTTTGACGCCGACACCATAATATGCCAACAAATGCCACCTAATATTATACCAGCGTTTTCCGGCGTTTTTTGATGCCAACGTTTTTAGTTTGAAAAATAGCAGAGGGATGATTTGTTTTAAAAAACGCCTATTGACGCCGACGCTCACTAACGCTCAAAAACGCTGATGCATAACGCCGAAAAACGCCGACTTTTTCTCCTTGACGTCGGGCCCGACGTTTTGTTAATTTTTTTAGAAACGTCCGTGTGTACGAGGCCTAAAAGTTAGAGACAGCCAGACAATAGACATTCTCAGGAGAAGGTCAGTAATTACTACTTTTAATTATTATCATGACTTTAGATTAAGATTATGTTACAAACTTCAAAGTACCATTTATTAACAAGAACTGCTAACAACAAGGCATAGAATATAGTAGCTATCACTGCAGACTGTCAAATCCTTACTCATCTCTTGGCCACTAGACTAGCCAATATCAGCAGAGGCACTTAGATTACCTGGGTGGCATCATTAGGTGAAATAAGGTATGCTCATGCTTACAGATTATGTTGTATTCCAGGTGAGTTTTGCTTTTAAGTGAGTCATATTTTTGATAATTTCTTTCAGACTGCCACTGAAATTTTCATCCTAAAAAGCCAAAACTATGCATTACATTTTGCAATTAACCTGTGCATTTTTTACAACCTAAACTGGAGGAAAAAAATAAAAACTTGTAAACTTCCAAGAGATACATTATAGGAACTTCTGATTTACTACTGCATTAAATAGATGAACTGCATCTCACTTGCCATAAGCTGATGTGCATAAAACCTGTGAACAGTTTTTCACTCGTTCTTAAATAAAACGCCGGTCAGAACAAATGTCACCAGTAAACTTAGATATCTATTTTGCATAGAAAAGCAGCCTTTTGGTAAGCATTGCAAGGTATTATAGGTATCAAAAAAACAAAAATAAAACTGACAGCCTAACTCCAGGCAATTTGTTGTTTTTTTGTCCAGTTTTAATCACAGCGGGGAAGGGTTAAATTTACCATCAGTTTTTAATTTCTGTTTATGACCCCTTTGAAAAGATTTTCCCTTTCTGTCCCTGTGATGTATGTACAAGAAATGGGGAAGGCACTGGGAGCAATTAAATCATTACCAGAATTCCATACCCTTTCCGAAATCGTAAATGTATTTTTGTTTTTGTCTTTATATTTTCACTTGGTAATGTTGGACCCATTTTCTTTGGGAAAATATATTTAAATTCCCAAACATAATAAAATGTTTCCCAATAGCTATAATATGTCGGGAAAAAGTATTGTTAAGAAATGAAACGGCTATAAATGTTGAGATTACGTGACACCAAACAAAATATTTACATCTGGAAAACAAAACCGACTAAGGTTTTGGTTGGAGTCCTACATTAAACTGTATTTTATGTATTGTTTCATTTACAGGATCTATACAAATCGTAACTCTCTGTCAATACTGCCTGTTAACATTCATAGAGCAGACAAGGAGATGAAACATCACTGATCTTAGTTTAGCCATGTGAGCTGTTAAAGCAGTAGGTCATCCATTGCTACAGATTACTAGCTTGAAATACCTGATCAGCATTGTATTTATTAGAAAAGGTTGTCAAAGCCTCTCTGACAACCATGCCTTCTTTCATTTAAACCAGCAAACCTATAACACTGTAAAGTAAAATTACAAGTAATTCTATTTTTTAACTACTCCAAGACTGGCCTGTTTCTCCTCCTTTCTGTCCAGGCCATTTTTCAGTTTTCACACTTTGAATGACAGTTGCTCAGTCATGCAACATTATACCCAAATGTATTTTATACAGTGGCGGCCCGTCTATTAGGGGTGCACAGGCGCCCCCCAAATCCATGCATCCAGCCCCCTAATCTACATTCAGTACTCATGGATTCCAATGTTTTTTTGTTTTTTTTTTAGGCACATGATTAGAGCCATAGGCTCTAATAGGCTTCAAAAAAGGGTGGGGTCACTGCCCCCGGAGCCCACTCAGTTGTGTGACAATAGCAAATGAATATTCGCTATTGTCACACTGATCCTCCCCCTGGCCAATCAGGAAGCCGCCTGCCATCACCCGATTAGCTGAAAGGACAGCCAATCCTATTGGACGCCTAAGAATAGGAGGAGGGAGGAGACGCATTTGTGAAAGCTGCCATGATGCAGAGGAGGAGGAGGAGGTGCGTTTGAAGCTGCTGCCCACCGCCCGTAGGAGCACTGCCCACCCGCGACCTAGATGGGGTAAGTGCGGAGCTGGATGAGTGACCGACCGCAAGGGGGGGTGCTGCCGGCCAACCGTGGGGTGGTCCTTTGCCACCCCTCCAAAAAAAACACCAGCCGCCACTGATTTTATATATATATATTTTTTTTTTTTTTAATTTTTTTTTTTGAGGCAGATAGAGGTTTGTTTCGATGGTATTTAATAACTACTTTTTTTTTTTTTTTAAAAACTGAAAACTTTTTCTTAATTTCTGTAGAAAGCTTTGAAAATAAGTAATCTTACTTCATAAATTTGGGCTATAATGCATTGTGTTACATTTCTTTGTTGAGAAAAAAAAACTAATCAGAGTATATTATTTAATCTGTGGGAAATTTATAGAGTTTAGGTCTATGCTATATACTGTATATTTGAAAATGGATCATTCCTGTTGTACTGACTGCTTGTCTCATTTCTTGGGGACCCAAAATGCCAAGACAGTACAAATGACACCTTTTTGGAAAGCAGGCAGTTTAAGGTGTTTAGTAAGTATCATGGTGAGTTTTTTGAAGTTTTAAATTTTTGTCACAATAGAGTTGATTTACTAAACAGGAGAGTGCAAAATCTGGTGCAGCTCTGCATAGAAACGTATCAGCTTGCAGTTTTTTTTTGTCAAAGCTTAATTGAACAAGCTGAAGTTAGAAGCTGATTGGCTATGATGCACAGCTGCAACCAGGTTTTCCACTTTCCAGTTTTAGTAAATCAACCCCAGGGTTTTGAAAAATTAATTAACTACATTTGTTCATTTTAACCACCTCAATTTCACCCCCTTCCTGCCCAGGGTATTTTTCAGCTGTCAGCGCTGTCAAGCTTTGAATGACAATTGCGCAGTCATGCTACACTTTAACCATGTGAATTTTTTTATCATTTTCTTCAAGCAAATAGAGCTTTATTTTGGTGGTATTTAATCACCACTGGGTTTTTTATTTTTACTAAAAAAAAGACAAAAAATTTTGAAGAAAAAAAAAAAGTTTTTGTCAGTAAATTTTGTAAATAAGTAATTTTTTCTCCTTCACTCATGTGTGCTGATGAGGCGGCACTGATGGGCATTGATAGGCTGCACTGATGAGGTGACACTGATGGGCGCTGATGAGGCGGCACTTATGGGCACTGATTAGGTGGCACTGATGAGGAGGCACTAATATGCTTCACTTATAGGCACTGATAGGTGGCACTGATGGGTGGCACTGGTGGGTACTGATAGGTGGCACTGGTGGGCACTAATAGGTGGCCCTGGTGGGCACTTATAGGTGGCACTGATGGGCGCAGATAGGTGGCACAGATGGGCACTGATGGGCATTGATGGGTGGCACTGATTGGCATTGATGGGTGGCATTGATGGGCAGCAGTGATGGGCATTGATGGGCAGCACTGATAGGCAGCACTAATAGCCAGCACTGACTGGCATCACTAATGGGCACTGATTGGTGCCACTGCCGGGCACTTGTGGGCACTGACTTCTGGCACTGGCTGGCACTTGTGGGCACTGACTGCTGGCACTGGTGGGCACTGACTTCTGGCACTGGTGGGCACTTAGTGCTCACACTGATTGCTGGCACTATAATCAGGGCACTGATGATCAGTGCCCTGATTACATCCCCTCTGTGTGAAGAGATGCCGCTGATCGGCTCTCCTCAACACACACTCTGTCAGTGTGTAGTGAGGAGCGCCGATTACCGCCACTTCCTTGTTTACATGTGACCGGCTGTGATTGGTCACAGCCGATCACATGGTTAAAGAGCCACAGCTCTTTACACAGATCGAGGTCGCGCCGTGTCCTGGCATATGACGTTGTCCCAGAGCCACATCGCCTCGGTGTCATTTGATGGTGGGCGGGCGGTAAGTGGTTAAAGGATAAGTTCACCTTTGAAAAAAAAAATAAATGCACATCTTTTTGCAGGTAAAAAAATGTACATTTATTCTTTTTTTATTAGAAGCCTGTAAAGCGTTGCACCCATGATCAGCAGACCCTTGGTGCAATGCAGGACTCCAGGAGACTGTCTGTGTAAGCTGTCTGCTCGTACCTCGCATGAGCAGGCAGTTACACCCTAACAGGAAGCTGTTAGAGCATTCAACGGCACCCTGGTAGTTCAGTGAGAACTACAAGATGACAGCCACAAAGGCTGTTGTTACTTGTAGTTCTCCCATTCACAGAACTCTATGAATGAATGATGCTGCTCACTATCACTACAGGTGGCAGACCCGGGAGAAGCTGCAGCAGTGGGCTCATGTTACATGTTCCACCCTAAAAATGGGTGTAGCATTTGACATGTTCCCAAAGGTGAACTTATCCTTTAACTACATTATTTTTTTCACAAAGTTATCAATTAATAAGAAATTTCTAACACACAGCATAAGCATACTTGGAATTACACCCAAAAAACACATTCTGCTACTCCCCCCCAAGTATACCAAACAGGTGTGACTTTTTCGATGTTTGGATTATGTATCGGACATTGTATCTTATGTATCACACAAATCAACCAATTGTATGAAAAACTGTGTATTGTAATGGTTGCCTCTGTATGAGTGGTCGGAGAATATAGCTTAGTGTAGAGTCACTTACTGTATAGCAGTCACCATTCCTATAAGCCAAGCATGCCTAGTCCACTGGTACATGGCTGCCCCCAGGAATGCTATGTTCACTGGCCAGGAAGTACAGGAGGCCGAAGAAAGGAAGAACAAAAGAATTCCTGTGTTTCCAGTAGTTTAGTGCTCTGCAGGGGATGATAGGACTGATGCCTTGCAGAAACAGTCAGTTGAGAGAGCAGATGAGTCAGTTCAAGTGACATGGATGGCAAGTAGGCAAAGGATCGGTCCAGGCAGCAGGCAGAAATGTGTTCAATAAACAGGCAAGGGGTCAGTACAGGTGGCAGGCAAAGGCA
The DNA here is from genome assembly GCA_018402905.1 of Glandirana rugosa. Taxonomy (NCBI): domain Eukaryota; kingdom Metazoa; phylum Chordata; class Amphibia; order Anura; family Ranidae; genus Glandirana; species Glandirana rugosa. Next base: position 923,107 of record BLSH010248537.1, on the reverse strand, counting down.
ACACTGCACTGGTGTGGTGTTAATCAGGAACACTGTTGCTGCCTGCACAAGTCTGGTGGCACTGAGACTTGTGTAGCAGTGATCAGGAACACTGTTTCTGGCTCACACTGATCTGCTGACACTGGGGACTGGTGGGGCAGTAATCAGGGACGGCGTTACTGGCTTTAAACTGTCCTGGTGACACTGTGACTGGTGTGGCAGTGATCAGAAAAACTCTTGCTTGCTGCACTGATCTGGTGTGGGGGCAATCAGGAACACTGATTCTAGCTACTGTGATTGCTGTGATTGGTCACAATAATCATAAGGTACAGGGCCAATTAAAACCGTGGTCTGAGGGACACTGTGATCTCAGAATGCGCTACTGCGTGACCTTAGGGCAGCTTATGAGAGGGGAGAATGGGGGTTGTACCAGTACATCATGCTGAAATTGATGATGCTCCCACACAGCCTTATTTGTATAGTGGCCGAGCGGGAGGTGCTTAATAAAGTGAGTATATAGTGATTTTGCACATATTATAGTCATATTAAAAAATGCTGTATATTTTTTGTCTTGCAAATATGAAATATTGTATGCTAATATTTTATGTCCTTCTTTTGAGCCAGCAGTTGAAACTTTAGTCTACTTTTCGCATGGTTGGCTGTTTCAATTTACAGATTTGCTAAAAGAAGCCCAGCGCTAACAAAACTCTTTCCAGCAGCGTGGTTCTCTCGGGATCCAAAAGAGCTTGTCTCCAGTGATCTCAGCGCATTGCTGGATCGGTGGTCCCCTCACCTGAAACTGGCAGTGACAGAAGAGCTGATGAAGGTACTTAGTTGATTGTATCTGGCTTCACAACGTTAGGGGGAAAAATGCATCGTGGGTTGGGTTAGAAGGGGGTGGGAGGAAGGGAAGATAATAAATAATTTTCAGCCCAGAGTGGGGCTTTAACCTTTTTCCAGCAGCTGAGTTCCAGTTTTCAATCTAACAAATCCTGCCCCGAGGCAGCCTGAGCCTTCTAGTAGGGGAAATAAACCAGGGAAAGGATAAATAATTTAGATACACTTAAGCCTCGTACTCAGGGTTTGATTGTTGTACGACCACGCTTCTGGTTTTGTCAAAAGAGGCTGCCAGTGATTTTGTACACCGTACTGACGATACGAAAATTTTCGTACGACCAAGCTCAATGTCAGAAGTGACGTAATGTATTTTGAATATTTTGATATATTTTTTTCGTTTCTGAGCATGCATAGTGTCGGTCGTTTGATTTTTTCTTCGTACGAAAACCATACTAACGGTCCGAAAATCGGATGTGGCCTTGTCGATAGCCAAAAATTTACTAGTCTTCCCATCCAGTTTTTGTCTGACAAAAAATCAAAATCGGCTGTCGAAAGGAGCATACAGATGGTAAGATTTTCTGACGACAGCCTGACGAACGCAAATTCCCATACGAAATTCGCATCGTGTGTACGGGTCTTTACACTGTGGGCCTGCTTGCACACACAGACATCTGTACAATACAGATTGTGATCTCTGAAAACATTTACCTGATCATGTGCTGTTGTTTAATGGGTGGGGTTCCCAGTCTTCTGTGCACTCAGAACATCCAAATAATGCATCTTTTGTGCCTTTTGCTTCTAAATCTACAGAATGAAATTCAAAACCTTTATTTAAAAATAAATATATAAAAAGAAAAAAAAAACTAATGTGACTGGCTTGCAAAGTTAAAATGTATATGCATGCTAAGCTTATCAGCATGTAAAAAAAACCCTGTACACCATGCTGTCAAAGAAATGAAACACAGCATACGAACATATATTCATAATAGATTTCTCTGTTCCAAAACCATGCACAGAATAACAATCCTGCGTGATCAGTTTACTGAGGCTTTTTACAAACTTGATTTTATGACAGTCTCTTTGAATGATAGCCATATGCACTTGCGCTTTTATTGTTGTATGGTATGGCATTTAATGCAGCGGTTAGAACCAAAAATATAAGGAAAAAGCACATTTTTATATTAGGCACACCATGGATTTGCTGCCATATGTTAAGAAGCTGGAGAGTACATTCCAGAGAATAAATAAATTGTTGGCAAATTCAACATATATAGGCTGTAGCTTGTGCAGCGGCATTCATGCACATTGTAGATGCATAGTAAATTCCATGGCCATACATTATTCCTTTTCACACATAATCAATACACTGACATATGCACATATCCTTTAGTAAATCAGGCACACTGTGGGGGACATGTATTATTATTTCTGCCACAGCAAGGCAATGCTAAACAAAAACAAAGATAATGAAAGAGGTTTATTATAATTAGGCAGCTTTAATCATACATTCCCCCCTCAGCTACTCTAAAGTAGCACAATGACAGAATAAAACCTGCCCTGACCACTTTTTAATTGTGTGTCTGTTTGGAGTGCAAATCTGTCTTATCCCAATCTTATTTCTGTCACTGACATTTGCAAAACTCTTTTAGTTGGTTGCACAGGATTACAGGCGCAAGGGCTTCAAAAGCAATCCTGCCATACAGGCTTTGCTGATAGGTAGCCTGATTGACTTAAGATATTGAAAATAACCTCAGTCCTAGGACCAATCAAACTAGAAGTATAAGAACCGTCAGATTTCTTCTGATTTTAACTCATTTTACTGAATACATTTTAAAACGATACTTGCATGAGAATTTTTCTTTCCCTATCTATGGCTACCTATGTGATGGAATAATTGCTGGAGGTGCCCAACAACAGGATAATCCACAGGGGACACCCCCCAATAAGCTTTACCAGACCACGCTAGAGATAGGTGGTCACCGGAGGAGGGGTGAGTGTACATCCATGTGGGGCACAGCAAGCACGAATGTAGCACTTTCATTCATCTGAGCACAAGCACTTTTTTCATCACTGATTGGGGTGGTCTATACCTGCGTTTTTTCCATGAAAAGGACTAAAATACAGACTGTACATATTTCCATTTTTTGTCTTTGACCAAGCGCGGTGGTTTATATTGTAGGCTGTTTGACTTGCCTTTAGATATGTTGCACACAATACATTTTTCCTCATTGTGTTTTAAGAATCCTGTGTCATGTATAAAAAGTATATTTATAAAACACAGAAAAAAATATATACAGTATATATATATATATATACATATTAGAAGGCCAGTATGGTGGCCTGAATTTATGGGAGGAGCCCGGGGGGGGTATTTAAGTAGCCCACTCACCTGTGTTCCTTGTCGGTTCCAGTTCACGATACCCTCCCACCCATCCCCTTTACAGGGCACTTCCTTCACATCCCTCTTCTACAATCAACCATTACTTTATCTTGGGTATGCCCCCTTTTTAGCGTACTGACCAGCTAACCAGGGCACACCTCAGGTCTATGTTATGTTGTGAGTCTTATAGCGTCTTTATGTGTTTTCACATCCGTCTCGGTTGGAGGGCTCCAACTATATATATATATATACAGTATCTCACAAAAGTGAGTACACCCCTCACATTTTTGTAAATATTATATTCTATCTTTTCTTGTGACAACACTGAAGAAATGACACTTTGCTACAATGTAAAGTAGTGAGTGCACGGCTTGTATAACAGTGTAAATTTGCTGTCCCCGCAAAATAACTCAACACACAGCCATTAATGTCTAAACCGCTGGAAACAAACGTGAGTACACCCCTGAATAAAAATGTCCAAATTGGGCCCAATTCACCATTTTCCCTCCCCAGTATCATTTTACTCGATAGTGTTACAAGGTCACTGGAAGTTCAACATGGCACCTCATGGCAAAGAACTCTCTAAGGATCTGAAAAACAGAAGTTTTGCTCTACATAAAGATGGCCTAGGCTATAAGAAGATTGCCAAGACCCTGAAACTGAGCTGCAGCACGATGGCCAAGACCATACAACGGTTTAACAGGACAGGTTCCACTCAGAACAGGCCTCGCCATGGTCGACCAGTTGAGTGCACATGCTCAGTGCCATATCCAGAGGTTATCTTTGGGAAATAGACGTATGAGTGCTGCCAGCATTGCTGCAGAGGTTGAAGGGGTGTGGGGTCAACCTGTCAGTGCTCAGACCATACGCCGCACACTGCATCAAATTGGTCTGCATGGCTGTCTTCCCAGAAGCAAGCCTCTTCTAAAGATGATGCACAAGAAAGCCCGCAAACAGTTGTCTTGCTGACAAGCACACTAAGGTTATGGATTACTGGAACCATGTCCTGTGGTCTGATGAGACCAAGATAAACTTATTTGATTCAGATGGTGTCAAGCGTGTGTGGCAGCAACCAGGTGAGGAGTACAAAGACAAGTGTGTCTTGCCTACAGTCAAGCATGGTGGTGGGAATGTCATGGTCTGGGGCTGCATGAGTGCTGCCTGCACTAAGGAGCATGCATTTCAAACTTGAACTTCAATCGCTGCAAACACGTATTTTTGTAACTCCTTGCAATCACTGTTAGCAGGGCCGGCGCAAGCATAAGGCAGAGCAAGCCACCGCCTGAGAGCGCCAGCAGAGGAGGGGCGGCAAAATCAGTACTTAGTCACTTGCTGTGCCCACACTGACTGATCTTTCCTGATTGGAATCTGTCCTTTGACACAGATCCAGGCAGAATTGATCACTGTAATGCCTCCTATGCCATCTACATCCTTTGTGCAGTCTCTCCCCTATGGGATGACGAGAACTCCCCCCGTACTGCACAGTCACTGTGGTCCAGTCCAGCCTGGCAGTGATCTGGGGGGAGGGGCCACTCTTCGTCCTGACATGAGGGTTTCGTTTTCAGTGGCTGCTGATATGCAGGACCGAACTCCTGACAACAGGACTCTGCACTGCTAACACCAGCTGGATTGCCTCCCCCCTCCTATCTTTATTATGTGCTTTATTACGTGCTGAATGGAGGCAGAGAGAACCGGGGTGAGTCAGTCTGTGGCTGTGTATTGGCGAATGGAACAGGGCATACCCAGCATCCCTTTACACGTGCTCTGGTCTGTCCCTGTTCCAGGAGATGTTTTTTAGCTTGATAGTTTTTATAGAATACAGAGCCCCTGTTCCTTCTTGCGCCTCAATAGCTCATCTACAGATGTGAGGTATAATGTGATGGACTATTAGGTCCCTTTCACATGAGCAGACTCTGCATCAAATCCACCTGTTTAGTGGGGAATCTCACCACTGATCCCCATTGAGCAAGTGGATGACCGGTCTGTGTCTGCTCCGCTATGCAGATCGGACATGGACAGAGCTTGCTCTCCTCTATGGGCAGTTGGATGTAAACGGACCTCCTGTCCATTTGCATCCAACTTTCATCTGATCCGCTTGATGGATGGGGAATGGATCTCCATCCATCTGTTTAAGCAGATCAAATTAGATGCAGGCAGGTGTAAATGGACATCCACCTCTCCGTAGAGAATGGATGATCCAATCGGGTCGGGGGGGGGGGGGCGCAAAAATGCACCTTCGCCTGTGTAGGCAAAAATCCTTGCACCGGCCCTGACTGCGAGCACGCATCATCGCAAACCCCTCGCAATCACTGCGAACACTCACTGTCAAACTCCTTACAATCGCTGCATGCGTGTATTTACGTAAATTCCTCGCAATTGCTGCGGGCACGCATCAACATAATACCTCCCAATCACTGCGAGCACACATTTACATGAACTCCTCGCAACCGATGCGAGCACGCATCATCACCAATCCCTCGCAATCACTTCGAGCAAGGACAAACACCCCCTCATTACAAGCACATTCTCAGTGGCACACAATCAGCCACACACCATTTTAGTGGCACTTAATCAGCCACTCGTCTCCAGTGGCATTAACATATGGGCCACTCATCGTTTTATCTGTCATTTCTCATTAGGTCAGTCAAGTTCAGGTCGCATCCTGCATCAGGTTGGACGTTTTCCCCGAAAAAAAAAGAAAAAACCCTCCCAACGTAGGGATCGCTTCTTCATCAGGGCCACCCGCATAACAAGGGTGGGACAGCCCGTGTAGGGAAATAAAAGAGAGATAACTTTTTCACTCATGTCACTCCTACTACTGGTTCGATCCATACCAGGACCTTAATGATAGAGCGTTAGTCAGGTGTAGTTCACGGGTCTTTTACTGTCACATTATTCTGCAGCACACTGTCACTAAATCTTTGATTCTACATTCACCATTCGGCATACTAAGGTTGGGCGTTAGTTACTGTCACATATGTCTATGCATTACACTCTCTTTTCAGAGACCGACTCTCAGCCTCACAGACAAGGTCACTGAACATCAACTTGCTGACAGTGCAAGAGGTAAGCAGACCGAGCATGCGTCATAAATCTACAGACCGAAACATTCCTACATAGGCCGTACCAGACTCCAGCTGCTTGCCCCAGTACGTCCTGGGGCTCTAGCCCACACGTTTGTGCTCAGCACAGACAGGCACCTGAGCTATCGGTTACCTGGCCAGTCACCTCCTGGCTCACCTCGGGAGCCACGCACTTTCTTGAGTTTTCTAAATTTCCACTATACAGTATTCTATGAACATAGAACACCTTCGGCTCTATCTATGCCTGTCATTTTGTTCCTGTACTCCTCTTTCCTTGTTCTTGAATTTCTGTATCCCACTCTGTTCTTTTTCCCTCTTCCACACCCCCTTTTGACACACATCCTCTTGTTTTATCTCAAGACTAACTTGTATGTCATTGACACGGAACTCTTTTGTCACCATTTCGCTGGCCTATGCTTCCCGCTCTGTGCCGTCTGCCAGCCAATTTGCCACACTGCAAACTGGTGCACAAGTGTGGCCACAAGACGCCCCTTCAACCTCCCCCGCCAACTCAGGATTCCACACCGGCCTCATCACTCTACCTCTCTCCACTCACGAGTGCAAAAAACCTTCAGTCGGCAACTTTTGACGAACAGGCCATCGATACCCTGCTACAGGCCAAACAAGACAAGGATCTGTGATCGGTCCTTTCCCCCAGTAACCTTCCAAACCTGGAGACTCAGCCCTATTGGGCTTGTCAAGGGAAAGTTAGAGCACAATTTTTTCTGCACCATTCTTCGCACATTCCGAGCTTGTATTCCCTAATTCCTTTCAAGGAATTTTCCTTGAAAGACATCAGACGACGTAGCTATCCACGCAGTCTTTTTTGCAGAGCCTGTAACACCGAGCCCAGTGTCAGATGGTTATCCATTAGGTGGATGATTTTCTACTCATCAAGTGACCAGACATACCACCGGTAAACCTCGATACGTTGAGAGTGGTGTTCAACAACTTCTACGTTCCAATAGCCGAACACAAAGTGGAAAGCCCGGCACAAGCCATCACCTTCTTAGGTGTCACTTTGGACACACGCGACATGCAAACCAGCTTGCCTCCCGACGAACTAGCCCATATCAGGTCGGCTGTTCATAACTTTACTCTCTCGCAGGGGGTACTAGGAAATAGATGCAGACATTGCTAGGGACGCTCAATTTTTGCGATAAGAATTATTCCTCATGGCCGTACTTTTATTTCACAGTTCTTAGTTTTCCTTACTCAGGTACAAGGAGCTGACCAAATCATTAGGTTAGACCCAGCAGCCATAGCCGACTTAGCAATGCGGGATGAGTTCCTCACAAATTGTTACAGCATATTAAGGTTATCCCCACGGCATCAGCTGCATCACCACAGGTAGTCACAGAAGCAGCAGCTTCTACAGGCTTTGCTGCAATTTTTTGGCCATCACTGGTTTGCAGGTCCTTGGGCACCAGAAATCCTGTAAATTCTACGTTTCTCTGTCATCCTGACTTTTCGAGCTGTACCCAATCGTGGCAGCTGCTCAGTTCTGGGGCCACACTTGGACAGGACAAACCATGGTCTTCGCTACTAAACCAGGCCACGGCCAAAAAAACATAAATGAAGTAGATTCAAGTCGCTCCCCATTCGAACCACCATTCTATATACCCGTAAGCATATCCAAGGCAAAAGCAAATCACAGCGGATGCGTTATCACGTTTCAACTTTGGCTCTTTTTTCAGCAGTATACTGGAGCCGACCTAACGCCCCACGCCTATCCCTCCTTGGTCACGGCTAACCATGGATTGAAATGGCCAATGACAAACGCTTGCCCATTACGAGCACCATCTTTAGAGACATGTCTAAAGTCCTCTCACAATCCGTGTTCGGGGTTCAGCCCAGTCTAGTCATTCAAGCGGCCATCTACCTATCCTACTATGTTTTTTTTACGGCCTAACAAATTCACCATCAGCGGCGCTAGCAGCTAGGTATCATACAAACGCCACTTAACGAGCTTCTAAAACCATTATGTCTGTCACCTAGAAGTCTCCAAACCCATCAGATCAGACCCGGGATCGAAATCAGCCTCTTCCAGACTATAAACACCTGGTGCCCAGTTGCGGTGCTTGGCTAGTTTCGGACCACGTGATCAATAAATTAGGCAGATAGAAGTCTGCTGCTTGGCTAGACATTCTGAATTCTCAGTTGGAGATGACAAGCCTTTGCCAAGCTTGCTCATTGATCATTGTATATACCAAAACATAGGGAGGAAAGAAACCTCCCCCAAGCTGGTCCATAGCTCCCGAAGGGAGCGAAGGGATGACCCTGCGGTGTTAACTGTGCAAAAAGCTCTTTATTGATATAAATTTAAAACAGACTCAATGATACTTGGCATTAAATAAAAGACAAGGTTGTCTATAAAACACACACCCCGGGGTCACACACATACACCACAGCCTAATCCACAATGTGTAAGTAATGTTTAGGGACTCTTACATGGATCCTAGGAAATCCAGTGACTTGCCCTGGCTCAATGAAGTACCAGAGGCTATGTCATGGAACCTCTAGGTCCATCAATGCCCAGTGGTAATTATAAGAGTGACTAGAGGATAAGATATGCACACATATGTGATGGCTCAATGGGTCAATGACAATCTAGGAGAAGGCCCTGATGATGCCTAATGATCTTAAAATGTTTTGTTCCAGCTTAGTAGTGGTGATGCTTGGAATATATCTGTTCCTGGATACAGAGGGCACCAAGTCTAGTTTGTAAGGCAGCCGATGGTACCGAGCAATGGATAGTGCAGTGCCAAGCTCGGATATACCCCGGACCGCCTCTATAGGATCACACGGAGGGTAGGAGACAGGGGTCCATGGACATTGTGGCTGGAGGGTAAATGAAAATTCCCCGAACGGGATATGACTCACTATTGGACGCTCTCTCCAGTCAACGGGTCCCGCTGTCCTCGGTGTCGGGGTGTAATTTTGTAAATATGTTTTATTGAGGGTTTGACAAAACAACACAGTCAAAGTTTTATCATTCGACATCCTAGGTATAGGCATAAAATAGTCTAACTTACAGAGTTAACATAAGACAGGACAGTCAGGGAGGTGTCAAGCCTAAATTTTGTCAGGAACGAATACCTTTCAGTAAGGTGCACCACCTATAACTATATGAGCCTGCAAGACCGTTCAGGCTTCTGTCGGGGTGGAATTTAATTGGCATTCGAAAGTCCCAGTTTGCCTTGGCCACTGGTGTGCCACTAAGTGCTGGTCTTCAGCCCCTCCGATGGTGACCTGGCTGTGATCACTTTGCACCGCCGGTCCTCCGCGCGGTGTGTCGATGGATCAGCTGTGCGGCTCCCATAGGATACGGAGCTCGTCAAGCCCGAACTCTGTGTCAGAGTCTGCCGATCGGTGATCTCTCAGCCCAGGTCTTGTAAATGCCGGAGCGGACTGAGTGGACCGGATTGAGTGTGTTAAAAATGTAGAACTCCTCTGGTTTGGGCGGCAGGTGGTCCCCTAAACTAGGGGAAGGAGACCCAGGGGTGGGTAGGAGAAAGGGGAGATCAGCTTATCAGTCTGTAGCTTACATAGAAACATAGAAAGGTGACAACAGAAAAAAGGCTGAGTACTCCATTGGGTCTGCCTGCTTTATTTGTTTTGTTTTTGTTAACTTTTTGTCTGAGTGTGGACCTATGTTTGTCCCAAGTATGTTTGAAGCCATTTACTATTTACTGTCTCACTACCTCTTCTGGTAGTTTATTCCAAGCATCAACTACCCTTTTAGGAAAAAAATACTTTCTAAGATTAGTTTTGAACTTATGTCCATTTAGTTTGAGGTCATGTCCCTGTGTCCTTGATTTTTGTTTCATACCGAAAAAGACTGTCCTCCTGAACCATATTCACCCTCTTGATGTATTTAAAGGTTTCAATCATGTCTCCCTTTTCCCGTCTTTCCTCCAGATTGTACATATTAAGTTCCTGAAATCACTCTCAATGTTTTATGCCCCCAAACCTTTCGCCATTTTTATCTGTTACCCATCTCTGGACTCGTTCTATCTTTTCAATATATTTTTTTGTAAGTGAGGTCTCCAGAACTGGACATTCTGAATGAGGTGTCACTAAAGATCTATACAGGGAAATCAGGCCCTCCTTTCTCTTACTGGTGAATTCTATTCGCTAAGTACCCCCAAATCTTTTTCTTCTGTAGTGCTGGCCAACACTGTACCCCCAATGTTGTACTCTCTCAAAGGATTGTTTTTCCCTAAGTGCATTATTTTACATTTAGAAACATTGAACTGCAGTCTTCGCTGCTTTGACCAATCTTCCAGCAATGTCAAATCATGTTCCATGTTACAGACACCTCCAGGGATATCAACCCTATTACACACCTTTGTATCATCAGCAAAAAGACGTACCTTGCCCAACAAACCTTTAGTTATACTACTTATAGATTAAATAGAAAAGGACCCTTGCTTGTACAACTTTCCTATTAGATCATTATGTGGAACTGTATCAAATGCCTTGCTGAAATGCCTGTCCACAGCACCACCCTGGTCCAAACCATTGGTCATATAGTAAAAAAATGTAACCAGATTAGTCTGACGTGATCTGCCCTCAGTAAAGCAATGCTGCTTTGGGTCCAGCAAGTTGTGTATTTTTAAGTGATCATTGATTCTTCTTTTCAGGAGTGATTTAATTAACTTGACTACAATTGATGTTAACCACTTGCCAACCAGTCGCCGTCATTATACGTCGGCAGGTCGGTTCTCTGGCGCGAATCGCCGTAGCTGTACAGCGGTCCGTGCAAGAGACATTGTGGGCACAGGCGCACGCCTGCTGTGTGCTGCGGGAGCATGCCCGCGGGTCCCACGTACTCGATGTCTGTCGGCGACCTGCGATCGCCTTCTACAGAGGCAGAACCTTGTGGCAGAAGGCTTGTTTGTAAACAAGGCGAATCCCTGTCCTGTCAGGGGACATGACACTGATCTGCTGTTCCCAGTAATCGGGAACAGTTAGATCTGTCATGTCCCTGCCAACCCAACCCCCACACAGTTGGAACACAGTGAGGGAACACACTTAACCCCTTGATCGCCCACTAGAGTTTAACCACTTCCCTGCCAGTGACATTTATACAGTAATCAGTAGCTATTTTCAGCTCTGATCACTGTATAAATGTCAGTGGTCCCAAAAAAGTGTCACTAGTGTCTGATCTGTCCGCCGCAATGTCGCAGTCCCACTAAAAATTGCAGATTGCCGCCATTACTAGTAAAAAAAATTTATGAAAATGCCATAAATCAATTCCCGCGATAACTTTTGCCCAACCCATACGCATATTTCAATTTTTTTTTTACCAAAAATATGTAGAAGAATATATATCGGCCTAAACTGAGGAAGAAATTAGTTTTTTTTATACATATATATATATATTTTTTGGATATGTATTATAGCAAAAAGTTAAAAAATGTTTTTTTTTTTTTTTAAATTGTCGATATTTGTTTGTTTATAGCACACAAAATAAAAACCGCACATGTGATTAAATACCACCAAAAGATAGCTTGATTTGTGGAAAAAGAAGGATGTGAATTTTGTTTAGGTACAGCGTTGCATTACCACACAATTGTCAGTTAAAGCGACGCAGTGGCATATCGCAAAAAGTGCTCTGGTCATTATGGGGGCAAATCCTTCCAGGGTTGAAGTAGTTAAACTCACTGGTCTGTAATTGCCAGCTTCTACCTTGCTGCCCTTCTTGTGGATAGGTACAATATTACCTGACCATCAATCATGGGGAACTTCTTTTAGAAGAGATCTGTTAATGGTCCAATAACAATACCTCAAAGTTCTCTTAGAACTCTGGGATGAATACCATCAGGGCCCATTACTTTATTAATCTCTAACTGAGCCAGTTCCTCTGCTACCTCTGTCTCCAGAAATCCTAAAAATTAACCGTCATTACCAGAACTAATATGATTCTTCAACTTGGTTTTGTTAGCTTCTCCTTTTACTGTTTAGTCACTGGAGAAGACCTGCAAGGGAAACTGCAGCAGAGAAGAATCAGGTGCTCTCTACTGCTAGGCAGGACTTTGATGTGTGACAGAGCTGTGTAAATCTCAGGGTCCGATGTGAAGAAATACACACACACACGTAAAGATTTTTCTATTTCAATCTGCTAGAAATACTAACAATCATATCAGTTGTGCTGAATGTCTTTTCAGACAAAGCTGATCTTTCTAAATGAATCTGAAAATGGTTGCAGTCAACTCCATTGGACATTAGATTCAAACCAGAATAATACTTTGCTCCTCAAGTCATATTAATGTCTGCATGAAAGCGTTCTACCCAATACTTTTTTTTAGCTGACTGAGTCTGTAATTGACATTGATTAATTAGTCAACAAGATACAGAATGTACTAATCTGCAAAAGTATGAAACATATTCTCCAAATCAATTACCTTTCTTAACCTCTGTTGAACTCTCTAGATAAGAAGTAAGTGTGCAATGAAGCAAAGCCTCTCCAAGTATTACTTGCCTGTGATAAGATCTGGAAATCATATGCAGTCAGTTTCCCTTTAAATGTAAAATTATAAATGTGAGTTTATTTTTTAAAATCTATTAGCTGCATTTGACATTTTTACCACTCGGGTATAAAGTTTCAATTGGATTTTGAAGGCTATTTCCACCCTTAAAAAAATAATAAATGTCCATGATTTTGCAGGTAAAAAGGTTAGCATTTATTATTTTTTTACACCGCAGCCTGAAAAGCATTACACCCGCGATCAGTGGAGCATGGGGAAATGCCAGTCTAGTGCAAAGGAAATAAAGTATCAAAGAACTAAGGAAGAAGAACTACAAACTATCTGTAGCGGTGGAGGATGGGACTTGTAGTTTATTCATTCAGAGAACTCAGTGAATGCATGACATGGCTGTGTGGGTGTACCTTTGCACAGTTGCACTGTTTTTAAAATGTGACAGTGGGTGCCTGAAGAGGATCCCCCACCTGATCTCACAGGGGGAGATTGCGGGGTTGCGGGCAGGTGCTTTAGTAGTATGTTAGATTTGTAGCACCCTCCTAGATGGGTGCTAGGCTAGGTAAGTTTAGTTCCTGCCTCACTGTAATCAGGTGAGCTGCATATGATTGTTTTGGTTTGTTTTGTGGCTGGTGGTTCTGGCTGTGGGGCTGACTGCTTTTCCCTGTCTGTCTGGAAAGGTTCTAGAAGATAGTGGACTAGGAGAATCAAATCAGCAGCTGAATATGTATGCAGCCCTGGCCAATCCTTGGGGAGAAGTACCTAGATGGTTTCTGGGAAAGAGTATAAATACTCTGAGACCTGGAGCAAAAGCATTCTTTTTCAGAGGAGGAGATCCTGAACTGGAGGGCTGCTGCCCTCCCAGAGAGACTTAGGCTAGCCTAGTTGCAGGGTTGCAGCTGCTAAAAGTTGCTGGAGCTGACTGAGGAACTTTCATCTGGGAATCTGGTCTGTTATTATTGGCAAAGGTGTCTGAAAGATATTGGAAGGAGGCATCCAACTATCCACGGACATTCGTGAGTACATACTGGAGAGAGAGATCCATGAGACTGTGTGCTGCTGCTATTCCTCTCTAAGTGCTAGAGTCAGCATTGCTCAAAAGGGGGACTTTGTGCCTGATGTCCTGGCGTAGTTCAGTCCACTAACTGCTTGTGCAAGGACTCTGCTCAGAATATTCAAAGGAAGATTAGTATCCTCAAGTTGCCACTTAGATTTACTGGAGTATCCCACAGTTACCCTACTTCTATCCAAGTTTGATTTCTACAATAAAGCATTAGAAAATCATACTCCTAGACTGTTCATAACGCCAAAGGAGTGACTGTGTGTCTGGCTGTGGATGCAACAATGGGAAAAGACCTAAGGACCTTAAACTGCAGGCTCCTGAGGGAGTGAGCGCTACACACTCTACATACGGGTGTAATATGTAACTTGTTATTGAAGGTGAGCTTACCCTTTAAAGTGTATGTATAGTTAAAACTTTTATTTTGCTTTGGATAAAATAGGAAAGGGTTAAAACCTCTTCCAGGTTAATTTTTACTGTGTACCACTGAAGAAAGTTCCTTTCACTTCCTGTTCCAGGAAGTTAATGAATTCTTCTAAAGTGAGATGAATTCCCCCTTAGATAGCTGTCTCTAAATTGAGGGGTAAATCCCCCCCAACAGCCATCAATAAAAACGTCACTGAGGGTTTTGCCACTCTAACCAAAAACAAACAAATGTTTTGCCTGGAAATACACTTTAACACAAAGATTCTGATTTAAAAAAGTTTAAGATCATACACATAGTACATTATCCATGCATGGACACCCAAATTGTATCACAGTAGTGTAGCGCTACCCCCATGAGGACCCCATAAAGATTTTTTACCTCAATGGTAGCCCTGACTTTGAAAGTTTTCCAACACCTCTGACACCCTGGGTTTAGACATTTCATCAATAGTAAATATAATGCACAGACATCAAAATGAGAACACAGTAAAACAGATGAGTTTTTACTTAAGGTTTGATAGTTAACCATAACAGCAAAAAGTGGTTTAACCACTTCAATACCAGGCACTTAGGACACTTCCCGCCCAGACCAATTTTCAGCTTTCAGTGCTGTTGCGTTTCGAATGAGAATTGCGCGGTCGTGCGAAGCTGCACCCAAACAAACTTTTTGTCATTTTGTTCCCACAAATTGAGCTTTCTTTTGGTGGTATTTGATCACCCCTGCGGTTTTTATTTTTTGCGCTATAACAAAAAAAGACCGAAAATTTTGAAAAAAAAAAAAAAATTTTCTTTGTTTCTGTCACAAAAATTTGTATAAAGTACATTTTCTCCTTCACTGACGGGCACTGACGTGGCTACACTGATGGGCACTGATGAGGCTACACTGACGGGCACTGATGAGGCAGTACAGATTGGCACTGATGAGGTGGCACTGA
>BLSH010248537.1:877257-895405 GCA_018402905.1 Glandirana rugosa | reverse complement strand
AAAGTGTCGAGATTGACACTTCTTTGGAAAGGCATAAACCTCTACTTTGAAAAAAGGAGATCTGTATTTCTCACGGGGGGAACAGGAAACACTACTGGAATTTCATTTATTGAGGTGTGGTTCAAGTGATATACCTGGTGAATACATAAACATGTACAACTAGTATAGGGGGAATTAGACGAGAAGAGTTCTCTCTTATTTAAGTCAAGGAGATTAGAAAGGAGTATCGTGTACAAATCATTAGTAAGACCTCATCTGGAATATGTAGTTCAGTTTTGGGCACCAGTTCTCAAAAAGGATATCGGGGAACTGGAGAAAGTGCAGAGAAGGGCAACCAAACGAATAAGAGGCATGGAGGAGCTCCGCTATGAGGAAAGATTAGAGGAACTGAATTTATTCTCTCTTGAGAAGAGCAGATTAAGGGGGATATGATCAACATGTACAAATACATAAGTGGTCCATATAGTGAACTTGGTGTGGAGTTATTTACTTTAAGGTCATCACAAAGGACAAGGGGGGCACTCTTTATGTCTAGAGGAAAAAAGTTTCATCTCCAAATACGGAAAGGTTTCTTCACAGTTAGAGCTGTGAAAATGTGGAATAGACTCCCCCCAGAGGTAGTTTTGGCCAGCACAGTAGATTGCTTTAAAAAAGGCCTGGATTCTTTCTTTAATGTAAATAATATAACTGGGTACTAACATTTTTAGGTAAAGTTGATCCAGGGTGAATGCAATTGCCTCTCGGGGGATCAGGAAGGAATTTTTTCCCCCACTATAGCAAATTGGATCATGCTTTGCTGAGGTTTTTTTTTTTGCCTTCCTCTGGATCAACTGTGGGTGAAGGATTGTATAAGGGATTGTATGGTTGTATATAATTTTTCTGTTTTTATTTTATTTATTTTTTTTTTTTTTTGGTTGAACTAGATGGACTTGTGTCTTTTTTCAACCTGACTACCTATGTAACTATGATGTTGATTATGTATACAGTGCATTTGGCCGTGTACAGTATATAATACAGTGTAGTGCTGTATTCAAAAAAATCCCCTTCATGTCCAGAAGGCCACCAAAGAGTGGCAGATGCTCCCAGGCCACTAAAAGAGGGCAAGCAGCCTCTGTGTCTACAGTGAAAAGTGGTGGCGAACATGGTGCATCCTCTGCAGGCAGGTCACGCTTGTCAATTTTGTCTGCTGTTGGCCATGTTATTGAGCCACAACATGCAAACAAATTGGTGGTGTGGATAACTAAGCCATCCCCATCCTCCTCATCCTCTGTCACCCAGGCTCATACTAGTTTGTCTTTCAACATAGCTGCCAAAGAGGCCTATTCCCACCTGCTCCTTGTCCACAGTTACTCCTTCCGTAGTCCCACCATCATGCACGGATGAGTCACCAGAATTATTCGACCATAGTGCCGGTTACATGCCGATGAAGGATGCGCATCAATTTGAAGGCTCGGATGTTGGTTCCCAGGTTGAGGAAGGGAGCAACGTGAGCCTAAAGAGAGGGGGTGCCACAGAGGGACAAGAAACTAGCAGTCATGTTCCCCCAGCTACAGCATGCTGCCATGTTTGCTCCAGTGAGGAGGAGGGAGGGGATGATGAAAACACTGACTTTACTTGGGTGCCTGAGAGAAGAGAGGAGGAAAGTGAGGAGGAGGAGGCAAAACTTCAATGAGTTAGGATGTCCTCCAGGGGCCAGGTTAAGGTCAGCCACCCTATTGCATCACACCACAGAGCTCCACAGATGCAGGGCGCTGCTGACTCCCCGCTGACTTCCAAAAGTTCAATGGTGTAGGCTGTTTTCAACACTTGTGCAGTAGATCACACTATTGCTGTTTGCAATCTATGTCTGAAACGGATCAAGCATGGCCAGAACAGCAGCCACTTGGGTACCACATGCTTGAGAAGACATATAATGACTTGCCATGCAGTCCGTTGGCAACAGCAACTCAAAGACCCATATCATAAAAGGCGGACTTCTCCTTGCTCCTCATCTGTGACCTCAACCCCTACAACACCTCCAGTCCTCTCAAAAGCCTGCACTGAGTGAAATGAAGGAATGGTTGTCACAAGTACTTGCAGCTAATCTGCTAGCAGTACACCACCAGCTGATTTCAGCAGGCAAATTTCCTAACCTAGTTGCTGAACTGTAAAAAAAAATACTGTTTCAGCCATCCACATACTCAGTGTCTAAATACTAGCTTGGCCAAATTGCTAGGACCACATCTGCTGCCTTTTTAGCTGGTAGACTCTGCTCCCTTTTGTGAATTTGTTGAATGTGCTATACCACAGTGGCAGGTTCCAAAAATACATTTTTTTCACGTAAGGCCATTCCAGCTCTCTACTGTCATGTGGAAATAAATGTTTTGGCCTCCTTGGACAGGGTGGTTAGCAACAAGGTTCATATTACCGCTGACTCATGGTCCAGCAGGCATGGTCAGAGACAGTGCACTGGGTAACTCTGCTGGCAGCTGGGGAAGGATGCAGGACAGGGTTCAGTGTTGGAGCTAGTTCTGCCACCACACCTTCAAAAAAAGGTGGTGATTCTGACATATCTGCTTCCTCCACCCCATCCTCTTCTTCTTCCTCTGTGGCCTCTTCTGCAGCTGTGTCCTCTGAACCAGCAGTGCTCCCTAAGCATTCAAGGGGCTATGCAAGCAGGCTAAAAGATGCCATGTGGTGCTTCGGTTGGTCTCTCTAAGGGACAGGAGCCACACAGGGGCAGAGATTCTGTCAGCTCTGAGGGGGCAAGCTCAGAGGTGGTTGACGTCATGGCAGCTTGAGCCAGGAATGGTTGTATGCGACAATGGCAACAACCTTCTCTCTGCCCTCCAACAGGGACACTTGACACATGTTCCATGCTTAGCACACGTCCTGAATTTGGTGGTGCAGCATTTCTTTTTTTTTGTTTTAATGTTTTTATTAATGTAAGCATAAATGAAGATAGTTACAAACATGACAAAACTATCATTTCCATTACATAAGCATGTTGAGATAATCACTACAGAGTATTAACATAGCTGAAAAAAATCACCAATAGATATAACATTGTCATCCTATCCTTAGAAAACAAGAGCACAAAGAAAGAAGAGTCTCCATGGCAAATATAATAGAAAACTAGATATGCTACCAGACCCCCTGCTCACCCCAAATGGGTACATTCTGTGAACAGGAGGGGCACATCCAGTCAGCTCACTGTCAGGCTTTGATTGTTGGCGAGGGATAAATCATAAATTCCAAGGACACGTACCTTATTACATATTTATCTATTACATAAATGACCTACTTTTGAGTACACTAGTCTGGGGATAGTCATGTACCTTTTCCTAAAGGGTAGGGAAAGGGGACAAAGAAATGAAAAGAGGAAGAGAAAGATAAATACAGAAGGGGAATAAAAAGAGCCAGTGGCTACTGATCAAGGATGCATGCACTGTTCTGCCACCTTTTGAGGAGGCCACATGGATGGTGAGTAGCAACAATGCATGCATCAGTGACATTGTCCCTCTAGTCTTCCTGCTGGAGCGCATGCTTTGTGGAATCATGGACAGGGCACTTGAGGCAGAACAAGGCCCCCTTTATGCAGTCAGCATTCCTGCAGGGCTGCCAAACACACAGGAAGAAGAGGATGATTGTGTCAGCATGGATATAGAGGATAACACGCAGCAGTCTTCAAGGGATCATGGTTTTCAGTCCCCAGAAACCCAAGGAGTTGTACGTGGCTGGGCGGAGGTAGTTCGTAACAATGTCAACCTCAGTGACCCAGAGAACTCTCATGTCTGCTCAAACTTAAGCTACATGGCCTCCCTGACTCTGCAAAGCCTGCAAAAAGACCCCAGGGTTCATAGTATCAAGGAGAGGGATCATTACTGGCTGGCAACCCTTCTTGATCCACGTTAAAGGGTAAAGTTGCAGAGCTCATCCTGCCTTTGCAAAGGGAGCAGAGGATGAAACATCTTCAGGATTCCTTGAAGAAAAGTTTGTGCAATGCCTTTCCAGACTCTGGGAGGTTATCATTTCCTGCTACTGGGAAAAGTGTTTCTGAGGCTTCCTTCGGTCAGAGGAAGAGCGGTGGAGCAGGTGGCCGGCTGACAGATGCCTTTAAATTCTTCAGTCCTCAGCACCCAGGGTGGATAGGTTCAAGCAACCATCGGCAGCATCTGCATTATATGGTGCAGGAATATCTAGGGGCAAGAGCAGACTTGGTGACCTTTCCAACTGAGCATCCACTGAGTTACTGGGTCTTGAGGATGGACCACTGGCTCAATATTCAATCAAGCTACTGGCCTGTCCTGTATCCAGCCTGCTTTCTGAACAGACTTTCAGTGCTGCTGGAGGGTTCATAACGGATCAAAGAGTGGGCCTGTCCACAGACTCCATTGATAGGCTTACATTTATAAAAATTAAACAGGCCTGGATCAGCAGCTATCAAGCCCCTGATGCTGACGTAACTGATTGAATTTCCTAGAGATGTGAGATCCCTTGAAGACTGTCTATGCTGCCTATCCTATTCCTCCTGAATCCTGATGATGCTAGCTTCCAACAATATTTTGGGATTAGGGCACCACCAACACCCAAGGCCAACTTTTCTACAACTGTTTAACAGGGGCATGTCATTACAATTTTTTAAATCATTTTAACAGCAGGGCCTGTTCCTGCGCCCAACAAGAGTAACTGTTAGGGGTTACAGTGTTCTGCCACCACCAACACTCAAGGCCCAATTTTTCTGCACCTGTTTATCTGGGGCATGTCATTGCAATTTTTAAAATAATTTTCAACAGCAGGGCCTGTTCTTGCTCCCAACAAGAGTAACTGTGAGGGGTTGCAGTGCCTTGCCACCACCAACACCCGAGGCCCAATTTTTCTGCGCCTGTTTGACTGGAGCATGTCATTACAATTTTATAGAGTCCCGTAGTATATATAATACAGTTCAGACTATATGGTGCAGTCATTGTGATATTTATAACACAGTGTATTGAAGTGGTTAAGGGGTACCCTATGACATAATTAGTGAAAAAAAGGCATGGGGTGCCCCCTAAATCCATACCAGGCCTTTGGGGTCTGGTATGGATTTTAAGGGAACCTCACGCCAAAACTTTAAAAAAAAAGGGCATGGTTTGGTATTTGGGGGAGACCCCCATGCAATTGTTTTCAGTGATTTTTGATCTATATTTCCAGGAGACGGCAATACATTACAGCCACAAGCAAATTTAAATAACTTTTTTCTTTAAAAATTTAATTTTGCTCTGTTCTAAACATCACACAGATGCACAACAAACAGGCAGATTAAGGGGACCCCCAGGCACCATATTTAAAGGAATATTTCATTTTTATTTTTTCACTTTAAGCATTATCAAAATCACTGCTCCTCGATAAATGATTGTTTTAAAAACTTTTTTGCATTGATACATGTCCCCTAGGGCAGTACCCGGGTCCCCATACACTTTTTATGGCAATAACTTGCATATATATAAGCCTTTAAAAGAGCACTTTCATGTTTGAGTCCCATTTATTTTAATAGGGTTTTCGTGTTCGCATTAACTTATTGCTTGTTTGCGGTGTTCTGATGTGAACCGAACGGGGGGGGGGGGGGTGTTTGGCCCTTCCTTAGTATCTGAGAGGATAGCCGTCAACTTTCATTCACCATAACATCATTCATACGATTTTTGACGGCCTCAAAGCTAAGTGCGGGGGCTTTCCATGCCCTCGCAATGGTTAGTTTAGTTGCAGTAAAGGGGTGTAGGACCAATTACCGTTCTGGGTGTAGAATTTCAACAATTGGTTTGCTGAGAAAGGCTTCATAGGGGTCCCTTTTGAGGTTAACATGAAATAAGTTACGGAGAAGGGTATAGACTCTGACCCGTAACATGCAACCCTGTATTTTTTATCAATGGATACAAGGCATTCCCTGACTTGACTAGGTTAAGAGGAGGGGCGGTGATGTCAGGATTCTTAATGACTTGAATTTGAATTATTTTTTCTTAATTCCATTTAGTGCAGGACAGGTGTCTTCATCAATGAGTGAAAAACTACACGGACAGACAAAGCATAGGTAAAAACTTCAAGAAAGAAATAAGTTAGTTGTCAGAGGACAGCTCTCTGTCTCTCTATCTCTCTCTATCTCTCTCTCTGGATGAAAGAGGCATAATCTATCTCTCCTACCATAGAATTGTGCTATTTGTGTTAATCTTTGTTCCATTTAATGCAAGAGAAACATCATCACTGAAGAGTGAAAGACTACACGGAATTATGGATAAAAGAGGTATAAGCTATCACTCCTGCTATAAAATTGTAACATATTGTGTGTTTATCATTCATAGTGACTTTAATCTTATTTAATTGATTTTATATATTGTAAAGGGGACATATTTAATGAAAAGTTAAAAACTATATATATGTTTAGCATGAAAGAAAAAGCATAAGTATGAACTTTAGATACGATAGAGTAACCAATTGGCTGACAGCAGACCCCCTTTTTTGGATGAAAGAGGTATAGTCTATTGCCAGTGCCATAGAATTGTGATTTTGTGTGATAAGCATTTTTAGTTATTTAAAATGTTTTCTTCATTTCATCCTCTGCAAGAGAGATGCCATCATTGAAGAGTAAAAAATGCACAGAGATGGTGTGACAAAGAACAAACTTTGGGTTAGGTAAAGGAACCAGTTGGTCACCACTGGTCTACTTTTGTGAATGAAAGAGATATAAGCTGTAGTTCATGCTATAGAATTGTGATATTTTGGGTGGGGTAAATTTGGATACAAGTTTGAAAACTTTTATAAAATGTAGCCTTACTTTCTTTGCTTTTGACTACTATTGGATCCAGACTAGCCTAATCATGCTGCAATGGATATGCCCTTAAATTGAAATAAAGTTGTATTAGAACAGCAAGTAATATAATAAACACACCAACCTTCAAATTATATTAATGACTTAAGTCAAAGAAATTCATAACAATTCTGCTTTCAATCCCATCAAAACTTTTTTAAACATAATAATATGTCTTGATGATAAATGGATAATCTCAAATAGAAAGACATGAATTATTTAGATAACATTAACTTTATACTCAAGAGGGATTCATAATCCTTTAAAAGCTTTAGCAAGGTGCTTTGTGTCTATAGCAATTACACTTGCATAACATTATGATATATTTAAAGGAGAGCTTAAACCAAAATATGTTATCATATGCTATAGTAAATACTCAGACATATTGTCTATGATTTTCCTGGTTATTAGAATTGATCTGTTTATCAGGAATCCACTTCAGAATCCTGCTGACCTGGACCTAGCTGGAGCACTGAAAGAGATCATTGTAGCTAAGTATTACTAGGTCTCTGCCTGTTAAATGTCTACACTTCTCCCTGCTAATGAGCATGAAACACCCTAGCTGTCATGGAAATAAGCCATTTAAGGCAGCATGGTAACTGTTATAAAAAAAAGTCACTTAATTCCAATTTATTAAAAGAAAATTAATGTAATCCATTTTAACTGTAACCATTCTTCACCTTATTGGGACTGGCAGCACTGATTGCTGAAATGAGAGAGTAGACAGATATCAATAACAATTGACAGGAATTTCTATATGTACTCCAACATCCACAGGGCCCCTCTTAGGAGGGAACCTCAACCCCAAAGGAATGGTAGACCACCGCAACATGATGTGACATCACAGAGGGGTAGACATCCTAGCTTCAGAACACCAAGTTACCATAATCAGAATGGGAGAGGACAACAGAGACCAATTCGTGATGACTGTTACAATTATAGCCCCAGGCCTTACTATCAAGGATCGAACCATCATGAGAGAAGACCATATGGACCATTCAACAATTTTGGTAGGCCATTTCCGAGGTCTCCACCTCGGTCCACTTACCCACACCATAATATGGATAGACCCCCTAGGGGCCTTAAGGTTATGGTACGAGACCAAAACAGCCTCATCAACATAAAGGAGCTATTCGATCCATGCCTACAATAGATGTTCTCCTTTAAGAGAAGAGAATCAATATCCTAATCCTTATCCTTATATGGATAGTGATCGGGATCAATACGATCACTCACCATATAATTATAACCATAGTAACCCAAACTTAGAGAACAGTTGGGGTTTTCCTAGGAAAGGACCAAACCAAAATCGAAAAAGAGGTCCCGAACCAGGATAGGCACCAGATGGGGGTGGAGAGTCAAAAGGAAAAAGTCAGAGAACTTAGTTAGAGCCGGGATCTTTAATCTGAGTAAAACAGTTCTTACTAAAAAAGAAACTTTTACTCTGGATACATCCCCCCCAAAGAAACTTGATGAGTTTCATGCATTTATTGATATCTACAAATATATATGTAAGCTGAATGTTCAAAGATATTTACTTACGAATCCAGTCACCAATCGTAATAGAGTAGATGCGTTTGGACCCATTCATTCAGGATTGTCTAATCCTTCCTTGTTTAATCCCCCAGTACCGGTTTCCCAATCCATCAATGTGTTTAAGGACCTTGTCTTGAAGGATCTTGACACATTGGCTATAAAAAATACCTCATCATAATCCATCTGTTAAGATTGGGTTAAAGCAATTCTGTGAAAGAAAGGATTTGGTAATCCGACCAGCCGATAAAGGTGGTGGCATTGTTATCTTAGATAAATGTGACTATGAAAGTGAAATGTTCAAAATCTTAAGTGATCAGGAGACATATAGCAAATTACCACATGATCCCACAAATTGTTTTAAAAAAGATTTGGAAAGTATTATTAAACAGGACTTTACAATTCTATTTTGGACAAAAAGGAGAACACCTATTTGGTTCCAATAGCCCCCAGGATTCCTACGATTTATTATCTTTCCAAGATATACAAGAGTACTAGTAATCCACCTGGACACCCCATCATTAGTGGGATCGATTCAGTAACATCCAGGATAGGCAGGTATATTGATTTTTATCTACAGCCCCTAGTCAAACAAATGCCCTCCTATCTGAAGGACACCAAGGACACTATGCAAAGTTTAGATAATATTGAGTTCAGGTCATATTTACTTCTGGTTCAATGGCCAATTTTATTTACAAAAGAAAGGGGTGGCCATGGGGGCTAAATTTGCCCCCAGTCTGGCCAACTTATTCATGGCCAAGTGGCAGGAGGATGTCGTCTATGCCCATAGGAGACCTGAGGTGGTCTTCTGGGCATGATACATAGAAGACATTCTCCTCCTGTGGAATGGTAGCCTTGACTCACTTCATTCACACTTGACCACCCTCAATAATAAAAACAGAGAGATTCTGTTATCCTTTGAGACTAGTTCATCAGAGATTCACTTTCTAGACCCTTTTTAAACCAACAGACAGGAATTCATATATTCCTGTCAATAATTGCCACCACCAGAACTGGCTGCGTTCAGTCTCTCGCAGTCAATTTTTGAGACTTCGGCAGAATTGCACCAATCTTCACGACTTTGAGACACAGGCACTTATAGTTAAAAAATACATTTTTAGAAAAGGGATATCCTCCAAATGACCTTGATCATGAAATTCTTAGGATACGTGAATTGGATAGAGGTGAACTATTTCAGAATAATTCCTGACATAATAACAATAGTAATAATATTATTAATTCTAAAGACCCTAAATGGTCTTTTTTCACACCTTTTTCAATTCAGCATTGTCAAATTAAACACATTTTTAACAAGCACTGGGGCATTTTGAAGAATGATCACATCATAGGGCCATTATTGCTGGAGAAAAAGCTGATGTTATCTATAGGGGTGCTCCATCACTTCAGAAGAAAATTGCCCCCAATGTTATAAACCCTCCCTCCAGACCCACATTTCTAACAGGATATTTTCCCTGTAAAAAGTGTAATGTATGTCATCATAATACCCATGGGAGAAAGAATATCATTCTTACACCAGTAAGCCGTTCATAACGTGTGCTACAACAAATGCAGTCTATTTAATAACTTGCCCTTGTGGTAAACACTATGTGGGCAGGACCATGCCTTGTTGTTCCACCAGGATAAACGAACATATTTCCAACATAATTAGTGGTAAAAAGAAACATAATGTCATCTAACATTATGCTCGCTTTCACCATAGAGATCCAATGGGTGCCCAATTTTTGGCAACAAATTGTTACGTTCCACCGTGTCGTGGGGGTTCAGTCAGGGTGTGTCACAATTGGAGACCTACTGGATTTATGAACTTAAATCATATTTTCCACACGGTATGAATGTGGAGTGGGACATCAATGCATTTATCAATAGGGCTTGATGTGTGCCACTCCATGTATATTTAGGCATCTAGCAAACATCTGCATTGCCCTTTATTTCGATGTTACCACAATGTGGTGTTTATCCAGATTGTATCATAGTATGGTGATTTTCCAGATTGTACTATATATTCATCTTATATGCTTTTATTTATTTTATATTTTATATTTTTTTTATATTTTTTTATTTTATTTTTTTCAGTTTTATTTATCAGCCTTTTGCTTATTCGCCAATTTATCATTCATTTGTGCTGCTATTGATATATTTAGATCTATCAGCTAATTATGGGATTATTAGATTATTTTATCCAAATGTATTTCGATTTATACCTAGAATTTTGATATGGACATTAGACGGCGCAAGTCTGGTCTGTAGCCATTTATTGGAGCATTGATGCGCTAATTTTTATATATAATCAATTTAGGTTTATTTTCAATGTATCATTATATATTTTTATCCCAAAGTACTCTGAATATTTTGCCTTTATATTTTTAGTCCTCTGAGCTTGGGTCAAGAAAGATTCCTTCACCACTTCCTGTTTCCTGGGGGAGGTGTGTGAATGTTTGGACTTTTGTGATCGCATGCTTTCCATGATCAAAAAGAGGCTTGAGCCGCATTGCATCATATCCTCTCCTTTTTCTATTCATTTAGTATGAATCTTATAGAGAGGCGTGAAACACACGCCAGCACCATATTGGAACACTGCAGATGTGAATATTCAAGTGTCTCCTGTTGCTACTTTGGATGTAAATTCCTATTGGAAGACATAGGTATATATATTGTAGTGATCATATATGATCTTTACACCCCAAATGATGTCCTATAGGATGAAATTCATCAGTTGACGCTCGTGAAATCACTGCATACTATGATTTTAAGATACAAGCTTGTTTTTTTGTAAGTTTTTTTTTATAAGTGTACACTTTTTTACTTATTAAATATACCATACAGAGTCACACTATGTGCAGTTGTTTGTCTTTTATGCATACCACTATGGATTACTGTGACATCTGATGTGAGTTATCGCACATTTTGGAGTCTGTGACTGGATATTGGAACCTCTGACTCAACATTGGATGATGCCTATTCCCAAAGATTTCCTTGTGGTGGATCCTGTTTGAGGTATATCCCTATGAATGCTTGTTTGACCCACGTGCTATACAGTACGTGTGACCACCGTTTCTGGTAAGCGTACCATCTGTCAATTACTTGTTGATTGCACCCTTAAATATCAAGTTATACCACTTTGAATAAGCATGAGAGACTTTTTTGTACCTTGTTGCACATATTTTATTTCACATTCAAGATGGACTGTTTTATAGAGTCCCTCGTGAAATTGGAGCAATTTTGAATGTATATTCATTAATTGTTTTTTCACTGTTACAGGTCTTAACCTTTATAAGACTTTACTGCTCACTATTTAGTGCCACTTTATTGTTTTACAAGAATAGGTTTTGATCTCTGGACAGGACCTGCAATTATAAATTTCACCCTCAGTGTCATTTTAATCTAATTGGTTGAATTCTAATCGCCAAACTCTACAAATTGCAAAGTTGGATGCATAATTGTTTACAAGAAGTCAGCAACACTAGACCTAGACTAGAAAACTAAAATGGAAAGATTGATTCCCAAGTGGAGATCTCCTTTAAAATATGTTACTCTATAAGAAAACCATACCAATGCACACGAAACAGTCAAACCTGCAGGCTAATAAATGTGCAAATTTAGAAATTAATAGAAATCAACTAATGATCGGCCACATCTGGAGTACTCTGTCCAGTTCTGGTCACAAGTCCTCAGAAGGGATGTGCTGGAGCTCGAGAGAACCCAGAGAAAAGCAACAAAATGAATAAGAGGGCTGGAGGACCTCAATAATGTGGAATGACTACAAGCACTAAATGTAGTCTGCCTGGAGAACAGATGCTTAAGAGGAAATATGATAGAAATATACAAATATCTTGATGGTGATCCCAGCGTAGGTAGGAAGCTATTCAGTCTCAGGGAGTGTAAGAAGACACGGGGCCACACAATGAGATTGGAGGAAAAGAGGTTTGACCTAATGCTATGTAGGGGGTTTTTCACTATCAGGGCGGCAAGGATGTGGAACTCTCTTCCACAATTGGTGGTGTCAGCAGGACTCTTAGACATGCATCTTAGTGGACACAATATACAGGGACATGGGAAAAATAAAGACATGAACACACATACATCAAGTACACAGGTTGAACTGGATGGATTAGAGTCTTTATTCAACCTTACCAACTATATAACTACAGTATGTAACCTGTTAATGGTACTCAGCGGTTATCCTAAAATCAAAATATGCACTTTTTTTTCAGTTTGAGCTTCATGTAATCCACTGTAGACAGATTTAACAGGCCTCCTCACTTATGTTATAACTTCCTCTTTCTCTCGCTCATTTACTCTTAGTTGATTTATAATAAATCAGATTCAAATCTCCAAAAGGTAATCTGAATATTAGTTGTGAGGACATTTTTAAAATATTGGTTGTGAGGACACTCTTATTATATACAGTTTAAAAGGATTCCTGAAAATAACGGACAGAGAGCTCACTCTATGTGTAAGCACTGGCTAGGCCAAAAGGCATAAGAGCTTTGCAGCTTTCTATGTGTGTTTTTCTTAAGCAAAAGAAGGATTTATGCAATGTTTGCTGGTTGTGCTATAACCCATAATTTTTTGTATTATTGCATACACTACAGTAATGCCTGGATAAAAAACACTCAAGCCCCCAGCAGGTATGTGTCCCCTGTTTCTTCATTAATGTTTCACTTCTGACTGGCAAACACCTTTCAATGGTTGTAAGCCCTTACATATAACCAGTGAAGTGACTAGGCTCAGGTGATAAACAGAAATTAAACAAAT
The DNA here is from genome assembly GCA_018402905.1 of Glandirana rugosa. Lineage (NCBI taxonomy): Eukaryota > Metazoa > Chordata > Amphibia > Anura > Ranidae > Glandirana > Glandirana rugosa. The sequence continues at coordinate 882,276 of BLSH010248537.1, read as the reverse complement.
CCTCCTACAAATGTTTTACCTGTTTGTCTATAGCTATCTGTCCTGTACAGCATTCTACAGCACACAGAAATGATTTTTCTCAGCAGCAGAAAGCAGATGATGTGGATCTGATGATGAGATCACACACACTGCAGAGCTAGAGCACAGAGCTGAGTGTAATCTGAGAGCTGATTGTAGTGAAGTGACCCTCACCTCTTTACAGACTCAGAGAAACATACAGCTGAGTCTATGAGGAATCTGTTGTGTGCTGGAGGGGGGTGGGCCATCTCTCAGGAGGCTGAGGTGTCAGCTTAAAGTGATTGTAAATTAAACAGCCCATTCAGTTTAAAATAGCAATGAAATTAAAAACATTTTTGTATAGATATAAAAAAAACATAAATACCTGTTTTCGTTTTTTCTAAGTGATTTCATTCCCTCTGCTCTCAGCTGCATAAAAGCTGGGGGAGGAGAAGCAGCAGCACGCTGAGCTTCCCAGTGAATGGCTGTGTAGTGGGGGCATGGCAGGACAAGTCTGATCATTGGAGGAGAGCACACTGAGCTTCCAGGATAGCTAGAGAACTGACCAAGGTGTGCCTTCCTGCTTCATGTGGTCAGTTTTAATAGGAAAGCAGAAGGACTGGCAGGTACACCAAGGATTTCACACAAAGGAAGCAATACAAAGAGAACAGGATACTATCTTATAGAAGTACATGGTACAGCAGGCACATATCAGGAATATGAAGTGTTGGGGTAACAAACTCTTTTAGGAGTGAGTCATACAAAGAGAAGCAAGAAAAGAGATCGGAGAAGAACCAGACAGCTTTGGATTCAGGTTAGTACCCACTATAGAAAGAAGTTTTGTTAACTTTTCTTGCGGTATAAACCACTTTAATGAACACTTTTCAAAGTCTTTAAACCTGTTTTAAATGACTATAATATTTAAGAGTTATGTTGGAATCAGTCTATTTCATTGTCTCTAATTTTAGACATCTTTAAATAGACTGTTCAAATGTAGAATTACCTCTACTTCTCAGTCTATGACAATGACAGGTTTTTTTTTGGGACACATGAACCATTATTTGGGAAAATCTAAATTAAATTGTGGACTATCTTTCATTAACTCATTTACCAAGCAACGTGTAACTACTTGCCATTCATTTGCATAAACTTGGAGCGCTGCTCAAAGCACTGCAAAACTTCCCCCTGCAGTCCAAAGCCCAGATCGAGTGCTGATGTTCAAACAATGCTATTCTAAAGGAGCAAAGTCAGGAGGCGTTGAGGCTGACACCATATCTTTACTTCTCTGCATGTTTGAAGAGTTTCCACCTTTGCTCTTCCGATCTACTTGCCACTGATGCAGAGGTAACAATCTAAATATAATACTCCCTACCTCTAAAACAAACAAATATAAAATAATACATCTCACTCACCTTAACCTAGATCAGCACATTCACCAGGTAACAGACAACAATAAAAACCTAATATGTGTTCTAATTCATCTCCACTCTATCAAAACTAAAAAAAAACTTTTGCCTTTAGTTATACTCCAAACAATAATATTCTTCAATGATGGAGGTGTGGTCCATCTTCAATAGATATTTAGATCCTTTGTAAATTACAGTGCATATTGCGCGTACTCCCCTATGGTGGAACTGCACTCACCTTGTAGGTTTGACATTAACTAACAAAAATCAAGCAGGTCAATATAGGCTTATGAGTAAGAGGAGAGCTTGGTGTGAGTGGCTTAGAGTTAGGTTTCTGGGCGTGAAAGGCTCCTTTTGACAGTTTTCAACAAGAGGTAATTGATAATAATAAAATCATACTTTAACAAAAAATAAGTTTGCCGAACAGCTGATATTGGCTACTAAAAAGGGAGGCGGAGAACAGGTGAGAGTACTGATAACCATATATTTGAAATGGCAGTCAGTCTCATTTTGACAGTAATAAGGTTCTGGTGTTGATATGGATGGTAGCAAAAAAAATAGAGGGCTGACATTGCAAATGTCTTATTATTGAAATGCTAGTTAACTGGCAGTCATGCTGAACCCCAGATTTTACTTAAACCTGCTTTTCTACATACTTGCATTGACTCAATATATTCAATTCCATTGGATCACTATCACAGACGGGCAAATAACAGTTTCACGGGAAGTAACCAATGTCAGCTTGCATATTTCACTTGCCACAGGTTTCCACTAATTAGCTTACAGGGTTCACACATGCTATGTAAAGTGTAAATAAACCCAAAACACAAATTTGATATATTATAAATTACTAGACCTTAGATGAGGTGTCTGCAATATTTTTTTCAGGCCTTTTTTTAACTTTTTTTCTCCTGGTGAGTGTCAATACTTACTAGCTGTACTCTAGGTACTGTACTCAATAAAGTAGTAACGTTGTCAATCTGGGTTGCTCTCTAGATATGGACTGCAGACATGTCCTTCTTTCATTATCTCCCTTCCAGAGGTGGGAGGTTTTTGTAGTCTTTAGAATATAGTTGTAAGAGTAGATAACTTTGTCTGAGATTTCAGTTCAGTGCAAGGGAAGTTGCAAAGAGAGTAGATTTCTGGCTGGATTTACAGTTATTTTTTCATTTCTTGCAGGAAATATATTTAGGCTGAAAAAAGAAAACAAATGATACCCACATGGTAAATTGCAATATATTCATTTTTGTTTCCTAAGTTTAAATACAATTTAAATCTGAACTCTAGGTCAAACCAATATTGTCTAAATACAAGAAACATGTATATTGGTTCCATAAAATTTTATTGAGCTTAATAAAAGGAACAGTACGTAACAGTATATCAATGCAAGAGACCACATTACAGCATTATATCGAAAATTACATATACTGTGAGAAGGGGAGTAGAAGGCAAAAAAGGAAGAGAGGTAACAATAAACGTATCTATGCTCGTGAGAACATATTTATATATATATTTTTTTTTTTGCGAGTCTTAATTCCCTTTAATTACATTGCAGCTTCAAGTGTTATCTGTATGTTTCTGTTATACGGAGAAACATAAGTGACGTAGGTATCTGATAAACCGACTTATAGAAGAGGTTTATGGCCCCTCACCAGTTGGCAATGAGCTATACTGTTCTCTGAGGACAAGAAAAGTTAGGTGAGACAGGGGTGTTGAGAGTGGATAGGAGAGCAGGGGGGGGGGGGGAGAAGACAAGGGGGAAGAGTTAGGTGTGGGGAGGGGGGAGAAGGAGACCCATTAGACCTCGTTGTTGCATGAATTGGCCAGGTATTTAAGGGGTCTTTAAAAGGTTTTTATAATGATCAGTGGTTTTATATTCTATCCAACATAGCCATGTTTTATGATAAGCGGATATGTTTTCAGTAGAAACTGCTATTAGTTCTTCCATTTCCTGTATTTTGTTTAGTCTGGTGAACCAATCTGCCATCAGAGGTACTCTCTTTTGTCTCCAGAGGGCTGGAATGCAGAGTCTAGTTGCATTTATCATATGCATCGCCAATGATTTCCTGAAGGAGTGATGCATAGATTCAGAGTGATGTAATAGGTATTGGTGGAATGTGAATTCAAGTGGATATGTTGTTGTTTTGCATACAATTTTGTGGACTGTTTCCCAGTATGAAGCAATAAGCGGGCAATCCCACCAGATATGTAGCATGGTACCTATATGAGATTCACACCTCCAGCACTGCTCTGTGATGTTGGGAAAGAATTTGTGAAGCTGATGTGGAGTTCTGTACCAATGTGTCATTACTTTGAAATTATGCTCCTGAGTGGAGACATTTAATTTACCCTTGAGGGCTATGGTGCAAGCTAATTCCCATTGGTCGTCTGATAGTTCTCTTTCATGAGGTGTGTCCCATGCTTTTTTGATCGTGATAAGGTAGTCTGGGTCTCCCGTGGAAATGATAGCATAGATAAGTGCAATTAGGTGTCTTTGGGGAGGGCCCATACACAGTTTTTACAATGCTGTTGTGGGTCTTGAGAAAGATGGCTTAGTATTAGAGTTGTTTAGATAATGCCGAATTTGGAAATACATCCAAAAGGGTATAGAAGGGATCTCAAGGACCTCGGAGAGGTCTTTAACTGTGCGGAAGTTTCCATCTCGAAAGAAGTGAACTGCTCTGGGATTGATGTTCGAGTGAGAGATTGTAGAGCCCTTTTCAAGTCCTGGGGGGAAGTCTGAGTTGTCTATAATTGGGGTCATTGGGCCAGGGATGGTCAGTAGGTTATGATTTTTTGATATATCTTTCAGAGTAGATAATAAGGGGGCTATCAGTAGATGATGTTTGGCTTTTTGTGATTTATGTCCTTCTTTTGTCCATGCTAGATTGTGCAGTGGGGTGTCTAGCATAGCATTTTCTAGGTTAACCCAATCTTTTTGGGGATTATGGATATGGTGGTCAACAAATTTGGTAATAAGGACTGCCTCGTGGTACTTCTTAAAGTTGGGAAGGCCCTTTGATTTTGGGGCTGAAAGTCTCAGGAGATTCAGTCTTGGGGTTTTCTCTTTCCACAGATAGGATCTTATTTTAGTCTGCAAGGATTGGAAGAAGGAGTTTGGTAAGGCGATGGGAATGGTCTGGGCTATATATAGGAATCTAGGCAAGATAGTCATTTTTATTGTGGCTGCCCTCCCAAACCATGAAATATTTAGCTTAGTCCAGTCCTCTAGGTCTTTGGTACATCTCTGGAGGAAAGGTAAATAGTTGAGAGAGTAAAGGTCTGCTAAATTAGAAGGAAGTCTAATTCCTAAATAGGGGATTTCAGTGGAGTGCCATGTACACGGCGAGAAGCCTCTACATTCTTGTGCCAATGGCTCCGGTAGAGTAATATTGAGAGCGTGTGATTTGCTGAAGTTTATCTTAAAGTTAGAAATATCGCCATATCTTTTACTGATAGAACGGATCTAAGGATATATATCGGGTCTGGTAAGGGTAGCGGAATGGTTTGAGGAAGAAGGTTAGGAACGTCTGATTTTATTCTAGGATAGACACCTTTCTCTTTTGGGGTTCTGACTTAGAGGACTCTGAAAGTCGGGGTTTTAGTTTCCCGGAAG
>BLSH010248537.1:851171-862218 GCA_018402905.1 Glandirana rugosa | reverse complement strand
CTGTGTCAAACTTCTACTAAAATCTTGTCAATTAATTAACGGTAGAAGCCATATAACTGTTCTAAAATCATCTTCAAACTGTGTCAAAAAAGTATAAATGAGCCGGGAGAACCCATATCACTGTTCTGCAAACATCTGGAAGCTGTGTGTGTCACTTTAAATAAAACCGGGAGAAACCATACTACTGTTCTGCAAACATCTGTAAAGTCTGCGTGTCACTTTAAATATAACCGGGAATAACTGAACATCTGTTCTGCAAACATCTGTAAAGTCTGTGTGTCACTTTAACAAAAACCGGGAATAACTGAACATCTGTTCTGCAAACATCTGTAAAGTCTGTGTGGAGGTGAATGTGGATCATCTTCAAACTGGGTCTGAAAAGTATTAATTAACGGTAGAAGCCATATAACTGTTCTGAAATCATCTTCAAACTGTGTCAAAAAAGTATAAATAAGCCGGGAGAACCCATATCACTGTTCTGCAAACATCTGGAAGCTGTGTGTGTCAAACAAAAAAAGCATTCACCTCCATTTTTGCTTTTTTTATGTTTTTATTTTTTTTAAATATTTAAAGTTATTTCCCCATCCCCATTTCTTTGTAGGGCACTTGTCCCACCCTTACCCCCATTTTCCTTCCTTTTGCAGACCTCTAGGACCTTCCTGGACTTTTTTACAGCAATTTTCAGAACTTTCATTAAAATTACCAGAACCCCGGACCCGAACCCGGACTTTTTTTGAAAAGTCCGGGTTCGGGTACGGGTCCCGGACACCCCAAAGTTCGGGGTTCGCTCAACTCTATTCATGACCTATTTGTCACTAATTCCTTTAATCTACTTGCTATAACTGAAACCTGGCTCCACAAATGCAATTCTCCTCCTGCTTCCCTCTCCCACAGTGGCCTTCTCTGGACTCACTCCCCTAGGCCTAATGGATGCAAAGGAGGTGGAGAGGGATTCCTCCTATCTCCACAGAGCACCTTTCAGATTCTTCACTCTCCTCCCTCTCTTTCACTCTCATCATTTGAAGCCCACTGTATACATCTATTCTCTCCAATCTCCCTAAGAATTGCTGTGGGCTTCCTGGACCACTGTCAGCTTTCCTTGATGTATTTTCTGCCTGGCTACGCTACTTCCTCCCTTCTGAAATTCCCACAATCCTTCTTGGTGACTTAAACATCCCAGTTAACACTAACACTACTGCTACTTCTAAACTTCTTAGTCTAACTTCCTCATTTGACCTGAAGCAATGGGTACAGGCTTCTACTCACACTGATGTAAACACCCTCGACCTTGTCTTCTTCTATCTATGCTCTCCATGCAACTTCTCCAACAATCGTTTTCCCCTCTCTGACCACCACCTTATTAGTTTCTCTCTCTACCTGTCTTGTATCACCTTCCCCTCCAATCGCCTAACCGTCACCCGTAGAAACCTTTGCCAGCTCAACACTTCTCTCCTCTATTCTGCTGCTGACCTACTCTATGAAAAAATCTCACCCCTGTCCTGCCCCATCCAAGCCACTGCCATCTACAATAAATCCCTGTCCTCCACCCTGGACGAGCTAGCTCCCCTCACCACACACAAAATCAGGCCTCGACCCCTACAACCCTGACAAACAGATGACACCACAAATCTCAAAAAGTGTAGCCCCGCCCTTGAGCGTCTGCGGCACAAGACTAAGTTTCTCAAAGACTTCAACCAATACAAATCTGCCCTCCATAAATACAATTCTCGCCTCCATACTGCGAAGCAGACCTATTTTACCACTCTTATTAACACATTCTCATCCAGTTCCCGTCAACTCTTCTCTACCTTCAACTCCCTACTTCGTCCTCCACCACTTCCGCCCACTAACACACTCACTGCCCAGGAGATTGCTAATCACTTCAAAAGCAAGATTGACACAATTTCTTATGAAATCTCCACTCTACAGGCATCTTCCCCAGTTAACACCCCATGTCAACCAGCACACTATCCTTATTCAAATCTGCTACTATAAACGAGGTTGCTAATTGCTAATACTACGTTCACCCTCTGATTCTATCCTGCACTCTCTAACTCACATCTTCAATCTCTCCCTCTCTTCTGGTGTCTTCCCCAATGTTCTAAAACATGCATTGGTCACCCCCACACTCAAAAAGCCATCCCTGGACCCTACCGATCTTAACAATCTACGCCTATCTCCTTGCTCCCCTTTTCCTCCAAACTCCTCGAACACCTAGTCTACAACCACCTTATTAAGAATAACCTTCTTGACCCCCTCTGGATTTTGCCCTCAACACTCCACAGAAACTGCCCTTATTAAACTCAAAAATGACCTACTAACAGCTAAAACCAATGGACACTACTCTGTACTCCTACTCCTGGACCTTTCGGCTGCCTTCGATACTGTCGACCATCCCCTTCTCCTCAAAAAACGTTACTCCCTCGGTCTCCATGATTGTGCTCTTCAGTGGCTCTCATCCTACCTATCCCATCACACCTTCAGTGTCACGTACAATTCTACCTCCTCCTCTCCTCTTCCTTTCTCTGTTGGGGTCCCCCAAGGTTCTGATCTTGGACTTCTCTTATTTTCAATATACACCTCTTCCCTGGACCGTCTAATAGCCTCCCATGGTTTTCAATATCATTTCTACACTGACGATACCCAAATCTACCTCTCCACCCCCCCAACTCACTCCATCAATCTCCTCACGCATCACTAACTTATTAACAGACATGTCTGCCTGGATGTCACACCTCTTCCTCAAACTCAACTTGTCCAAAACCGAACTCATAATATTTCCTCCCCTACGTGCCGTTTCCCCTGACTTCTCTGTCAAGAGCATTGGCACAACCATCCACCCATCCCGACATGTTAGGGTGCTTGGTGTTATCCTGGATTCTGAACTCTCCTTTTGGCCCCACATTCAATCACTTTCTAAGGTTTGCCGCCTCAACCTCCGCAACATCTCTAAAATACGTCCCTTGCTAACCAAAAATGAAAACCACAAAGCTCCTGATTCACTCCCTGGTCATCTCTCGCTTTGACTACTGCAACTCCCTCCTCACTGGCCTACCTTTAAATAGACTACCCCCCCTCCAGTCCATCATGAATGCCGCTGCCAGACTCATCCACCTTACAAACCGTTCAGCGGCTGCCACCCCTCTCTGCCAATCCCTCCATTGGCTGCCACTCACCCAACAAATTAAATTCAAAATACTAACAATGAGCTACAAAGCCATCCACAACTCTGCTCCAGCTACATCACCAGCCTAGTCTCAAAATATCAACCTAATCGTTCTCTTTGTTCCTCCCAAGATCTCCTGCTCTCCAGCTCCCTCATCACCTCCTCTCATACTCGCCTCCAAGACTTTTCCCGAGCCTCTCGCATCCTCTGGAACTCCCTACCCCAATCTGTCAGACTGTCCCCAAATCTATCTACCTTCAGGCGATCCCTGAAAACTTTTCACTTCAGGGAAGCCTATCCTGCCACCACCTAACAACTATACTTCTTATTTTCTCAATCAGCTCATCCCCCATAGTTATTGCCCTTTCATATAATTTAACCCTCCCTCCTAGATTGTAAGCTCTAAGGAGCAGGGCCCTCTGATTTCTCCTGTATTGAATTGTATTGTAATTGTAGTGTCTGCCCTAACATTTTAAAGCGATGCGCAAACTGTCGCACTATATAAATCCTGTATAATAATAATAAACAATAAATAGTCATTTCTCTTCTATATAGGTTGGGTTGGCATTTGAGGAGATTAGGTTCCAAACTCTCTACTGAATTGTACTGACATGACACTGTGACTATCCCTTTGTGAAAGGTACATCATTAATAAAGCAATAGCGGTATTTGTAAAACAGTGACTAAAGTGACAGCTGATCAAAGAGACAGTCATTCATGTGTGCATCTAACTAATAAAATGAAGAGTGCGTGTGATTGATGATATTCCTGCTTTATGCGACAAGAAGAGACTATAAAAAAAAACTGTTCCTGTGAAGGCCTGGTCAAGAAACATTACAGATTGAGATAAATCTAGTAAAAGACCTGGAACATATGACTGAACCGTGCATTGTAAAATCCTAGACAGCATTATAGGATTTTATCAGCATAAAAACTCCAACAATCTGCCTTGTTCATGGCAGCCATCCACCCCTTCTGCCTGTCACAGCCAATGTCACTTGACACCTGGTAAAATCAATTAATTTTGTAGAAGACATCTGCAAATAATTCAGAACAGCACTGCAACACAAGAAGCTAACAGATACGCAATGACATCTGTCTGAGACCCTGCTTGAAATACAGAATGAAAAGTAACAGGAAATATTTCTTCTGAAGAAAATAAACTTGTTTGTTCAGATTACCATTCTGTGAACAGAGAAGGGGGATGTTTACTGACTTTTGTATATGCCACATTCAATGTGTGATCACACACTAGTTTACATAGTATTTGCTTTGTGTTGCCTTTTTTTTTTTTACAGTTTAAGAATATGCTGCAACCAAGTGTAAGGCCTCATGCACACTGCTGCGGCATTTGGGCGTTTTTCCAGTTGCCCCTGAACTCATCTAATGTTATCTTGTCAGTACATGTACACAGGAACGTTTAAGAACATTTCCAGGCAGTTGAGTTTAGAGACATTTCTTGGAACGCAAAAAAATGCCTTCCAGGCGGATGTTCGGAGGCATTTGAAACACCAAATGCCTGTAACAGCTTGTAAATGCGCCTAAACACGGTAACCCACGTCTAGGAGGGTTTTGTTTACAGCCGTTTAAATTTAAAAAGCAAACGCGGCTAAATGCGGCATGCAAAACGCGGCAAAAACTTACATTTTTAGACGTCGGTCTCAGGCTGTCAAAATAAAACGTTCAGGGAAGGTTGAAAGGCATCCCATGTACATGAAGCCTAAAGCTTCACTGCAGGTAAAAAAACCTAGCAACAAAACTGTCCCTGCCAAAGAAGACAGTAAATGCTCATCTCTCCTGCTACCTGCTCCACTAAATGCAGCTCCATTTAAGAGAAATTGGGGTAAATTCATTAAGAGTTAAATAACGGCCAATAAATTGCAGCAAAATAGCGCTTGCAGTAAATCAATTTTCAAAGTGCAATTCACTAAGAAATATGAGTTAAATAACAAATGCGGTATTTTTTGGATTTTTTCATGCGGTAATTTACCGCATTGAGCTGGTTGCTAAGGAGCGGGTCTGGATGTTGGCCACCACGTCCTTAATAGAGTTGAGCGAACCCGGACTGTAAAGTTCGGGTCCGTACCAAACTTTGGGGTGTCCGGGACCCAGACCCGAACCCGGACATTTCAAAAAAAAGTCTGGGTTCGAGTTCGGGGTTCTGGTATTTGATTCCACATGTTGCCAAAGGCAGCCAATCAACAAATGTTTCACTGGTTTTCCCTTAGAAGCCATCACAGCCATGCCTACTAATGGCATGGCTGTGATTGGCCAGTGCATCATGTGACACAGCCTCTATATGGCGCTGGAGTCACAGTGCTGCATGTCATATGCTCTCAGGATAGTTTAGGCTGGCTCTGTGAAGGACAGATTGCAGATATTATAGAACATCTCATCCTGCACTACTGAACAAACTGATTGTGGACTAGGTAGAGATACTAGTACTGCTGCTTTGAGGGACAGATTGCAGACCTCATCCTGCTGCACAGAACGATCTGACTGGACTAGGTAGAGTCTGTTACTTTAAGGGAAAGATTATTGTTCTAAAATCATCTCCAAGTTCTATAGGGAAAGGTTCCAGCTGTTGCTTTAAGGGAAAAATTATTGTTCTAAAATCATCTCCAAGTTCTATAGGGAAAGGTTCCAGCTGTTGCTTAGAGGGACAGATTATTGTTCTAAAATCATTGATTTGGAACAATAATATGGCTCTCTATGCGCCTGGAAGAAACTTTCCCTATAGAACTTGGAGATGATTTTAGAACAATAATATGGCTCTCTATGCGGCTGGAAGAAACTTTCCCTATAGAACTTGGAGATGATTTTAGAACAATAATTTGGCTCTCTGTGCGGCTGGAAGAAACTTTCCCTATAGAACTTGGAAATGATTTTAGAACAATAATATGGCTCTCTATGCGACTGGAAGAAACTTTCCCTTGGAGATGATTTTAAATCATCATTTCTTGCACAAAAATAAAAAAAACAGTGTTGGCTACCTCCTCCTCCTCCTCCTCCACTTTCACCGCCTCCTCAACCCCCAACTCCACATCCACCTTCATTTTTGATTTTTTTATGTGATTTTAGCTTAAAAATTATTTTAAGTTATTTCCCTATCCCCATTTCTTTGTAGGGCACTTGTCCGACTCTTACCCCCATTTCCTTCCTGTTGCAGACCTCTAGGACTTGCCAGGACTTTGTTACATCCATTTTTGTGCCTAAAAGTTCGGGTCCCCATTGTTTTCAATGGGGTTTGGGGTCCGGGACAAAGTTCGGGTCAAGTCCGGTCATTTCATTTTTTAAACAAATAAAATATTCACAGCCATATGTTATCTTGAATGAATCAAAACAAAATATCAAAGTGCAGTATCCAAAGTAGGCCTCAATAAAACCTTTATTCACATATGGACCCCATAAAACAACGTCAACAAAATAAATAAATCTATCTGAAATTGCTTTTGCCTGTAAGCTAATTGACTGCTACTTTGCTAGAGCTGGATGTTTTGAGGTAGCTAACTTCACCTTAAGACTATCCCTTATACATTTGCTGCTTATGTCTTGCTATACTAACTGCTGTTGTACTAGTGCTGGATGATTAAATGTGGCTGACTGCACTTCATACAAGACTGTGCTCTATTGTTTGCTGCTTACATCCTTCCATATGAACCAATGCCTCATGTCTGCATGTATTTTAAGGTGGTAAAGGATCGTTACCTCTTAAGGAAGATTTTAACACTTTAAATGTGGACCCCATTGATGCATGAGATTTTATTAATTTATTGCTTTACCAACAACTCTGTATGGTCCTGCTTAGCATATACAGTATAGGAATTTGTAGGACTCATGTATGGTCATATACTATTTATGTTCAACATATTTGTACTGTATGTGGATAGCAAAAACAAACCCCTTGGATCAGATTTTAAAGGCAAACTGGACCACAACAAAGTATTAAAAATCAATATTTTATTATACAGTGATACCTCAGTTCACAAACGTAATTCGTTACATGACTCTGGTCGCGAACCAAAATGGTTGCGAACAAAGGAAAATTTTCCCATAGGGTTCAATGTAAATCAGGTTAATCCGTTTTTTTTGTTTATATATAAAATTATGAAATGTATGTACAAAAAAAGATTTTAAACATATTTTACTGTAGCACCCCCTGGTAAGTGGGAGCTAGTGTGATCAAATGTTTGGTAGGTGAGGAAAATGTAGTCAGGCTTGACTGGTGTGCAGGCCAGATTGTTATTGTTTCTGGGCTGGGAGTGGCTCAGGTAGGATTGAGTGATTCACAGATGAGGTCACCAGGACCTCCCACTTCTTTCTAGAAACTGGTGCAAGGTTTCTGGACAGAAAGCTGGGAGGGAGTTGTAGCCATTTGGAGTATTCTAAGGAGCCCTGACCAATCCCCAATCTAGATTTGCAGGGGGCCTAGCTCCTTAAATACTCAGGGTCAGCCCAATCTGGGAGGAGTTCGGGTGTAAGAGCTGGAGCTGGAATGTAGCTGAGGTTTGCTGAGGCCTCACCCAGGAGGGAGCCCCCAGTCTGGGGGGGGGGGTGACCTTGAGGCCTTGGCTCAGATGCAGCCAGGAGGAAAGGAGAGAGATTCTGGAGCAGTACAAGGGAGCAGGATAGCAACAGACAGTGCTACTGGAGAAGCTCAGTCAGGAGTCCACCGGGTGGTCAGTGAGTGGCACATACCCTGGGATACTGTAGAGGCATGCTGGAGCAGATTGGGGTGAGAGACAATCTGGGAAGGATCCAGAAGTCTGTAAGGGACTGCGGTGTCATGGTGGCAGTGGAGAAGGCCAATGCAAAGCTCCTCTTTAATCCTTCTTTGGAACAATCCCAAACCCCAATTTAAATTACTAATCTAGGGGCCAGAAAACAGCAGTGTGCATCCAGGAATAGACCATATGAGGACATAATAAAGTTGTGGAATTCATATGAACTGTTTTTCCATGATTCCCAATCAAGTGAGCCCACCCTCATGGTAGTCATGGGGCAGAAGCCCCTATGTGAGTGGACAGGTTCTCCTAAGACTCTCGTCTTGCACTACTCTTTTCAATAGGAACGTGTCAGAGCCAGGAAGATGGCTGCGGCTCGTGTTCGTGAACCGAAGCCGAGTTTGTGTACCAAAGCAAATTTTTGTGAACTCTTCTGTTCACAAACCGAGTTGTTTGTGAACAGAAGCTGTTGATAGAAAAAGTTGATAGTGGAAAAGTGTATATTGAAAATTCTCTGTAGGGTCCTTATTCCCTCTGTATTTGGTCCTGCATTCAGGAATATAGTGTCAATGGGTTCTTATTTTGCGCCTAATTGTTTCAACTTTTTAGTGGTCCTACTGACTACTATTTATCTAAATAGATATACTTTTTTGTGCAATCATTAATCCCCCCTCTATTTTTGGACATCTGCTTTCACAGGAATTTTCAATATATGCTTTTCCAACATCATATTTTTGCCCATGTCTGACCATGTGGGGGGTCAGACTGCTTGATCTGTCCTATTGCTCCAGTGCCTGCCCAGGGAGTACTCTGTGTGTGTGTATGCTCACAATCGGACAAGTGAGAGCTGTTCTATCCTGCATCATCCCTCTGTGTGTCTTTAGGAAGCGAATCAGCGAAATGCATTGATGCACAGGGACTCATTTACCCGTTACTACTTAACAATTAACTTGAATACAATAGGCCATGGTAGGCCGAACTCTTTACAAGATGTGAATACTTGTTTTTAATTATGTCCATTTATGTGGAAATATCCACTTTTATGTTTTGCTATGTATAATAAAATATAGATTTTTAATACTTGTTGTGGTCCAATTTGCCTTTCAACTCCAATCCAAGGGGCAATGGAGTGATTTCAATACCTATATGTATGTGGATAGCATTGAACTTGTCCATGACTTTGCCTTGAGAAGGAATTACTTTTAGATCAATCCTTTTTTAGGAAGTGGAATTGCATGACCATTTTAGTATAGACACACATGCAGCAGTCCAATATAGGTATGGCAATCACTTTAAGAAACAGTTCCTAAGTAGGCGTTTTGGTTGCAGAAAGACTTTGGACAATGTTGCCTTGTTTTATGAGGAAAGGGGGTGTTCTTACTATTTTATATGGTTTATATCTAAGTTTTTTTACTGAATAAACTTAGCATTGTATAATTGGAGTTATTATCATTGTGGAGTCCTGATCCACTATACTAATTTCTGTATATATTAGTATTTGAATCTGTCTGTCATCATACTGGGACAGGTTATTTCTAATGTTATTCATTTAATTCAGTGGTCTCCAAACTGTGGCCTGGGGGCCAGATGTGACCCCTTGCTTGCTTTTATCCAGCCATTGGGGCACTATTTCATCCACTGATACCAACAATGGGGCATAATTCCCCTGACTGACACCAATGAAGGGGCACATTTCCTCCCACTGATACCAACAATGGGCCATAATTCCCCTGACTGACACCAATGAAGGGGGGCACATTTCCTCCCAATGACACCAACAATGGGGTGCAATTCCTTCCACTGACACCAACAATGGGGTCCAATGATTAAAATGATGGGACACAATTCCTCTCAATGACACAAATGTTGGGACCCAATGACATTAACGGTGGGGCACAATTCCCTCTCTCTTACACCAATAATGGAGCGCAATTATTCTCACCAAAACAAACAATAGAGCATTATTTTTTCCCAATGACGACAGGAATTTTTTTTTATAAAAGCAGTATATAGCTAAAGGAAGATGTCAAAAAATGCTTGGGAGGACAAATATATATATATATATATATATATATATATATATATATATATATATATATATATTTACACACATAGCACAAAGTATACATATAAGCAGCCAACACACAGATCAAACATACTATATAAACACATGCTTCATTGATAAAGGTTGCCTTTCTTCTGCATCCATTTGATCAGACAAATATGATACAAATGACTAGACTTTCAAGCTTGATTATTGGTGTGAACTGATGAACTCTTTCTTATCATTTCCATAGTAGAAGGACAGTAGACTAACATAGGCTTGACAAGATTTATCAGAAATCAATAGATTATAGCATTTGGAGAAATTGCTTAACAAGCAGACAACTGACTCATAAATTAGATGTGGAGGGGGCGTGGCTTGAGCGCTGAGGAAGCCGGACGTGTTCGGGGAGAGCTCCGATCTCCCAGCTTCAATCAACCACATCCTACCTTCCCAAGGACGGGTGAGCACCGAAAAACCACCTAGCCTAATCCCCACTGCTACCCTCTACACCCCGGTCCATCGATTTTGTCCGCCCGCAATCGCCCTCCGCGGCTCCCAAAATCGAGGCCGCGGCTTCACCCGCGGCCTAGGCCGCGACCTCCACAACCGACCAGACAACCACTCCTTCTAATCGCCGGACGGCGGATCACACCCCAGGGGATGCCCCTCTTCCCCCCCTGCAGATTGGGCCTGATTTCCTACTGATCCCATCTGAGGATCCGAGACGCCCGCTAATTGAGACCGCGGCTTCTCCCGCGACTAGGCCCCGAACCATCAAAAGCCACATTCCAGCCTCACAAGCACACACATCAAATAACCAGGGGCTACTAGAGGTCGCAGCAACCCCTTCATCCTCCACAGCGGACCACACAGTATTTTAGGGCCCTGGAAACAGGAGACCCTTTCCCTGACGCAATCACAGTAAACAAGATGGAGTGACACTTCCAGAGACAGCAGAAAGGAAGAACAAAATCGACTAAAGCCCACCACTATCCTTATCATTCTAGCGCATTCCCATATCATGTCCAGGAAAAGAATGGGAGAATTTAAAACACAAAAACTGACCTCACTCTTCTTTAAACCGGCCCCCACAATTAAAGGGGCACAGAA
>BLSH010248537.1:832383-847775 GCA_018402905.1 Glandirana rugosa | reverse complement strand
CCGTAACCTTGTCACGTGACAGTTAGTGTTACGACCACCCGCCCTGTAATGTGACTAACCACTAAATCTATGTTATGACAGTGTCGGGTTTTAGGGACGACACGGTAGACTACGAAAGACTATTGTACTAGGGTCCCCGCATGGATCTCGTAAACCGTGGGCCCCGCCTAGGATATAGACCGTGGGGGGGGGGGACTTTTTGCGTTCCACCACGTCTAAAAACCCCTAATTTAGCCCACCACTCCTCCGTTATATTACGAAGAGACAGCAACAGTTTGTAGGAGACTTTTCACTAGGTGACACCAAGTGAGAAGTCTCCCGTTGTGATCACTTGGGATTAGCGGTCGTTACGGGGAGTGTCCCGGCTAGGATCCCAGTGTCTACGGGCATTGCTGGCGATTAGGGTTCACTAGTGTTGCCCTCTGAAGAGTGAACCACAGTGGATCACTTTTCAGAGGATGTTTGACAACGACAGAGAAGCATTATATTGCCTCCTCACCACCCGATTTAATCCCCAAAAATCTGCACCACCTTGCGTTTTTCAGGGGGGGGGGGTGCCAGATATAGGATCCGCCCCGGGTGCCAAATGCTCTAGGTACGCCCCTGGGATCATGTTATCAGAAAGCATCAGATGGCACAGCAGGGATTTTGGGCTGTGACAGTATTGTATCTAAATCACCAATCAGTGTAATGTCCCGCCCACCAGCATTGTGATTGACAGTGCACTGTTCCAATGCCGGCAGGAGGCGGGACATTACACTGATCGGTGATTCAGATACAATGCTGTCACAGCCCGAGATCCCCACTGTGCCATCGGATGCTTTCTAATAACGATCCCGCTCAGGACAGAGTAGAGTGCGGGACATTACACTGATCGGTGATGCACATACATAATTGTCACAGCCAGAGACCCCCACTGTGTTATCCCATGATTACTGATAACGATCCCGTTCTGCACAGGTGGTGACATGCTGACATGGTATACAGGTGGTGACATGCTGACATGGTACACAGGTGGTCACGGCTGACATGGTACACTGGTGGTCATTGCTGACATAGTACACTGGTGGTCACGGCTGACATGGTACACAGGTGGTGACACGCTGACATGGTACACAGGTGGTCACGGCTGAGATGGTACACAGGTGGTGACATGCTGACATGGTACACAGGTGGTTACGGCTGACATGGTACACAGGTGGTGACATGCTGATATGGTACACAGGTGGTCACAGCTGACATGGTACACAGGTGGTGACATGCTGACATGGTACACAGGTGATCATGGCTGACATGGTACACAGGTGGTCACAGCTGACATGGTACACATGTGGTCACAGCTGACATGGTATACTGGTGGTCACGGCTGACATGGTACACTGGTGGTCACGGCTGACATGGTACACAGGTGGTGACATGGTACGCAGGTGGTCACGGCTGACATGGTACACAGGTGGTGACATGCTGACATGGTACACAAGTGGTCATGGCTGACATGGTACACAGGTGGTCACGGCTGACATGGTACACAGGTGGTCACAGCTGACATGGTACACTGGTGGCCACGGCTGACATGGTACACTGGTGGTCACGGCTGACATGGTACACAGGTGGTGACATGCTGACATGGTACACAGATAGTCATGGCTGACATGGTACACAGGTGGTGACATGCTGACCTGGTACACAGGTGGTCACGGCTGACATGGTACACAGGTGGTCACAGCTGACATGGTACACTGGTGGTCACAGCTGACATGTTACACTGGTGGTCACGGCTGACATGGTACACAGGTGGTCATGGCTGACATGGTACACAGGTGGTCACAGCTGACATGGTACACAGGTGGTCACGGCTGACATTGTACACTGGTGGTCATGGCTGACGTGGTACACAGGTGGTCACGGCTGACATGGTACACAGGTGGTCACGGCTGACATGAGAAAACCGGTGGTCATGGCTGACATGGTACACAGGTGGTCATGGCTGATATGGTACACAGGTGGTCACGGCTGACATGGTACACAGGTGGTGACATGTTGACATGGTACACAGGTGGTCATGGCTGACATGGTACACAGGTAGTCACGGCTGACATGGTACACAGGTGGTCACGGCTGACATGGTACACAGGTGGTCACGGCTGACATGGTACACAGGTAGTCACGGCTGACATGGTACACAGGTGGTCACTGATTACTGTTTAGAAAGATCTCAAATTTACAGCAGGAGGAATATTTCTAATAGTGAATTACAGCAGAGTACAGTGTGTATCATTATGGGATGTGTGTACCGATCAGTAATGATTACAGAAAGTAAGGGCAATATGTTTATCTTCTTGTGGGTGGAGAGGAGAGAACATGCTTTGCATTTATAAGACTGTAATCTATCCTGCTGTGTTGTGAGTCCCTGGTTAGTGGGCCTGGCTGCAGAATGAGGGGTGTGATTCATGTTGAAGTGGGCTTGTACACATTTACATGTACAGGCCTAGTGTACCTGCCACATTCACTGAAATGTGCAAAGGCTGATGGGAAATGTAGGCTAAACAGAAGAGTGATTACATCATTTCCTCTTCTCTCTAACAGAGCATTCCTAGCTAAGTACATGGTGCACCATTTAAACTAAAGAGACCACTTCCTGTAAATTGAATTGGACATATCTCTTCAATGGTAAGGAATTTCACAAATATAATAACTGTTTAGAGTTCAGTGTAGGGGGTGTACTAATATTTTTTTTTTTTAAATCCTGGAGTTCTGCTTTAAGGGACTGTTAGTCTAGTGGTCCAGTGATGGCGAACCATGGCACCCCAGACATTTTGGAGCTACATTTCCCATGATGCTCAACTTCTTTGCAAAGTGCATGAGCATCATAGGAAATGTAGTTCCAAAACATCTGGAGTGCCAAGGTTTGCCATCCGAGCCTGTTGGATTTTGTTTGATTTATTGTATATTTGATGTATATGTGATGTTGAGGTAACAGAGCTGGAACAGGATCTTTCCTTTCATAAGTCCAAACTGAGAACTTTTTCTTTATCACAATGTGTGCAGAGACATCTTTACTGTTTGTTTTGTTTTATATTATTATTCCCAAATGATGCAAAACATTCTGTGATACATAATTATGATTTGTTGTAAGAATAGCTTGTTTTAGGTAAGACAAGATTATGTCTTTTGACAAAAAAAGGAACAGTTTATCCAAAGAAAGAACACTCTGCAGGTGTGCAATGATGAAGAAAGAAAGTAGGAATAGGACTGGAACTAAGTTAAAAAGAAGGACAGTATGTCAGACTTGTTATGAAAATTAAACAAAGTCAGTAAGAGTTGAGAAATAGAATTTCCCTGTCACCAATTTCAAATTCCATATAAAACAACTCCCTGTAAGGAAAAATTTGAATGCATACCTTTCCTGTTGCTAGTGGTGCTATACACCGTATGTGAAGTTACTTCTAAGACTAATGCCCGGTACACACGGTGAGACTGTTGTAAGACCGCACGTTCAACAATCGGCTGTTGGCGGTTTTGTCTAGCGTACTGACATGAGTCAAGTAATCGGCCAACAAAGCCAAACGTAGTGACGTGTTACGAGCGTATAAAGAGGAAGTTCAGGTGAATGTGATTTGTGAATTAGGAACACAGGTTTACGCGGCCGAACACTTCCTGGATTCAGAACATGCGTGTTTAGCACTTTCAACTTTTGTTGGCCCAACTTCTGTACACACGAGCCAACAGTCGTACAACAGTTTGTTGGCCAACAAAAGTTTGCAGCACCTGAAACTACGGATACTGGAAGCCTGTGCTAGCATTTCTCCTGTGGTGCTGCTATCAGTGTGTGAAGAGTGGGAGAAGAGGGTTGCATTGACAATCCAACACAATGGGCAGCGCATTGAACACATTTTATAAGTGGTCAGAAACTTGTAAATAACTCATGAAAGAATAAAGTTACATTAAAGCACACCATTGTTTTTCTTGTGAAATTCCCAATAAGTTTGATGTGTCACATGACCCTCTTCCTATTGAAAAAACAAAAGTTGGATTCAAAATGGCTGACTTCAAAATGGCCGCCATGGTCACCACCCATCTTGAAAAGTTTCCCCCTAACATATACTAATGTGCCACAAACAGGAAGTTAATATCACCAACCATTCCCATTTTATTAAGGTGTATCCATATAAATGGCCCACCCTGTAGTTTACTCAGCCAACTTCTGTTGTACGACTGTTGAACGTCGGCTGTTGTAATCGCACGTACTAATGGTTGGATTATTGTACAACAAGCTGTTGTATGACCGTTGTTGTACGACAGTTGCACCGTGGCCATAAGACTTCTGGAAAAGCCAATCTCCTTTCATCCCCCACAGTGCTCAGTGGTACCTCCTGTCATCCCCTATGTCAATGCTGTGTCCTGTAGTGGCATGGAGGTAAGCAATAGGAACCATTGCTCTATTGCACCATTCCTGTTCAATGATGTAACATTTAAGATTAGCATAAGGGTCGCTTTACCCCTTAATGCCCCAGCTTCTGTTTAATCTGACTGCTGTGATTGACATCAGTCACATAATCAGTAACAAAACAAAACGAAGTATTGCGCTCGTGATATAACACAATTTAATTGAGTGCTGGACCATTGACGTGAGATATTTTTCACATTAAAGTAGTAAGTATATAAAAGTGTTGCCCTATAAATCAAAATAAACAAAAGTCCAGATGTCAAAATCCATTCATAAGCAATGAATCCCAAATAAGTGATAATAGATGAAAGTGAATCTTGCGTTCCAAAATTAAAGTAGAATCCCTCCACTATGTGAGTTCACCGCCACTACATGTAAGAATGTACTCTTACCACAGAACATGGACTTCCCATTATGAAAGGTCTCACAAGCTATAGGATCTCCTCCAACATGGGTCACATATGGAAAACAAATGGAAACAGTTGCAGCCAGGCCACAGGGTAACGTCAGTCCTCTGTCCTAAAACCATCCGAGTCAAATGGCAGTAATCCTGATTAAGAGGTAAATGCTAATAGTGTAAAACCTCTTTATGAGCTGCATTTATTATAAAATATTGCACTTACATGGTCCCAGAAACAACTCCGTCCGACCGGTTTCGTCACCAAAGGACTTCTTCCAGGGCATACCAACAATGTTGCCTGTCACATACTGCAGGAGATGTTGGTTTAACAACAGTGGATCCTCAAAATATATATAATGCTTTGTATTCCCTGGCAAAGCAAGCATACCTAATATGAATACTCATTATTAGTATAACAGGGACTGCTGAGACATTTAAACTTCAGAAAATGGACATTGTGGAAGCTTTAGCCAAAAGACGCTGGTAGATGACATAAGACTAGTCACCATTATTGTTTGTGGTCTCCCTGAAGCTGCTAATATCCCCAATCCTGACTTACCATACCTTAGTCTACATTATGGAGGGGATTTACTAAAACTGGAGAGTGCAAAATCTGGTGCAGCGCTTCATAGAAACCAATCAGCTTTCAAGTTTTATTGTCCAAGCTTAATTGAACAAGCTGAAATTAGAAGCTGGTTGGCTGCTATGCACAGCTGCACCAGATTCCGAGTGCTCCACTTTTAGTAATTCTTCTCCTGTGTCTCTGTGTGGAGGTGGCCATATTAGCAGAGGAACAGAGGTGTTCTCAATGATAGGTGTTGTGATGACTGTTGGGATAAAGCAGCAGGAGAGATGCAAAAATCACAGAGTCACCTAATAAATGAAGCAGAAGCAGGCAATTCCATGCACTGCAGGTCACCATATATACAGCATTCCCTCCAGCAAGAAAAACAGCATGATACCCGAAATATGATGAGCTAACCTGTTTTATACACATAAATTGTAAATAAAGTGCACCAATCGACTTAATACATAAAAGCATACAAACAAATAAAGTGAAACAAGTGAAAAAATGAAACAATTGTAGTGCAATCAAACAAGTCCAAAAAGGTTTCTCAAATAAAGGGTGATCCAAACCATCCACTCCTAAATTCTTAATTAGAATGCTCATCTGTGTGAATGATAGCCACTGCCACAAACACTAAGGACTCTTACCAAATATTAATCTCTCAAGAACATAAGAAGTCATATCTTGCGTAAAGGTAAGCTCTCCAGAAAAGGACAGAACATCACCAACCAATCATCAAATGAAGATGCCTCATCCACCATTAGCATACCATAATAACGTAAAAAAGACAGCTCCACACAGTGCAGGTAAACAATTTCACATTTATGAAAAAAACGCAATAAAAAAACTCACAAAGAGCTTTCAAACAAATAAATTAATCTTCTTACCGCCCCGCTATCTTGCAAAACTAGCAGTCACAAGCTGCATTACATCAGATGATCTCATTTGCAGATATGCAGTGATTAGGTTCAAGGATCATGAGTGCATTGACAAGTGCACAGCCATTTTTTTAGAAGGAGAATGAATGATTAATGAATGATTTGTTTTGACTAATTTTCTACTTTAAGGCAAGACGCCCATTAGCAATAAAAAAAATATATGTTAACCACTTGCCTACTGGGCAGTTTTACTCCCTTCTTGCCCAGGCCAATTTTCAGCTACCAGCGCTATCACACTCTGATTGACAATTTCACAGTCGTGCTTCACTGTACTCATATGACATTTTTATCATTTTTTCACACAAATAGAGCTTTCTTTTGGTGGTATTTAATCATCGCTGTTTTTTTTATTTTTGACAGAAAATTTTGAAGAAAAAACATTTTTCATAGTTTGTTATAAAATTTAGCAAACAGGTAATTTTTCTCCTTCACTGATGTGTGCTGATGAAGCTGCACTGTTGGGCACTGATAGGCTGTACTGATGGGCACTGATAGGTGGCACTGGTGGGCACTGATGAGGCAGCACCGGTGGGCACTACTCAGGGGGCATTGATGAGGCTGCACTGATAGGCTGCACTGATGGACACTGATAGGTGGCACTGAGAAGGCAGCACTGGTGGGCACTGATCAGGAGGCATTGATGAGGCTGCACAGATAGGTGGCACTGAGGGGCATTGATAGATAACACTGAAGGGCACTGAGAGGTGGCACTGATTGGCATTGATAAGGAGCACTGATGGGCAGCTCTGATAGGTGACACTGATGATGAGGCATTGATGGGCACTGATTGTCAGCACTGATGGGCACTGATAGTTGCCACTTGTGGGCACTGATTAGCAGCACTGGTAGGCAATGCTGGGACTAGGTATTGGCTTTCTTCTTTTCTCCTAATGCTGTCAATGACAGGGGAAAAATAGCCGATAACTGGCTTCTGTTAACATCGTGTGATCAGCTATCATTGGCTGACAGCTGATCAAGTGGCAAAGGGGAGCTGTGATTGGCCCTTTACCCCGATCTGTAACCAGCCGATTCTGAAGAACTCAGGGATCACAGAGCACGCCTCCTGCGCACCGCAGAGGGTGTGTGGGCAGCGCAAACACGGATGGACGCCCTCCTGGCATTGTAAGCCAGTGCCCTAGTTGTCTTTCGACTATAGCGTGGGTGGGAACTGATTGTGGCAATGGGAACAGGACAGTTAAAGGGGTTTGCTAGGTGGGGTTGATTTGCTAAATCCGGAGAGTGCTAAGTCTGGTGCAGCTATGCATGGTAGCCAATATACTTCTAACTTCAACTTGTTCAGTTAAGCTTTGGCAAAAATAAAAATGGAAGCTGATTGGTTTCTCTGCAGAGCTGCACCAGATCTTGCACTCTCCAGTTTTACTAAATCAACCTGAAATCCAGCCCTGCTTGCATACTGAGAAATACCTTTTAGAAACCATTTAAAAGTAATCCATATGCTTGTCATAGCCCTAACTAGATTAACCTCTTCACACTATTTACTTTATATAACGTCATGCAGCCTCATTATTCAGTATGCAATTGTTTCAGCTACATGCGAGCTGTCTGCATCTCTCCAGACAATTGATTATTTAGATAAAAGTAAAATAAAAATTCTGAAAAAGCAAAAATAAAAGGGGACTTTTTGTTCCCAGTTGGTTTCATGTTTTTTTTACATCTGTTGATCTTTTGAACGCTGTTACTGTCAAATTACTTCACCAGCTTTCATATTCTACACAACACGCTTGGTAGTCATTAATTTTTCTTGACTGGACTCTATATTTCTGAGAAACCTTTGACATCTGCAAATTTCCAATTTCACATTTCTTTCAAGCAGAAGCTACTCGCTTTTCTGAATATTTCTTTGTGCTCCAAATGATTTACATTGTCTACAAGATAGCCCATAGCCATTCGAAATGAGGCTCAAATAATAATGTAATTCCTATAGACTACGTGTTTTAGAGAAAAAATGCATAACAATAGTCGACTAGTACCAAAGTAGTGAATACTGATATCCTGTATTTTGATATAACCAAAAGCATAAAACTACAGCAAAAAATACTGATTCCTTATATAATAAAATCTAACTGAGACATGGAAAAGACCAGGGTCATGTGAATCAGTGAAGTGATGGATAATTAAGAAGTGCGTGTCAGTACACTGATGGAAACTGCAGAAGTGCACATCAGTACAGTGGTAGCGAAAACAGAAGTTCACATCGGTGCAGTGATGGGTGGTAGGATAGTGCACAATGGTGCAGTGGTGGAGAGTAGTGTTGAGAGTGTCAGTGCAGTGGCAGAGAGTGTGGTGATGCAATGGTGACTGAATAACTGAGGAACAAGAGGCACAAAGAAGCAAAACAAGGTGAACTAGGGGAAAAGAGTGAAAGGACAACAAGGCAGAGCCACTAAGTAAAAGAGCAGCTATGGGAAGAAGGTAACAGGATGTGGAACACTGACAGGGCAAGCCGAGATACACTATATTACCAAAAGTATTAGGACACCTGCCTTTACCCACACATGAACTTTAATGGCATCCCAGTCTTAGTCCATAGGGTTCAATATTGAGTTGACCCACCCTTTGCAGCTATAACAGCTTCAACTCTTCTGAGAAGGCTGTCCACAATGTTAGGAGTGTGTCTATGGGAATGTTTGACCATTCTTCTAGAAGTGCATTTGTGTGGTCAGGCACTGATGTTGGATGAGAAGGCCTGGCTCGCAGCCTCCTCTCGAATTTATCCCAAAGATGTTCTATTGGGTTGAGGGCAGGACTCTGCACAGGCCAGTCAAGTTCCTCCACTACAAACTCACTCATCCATGTCTTTATGGACCTTGCTTTGTGCACTGGTCCAAATCATTTGGTGGAGGGGGGATTATAGTGTGGGGTTGTTTTTCAGGGATTGGGCTTGGCCCTTTAGTTCCATTGAAGGGAACTCTTAAGCCATCAACATGCCAAGACATTTTGGATATTTTGATGCCCCCCACTTTGTGGGAACAGTTTGGGGATAGCACCTTTCTGTTCCAGCATAACTGCACACCAGTGCACAAAGCAAGGTCCATAAAGACATAGATGAGTGAGTTTGTTGTGGAGGAACTTCATTGGTCTGCACAGAGTTCTGATCACAACCCGATAGAACACCTTTGGGATGAATTAGAGAGGAGAATGCTGGGCAGGCCTTCTCGTCTACATCAGTGCCTGACCTCACAAATTCACTTCTGGAAGAATGGTCAAACATTCCCATAGACACACTCCTAACCTTGCGGACCACCTTCCCAGAAAAGTTGTTATAGTTGCAAAGGTGGGCCAACTGAATATTTAACGCTGTAAAAGCAGGCGTCCCCATACTTTTGGTAACATAGTGTAACACAAATGGAGTACCATGAAAGCAAAACTCCGGGATTTGCAAAAAATCCCCCATTAGTACACCCCCCTACACAAAACTCTTAACAGTTATTACATTTGTGAAATTCCTTACCATTCAAGAGAAACGTCTGATTTAATTTTAAGGAAGTCAGCTCTGTAATTTAAAAATGTTGCATGTATTCTGGAGGAGCTGTTAGAACAGTGATTGCATCAAATACTCTTCCCCTCTCTTTACACCAGTGGTTCTCAACTCCAGTCCTCGGGACCCACCAACAGGCCAGATTTTAAGTATTACCTTAGGGAGATGCAGACTAGAATACTGCAGTCACTGAGCAGCAAATAATATCACATGTGATGTATTTCAGTTATCCTGCAAACCTGGCCTGTTGGGGGGTCCCGAGGACCGGAGTTGAGAACCACTGCTTTACACTATCATCAAACTACATTTCCCTTCATGCTTTGCAAATTGCAATGAATGTGGGAGGGTACACTAGGCCTGTACATGTAAATGTGAACAAGCCCACTTCAACATAAATCACAACCCTCATTCTGCTGCCAGCCACACTGCTCAGTAACACACAGTAGGGTAGATAGGTCACAGCCTTACAATGCAAAGAAGGTTTGTGCTCTCCCCCTCCAGCCACAACAGAAGATAAACATGGTAGAGAAAGAGTGTGACCCATCACTCCACTTTGATATATAATGGCTGGCCTCCATCCCTGGTATTGGTTGAGTACAAGGAGAGGAAAAATTGGGACTTTAAATGAGGCCAGTCATTAAGAAACCCACAATATAGTGCTGCTGATTAGCAAAACGCATGTCCATAATTTATTGATAAAAATAATAATTAGGTGTACATTACTCTTATATTAAAACCATGATATGTTATACACATAATCCAATCATGAACAGAGACAATTAATATACACATATTTTCATTGAGAAGTATCTAAATTGAAAGACAAGAGAAAGACATAATAAGCAGTACAGATTGATTTGGATGTCTTGAATTATTCATCAAACACAAGCTGTGCCTTTGAATTGCATAATGTGATCAAATTAATCTGAGCATCCTTTTATATAAACTCGACGCGTTTCATGGCGTACAGCCACTCATCAGGAGTATGATGCAAACAGAGTGTTCTAAAATAGATAATGAAAATATGAGTAAATGGTAACTCTATAAGCAAAAAACGCTAGTCTGGAAAAACTTAGTTGTTGTAACTTACAAAGTATCCCATTGGTGGTGTATCCTGTATCCAGGGGAGAGTGGGGTCCAGAGACAGATGCCCGACACGGGGCTGAGGAGGGAAACACCGTCCCAAACGGATGGAGCAGTCAGGGAGAGCCAGCCAGTTATCTTCAATTTTCCAACCTTGAGTGTTCTACAATATTTATTTCATATTTCATTTTTACACGTTTTTTCTTTGTGTATAACACTGTCAACATTTTTTCATCATTTGTTTCATTGACCTAGCAACCCATGGTGGTCACACGCCGGGGTGGGACCACGTGGGGTCGGGTTGACGCCCGGCTCCGGGGCTGTGATGCATGGCAGTCCTTTCCCCTCCCCTTTGTTTTTTTTTGTTCGCAGGGGGTGGGGCCTCGCCACCCGTGCACACTCCGCTCTTGGTGTTTTTGCGACCTAGAGCGGAGCTGCTCCCCCTATTTACACCTGGGGTGGTGTGGGAGTGGCTCCACTGACAGGCTATGGTTGCCACAGTTGGAGTACATTTCCCACGCTTCCTCCTGCCCACAAGGGCGCCCACAAGGGCGGGTTCACATGACGCTGGTGTGTCTCCACCCCCCACTGGATATAAAAGGGCAGTCTGGGATAGCCAGCACTCCTCTGCACATGGATTTCCCACACCAGATGTTCACTTTACTCAGCAATGATTCAGGGCTCTACACACACCAGGTAATCAATTCCAGCCTTTGCCATCTCCTTCCCTAACACTCTTACACTCTGTCTCAAGGTTTTGTTTTGTGTTTTTTGGTTTTGTTTTTGGCTTGGTTTCTGTTTTTGCATTTTTTTACAACATCACTTCACTGCTTCACTATCACCATGCTTGAAGCTCACTGATGGGCTGTGCTCATTCATTCCCCATACACCCACAGACTCCAATGGTTTTTTTTTGTTTTTTTTTCCCCACTCAACACACACGTCCTGTCCACATCCTGCACATATTCCCATAGGTCATGTTTATTTCTTTTTTGTAGCCACATCTTATCTTCATTAATCCACACACTAGATGACCCAGTGGTGTGTCTGGCTCTCCCTGACTGCTCCATCCGTTTGGGACGGTGTTTCCCACCTCAGCCCCGTGTCGGGCATCTGTCCCTGGCCCCCACTCTCCCCTGGATACGGGATACACCACCAATGGGATACTTTGTAAGTTACAACAACTAAGTTTTTCCAGACTAGCGTTTTTTGCTTATAGAGTTACCATTTACTGATATGTTCATTATCTATTTTAGAACACTCCCTTTGCATCATACTCCTGATGAGTGGCTGTATGCCATGAAACACGTCGAGTTTATATAAAAGGATGCTCAGATTAATTTGATCACATTATGCAATTCAAAGGCACAGCTTGTGTTTGATGAATAATTCAAGACATCCAAATCAATCTGTACTGCTTATTATGTCTTTCTCTTGTCTTTCAATTTAGATATTTCTCAATGAAAATATGTGTATATTAATTGTCTCTGTACATGATTGGAATATGTGTATAACATATCATGGTTTTAATATAAGAGTAATGAACACTTAATTATTATTTTTATCAATAAATTATGGACATACATTTTGCTAATCAGCAGCACTATATTGTGTGTTTCTTAATGACTGGCCTCATTTAAAGTCCCAATTTTTCCTCTCCTTGTACTCAGCAGATAAACATATTGCCCTCACTTGCTTCATGTAATTATTACCGAACTGTACACACATCCCATAATGATATATTATACACACTGTACTCTTATGTAATTCAGTACTAGAACTATTCCTCCTCCTGCTGTAGCTTTATGAGATCCATCTAACAGTAATCAGTGCTGGTATCGTGTATGAGCACATCCCTATCCGCACCACAGAAAGGCAGAGCTGGGCCATGATGCTTTACATCAGCATGTGGCACAAGTAAAGGTCGGCATGAGAAGAACACTTATCTGTGCCAAAAAGTGCAGTCTCATCTGTGCCCATAAGTGCGGTCTCATTTGTGCCCATAAGTGCAGCTTATCAGCGAAGTCTCATCTGTGCCCATCAGTGCAGTCTCATCTATGCCAATCAGTGCAGTCTCATCTATGCCAATCAGTGCAGTCTCATCTATGCAATACCAGTGTGGTCTCATCTATGCCCACCAGTGTGGTCTCATCTATGCCCATCAGTGCGGTCTCATCTATGCCCACCAGTGCCGCTTATCAGTGCCCATCAGTGCGGTCTCACCAGTGCCCACCGGTGCAGGTTATCAGTGCCCATCATTGCGGTCTCCCCAGTGCCCACCAGTGCAGCTTATCAGTGCGGTCTCACCAGTGGCCACCAGTGCAGCTTATCAGTGCGGTCTCACCAGTGCCCACCAGTGCAGCTTATCAGTGTGGTCTCACCAGTGCCCACTAGTGCCACTTATCAGTGCAGTCTCCCCAGTGCCCATCAGTGTAGCTTATCAGTGTCCATCAGTGCGGTCACACCAGTGCCCACCAGTGCGGCTTATCAGTGCCCATCAGTGCGGTCTCACCAGTGCCCACCAGTGCAGCTTATCAGTGCGGTCTCACCAGTGCCCACAAGTGCAGCTTATCAGTGTGGTCTGACCAGTGCCCACCGGTGCTGCTTATCAGTGCAGTCTCACCAGTGCCCACCAGTGCATCTTATCAATGCAGTCTCACCAGTGCCCACTAGTGCAGCTATTTAGTGCCCATTAGTGCGGTCACACCAGTGCCCATCAGTGCAGCTTATCAGTGTCCATCAGTGCGATCTCACCAGTGCCCATCAGTGCAGCTTATCAGTGCCCATCAGTGTGGTCTCACCAGTGCCCATCAGTGCATCTTATCAGTGCAGTCTGACCAGTGCCCACCAGTGCAGCTTATCAGTGCGGTCTGACCAGTGCCCACCAGTGCAGCTTATCAGTGCGGTCTCACCAGTGCCCACCAGTGCAGCTTATCAGTGTCCATCAGTGCGGTCTCACCAGTATCCACCAGTGCAGCTTATCAGTGTCCATCAGTGCAGAGCAGGGATCATTACCAGAGATCATCCGCATGACAGAGAGGAGTCTTGTATGAGAAAACACAGATGGCAGTAATGTCCCGCCTCCGAACTGGCATTGTGATAGACAACGCACTGTTCCAATGCCGGTATGGGAGGCGGGACATTATGGCGATCTGTGTTTTCACATACAAGACTATGACAGCTTGAGATCTCTGCTCTGCACTGGAGAGAGATGGCGGGTGGGCGGTGGCAGTGGGGGGGGGCGGGGTGGAGTAGAGGCGGTGCTGACAGGAGGAGGATGAGGACACCACCTCTATGGGTGGCACAGACCAGGGGCTGTGTGAGCCCCTCTGCCCACTACAGCGAGCAGGGTGAAAATACAAGTCCCTGCTCGCCTTGGAGAAATACTGGTGGGAAGTGACAAGACCACTGGCTTAGGATACAGGAGAATAGAAGCCAGCTTATAAACAGGAAATCACTGGAGAATGGAGATTAACGGCTTTTCTGCAAAATCATCAGGCTGCTGCAGAGGAACTACAGAGTTCAGAAGAAGATGGATGGCATAGTCGGTGAAAGTAGGAGATCAGCAACAAGGACATGGAAAAACGTTTTTTCCCCCGAGTTCTGCTTTAACTATTTTTAATCCAAAGAATGATAGCCTTAGTAAACTGATAAGTATATTATACTTGCTTGTTTTACATTTTTTCTTTTACAATTCTTCAGTTGATTTTTAACCTAGACCAAAACATTGTTATACTTTCCATGAGTCTTCATGGGCATTTTTTTTTCCATTCATCTGAGGGAGGGGAGGTAAGCACACCCTTCTGCCTGCATGCCTGAGCTAAGGGCAGATGGATTGCAGAAAGTAAATGCTACATGAATCATCTGCCCTTACTCAAAATGTCATGACCAGAAATGCTATTGAGTGCTTTCAAAGTTACTCATATACTAACTAACTCATATACTTGAATGTCCCCCATAATACAAAGAATATGTAAGATTATTTTCATTATACAGTTTAGTGTAGGTCCTGTATTGAAATAATCCACATTATTATGGTGGCAAGGTTTGTAATCACTTGGCCAAAAATGTGTCATGGGATGGCAAACAGGATCATTGTTCATGACTAATTGGTTAAAGCAGAAAGCTATTTGTGTAATCAGAGTACATTAAAAAAAGCTGTGATTTAAATATACAGTGGGTAAAATAAGTATTGAACACGTCACCATTTTTCTAGGTAAATATATTTCTAAAGGTGCTATTGAGATGACATTTTCACCACATGTTGGTAACAATCCATGTAATCCATACTTACAAAGAAACCATAGTTACATAGTTACATAGTTACATAGTTAGTCAGGTTGAAAAAAGACACAAGTCCATCCAGTTCAACCAATAAAAAAAAAAAAAAAAAAAAAAAAATATATATACATATATACATATATATATATATATATATATAAAAAAAAAAAAAAAAA
>BLSH010248537.1:817188-832307 GCA_018402905.1 Glandirana rugosa | reverse complement strand
TATGTCGTAACGATCTTACCGGGTCGGTTAGTGGACTGAACTTAGGCTATCTTTTAGATCCTTTTCTTGATTTCTATTCTCAAGTATCTTCTCTGGGTACCTTGGAAGTTCTAAACTTCTGACACACCTTCTTACCCGGTTTTAGTGTGGACTCGTTTACGTACGTTGATCAAAGTATGTCCTCCGTAGAACTTCGACAGTAATAATTGTTTCCTAAAACATGCTGTTTAATTTATTGAAAGTCAATCGCACAAGTTATGAAAAAGGGACACAGTAAGGTAAAATTAATGTGTATTGGATTAAAAACTTGCATAAACAAAACCAACATTTCAATACGTGAACCCCCGATTCTTATGATCTACCAGAACCCCCAAATCCTTCTCCACTATGGATTCCCCCAGTTGTACTCCCCCTAGTATGTACGAGGCATGCATATTCTTAGCCCCCAAGTGCATAACTTTACAACCAAAACAAATACGTTCAAAAATTAGGTTATGTGTAATTAAAATGGAATGACACAGGGAAAAAGTATTGAACACGCTAACTGAAAGTTATTTAATTTGTCGTACAAAATCCTTTGTTAATAATGACAGCTTCAAGATGCCTCCTGTATGAAACTAGTTGCATGCATTTGCTCAGGTGTGATTTTGGCCCATTCTTCCACACAGTCTTCAAATCTTGAAGGTTCCATGGGTCTCTTCTATGAACTCTTATCTTTAGTTCTTTTCCTAGATTTTCTATCGGATTCAAGTCAGGTGATTGGCTGGGCCATTCTAGCAATGCTGTATTTTTGCCTAGGTCAACAAGGCCCAGGCCTAGGGCGGCATTTTGCAGGGGCGGGCAGCACCAAAAGAGTCCCTGCTGACTTGCGCTACACTTTTAGACTTTTACACTTTCTTATGGGGTAGACTGGGCCAGGAGGCAAATTGGTCTGGCGCCCCCATTAAGCAGCCGCACTGCTGCCAGTATAATAATACCAGCAGGGCCGTCATCAGGGGGGGACAGCCCATACATATGTAGAGGGCATACCCCAAACAATGAGTTGCTGAGCAGGTGGCTGGCATTCCGCAATTGTGGAGGGAATCTTTTATTTCTGTTGATTGCTTTGATTTCTTTGTTCCTGCCCCAAATCCTACCTTTTCTCAATGCCTGGACCATATACCTTCATCACTGTGCTATATGTTTTCTGTTGCATCACTGGCATGGTTATAGCCTCTTAGTCCTCTCCATAAATGTAAAGTAGAACTATAGGCAACACCTTTTTTTTTCATTTTGGATAGGATAAGGGAGGGTAATAGCCCCTGCCAGTTTAATTTTTTTCCATCCCTGTCCTATTGCAGAGATTTCCCTTAATTTCCTGCCCCATATCCAAACAGGAAGTCGGAGGAAATCTCAGCAAATTAAGGGAATCCATTTCCCCCCTCCATGGCCCTCAGAACTAGTGTCCCCACTGGAAAATATCAGGGAGGGTCTTAAACAGGAAGGGGTGTGGCCTTGACAGGAAGGGGTGGTCCGTATTTAAATTAGAGGGTGCACAAGTTTAGTCAGGCCTAGGGCAGCACAAAACCTAAATACATCACTGCATTCTAGCAGCTTTATTTTTCTTTTTCTTTGAAAACAATTGAGAGTTTCCTTGGTTTTGTGTTTGGGATCGTTGTCTTGCTGAAATGTCCACCCTCATTTCATCTTCATCATCCTGGTAGATGGCAGAAGATTTTTATCAAGAATGTCTTGGTACATTTTTCCATTCATCCTTCCATCAATGATATGACATGCTGAAAAACAGCCCCACACCATTATGTTCCCACCTCCAAACTTCACTGTTGATATGGTGTTTTTGGGGTGATGTGCAATGCCATTTGACCTCTAAACATGGTGTGTATTATGGCATCCAAAGAGTTAAAGTTTGGTCTCATTTGACCAGACTATATTCTCCCAGTATTTCACAAGCTTCAACATGCTTTTTCTTCAGCAATGGAGTCTTGCTTGGTGAATGTGCATACAGGCCATGGCGGTCGAGGGCATTATTTGTTTATATTCATAATTGTTTTCTTTGAAACAATTGTACCTGCTAATTGCAGGTCTTTCTGAAGCTCTCCACAAGTGGTCCTTGTCTTTTGGACAACTCTTCTGATAATTCTTTTCACTCCTCTGTCAGAAATGTTGCGAGGAGCACATGGTCGTGGCCGGTTTATGGTGAAATTATGTTTTTTCCACTTCCTGATTATGGCCCCAACAGTGCTCACTGGAATATTCAGAAGTTTAGAAATCCTTCTGTAACCAATGCCATCAGTATGTTTTGCAACAATGAGGTTATTAAGGTCTTGAGAGAGCTCTTTGACGTGTACCCATCATGAGATTTTTCTTGTGTGACACCTTGTTAATAGGCCACTTTTTATAGGCCCTCAGTTGAGACTGAACAAGCTGATTTTAATTTGCACTGACAAGGGGCAGGATTGGTTTCTAATTACTGATAGATTTCAGCTGGTTCATTGGCTTTCCATGCCTTTTTGCACCTCCCTTTCTTCATATGTTCAATACTTTTCCCCTTTTTTCCAGTTGTTCCTCTCCCTGGAGACTTGCCCGACAGTGCTCTCTCATGCTGTCCTCTCCTGCTCCTCCTGTGCTTTCTGTCTAGGACACCTCCACGCTTTCCTCTCCTCACGCGAGCCCAGGCCCAAGGTCACCCCCCAGACTGGGGAGCTCCCTCAAAGGCCCCGACAGCCTCAAAACTCCATCTCCAGCTCTTCCACCCAAACAACTCCTCCCCAGCTGGGCTGACCCTGGGTATTTAAGGAGGCATGTCCCCTGCCAATCAAGGTTGGAGATTGGTCAGGGCTCCTTAGAATACCCAAGGCAGCTCCACCTCTCCTTCTCTCTTTTCAGAAACTTCCAGAAAGCTCTGGAAAGAAGAGGGAGGTCTCAGGGAGGCTGCCTGTGAGTCACCAGCTCTACACTGAGCCACCCTCATCCCAGAATGGAGACAAATAGGCTTGGCTGCCAGCCAGGCCTGCCTAAATCTTCCTACTCTAAACAAAAAATCCTCACTTTAGCACCTACACTCCTAGAGGGTGCTACGTGTATTTATATTGATTTCTTATCTCTGGTTAAGCACTTTAGTTTATTGTGAACTTATTGACAGTGCAATAGAATTCGATTTTATGTTTGGCTTCATGCCTTACTTTATAGAGCGTTCTTAAAAAAAAATCATTTTTATATATCTGTTGCAAAGTTTCTCTAAAGCGATTCCTGTTAAAGGCGGACAACGCCAAGCCACTGCCTCTCAATTGTTAGCAGCACCATCCTGCTGTTCAAGGTTGTTCATTTGTCTTTTGGATCGCTATGCTGCTCCTAATTGCAACGCAGTAGCTTAAGCTGTTAACTTTTTTTTCAATAAGCCAGTGGGATAACATAAAAAAACAAAAACAACAGATTCCTCTACCCACACAAATGAAGTGGATGGAGGAATGCCTCCCACTGGGACACTGTATTCTGATGGATGGCGGGTATTCTGGGAGTGGCTGCAGCTACTGATCAAGTAAAATTTTCCAACATGTCTCTTCTTCAGAGGTTGATCAAACAATCTACTTGTACCCAGCAGGGGTGGCCATACACTGATCAAAGGCCCTGCTGAACCCATGTATGGCCAGATTTAGTTTTGTCAGCTTGCAAAAGAAAATGCTATCACTGGCGGAATCTCCAAGTAAGAAAAGCTGCAACATTTGGTGCCATTCATTGTTTTGTTAATTGTTTTATTTTATGTTTGTTTTTGCTGCCTTTGTTGGTATGTGAGTACCTATTTTGTATTGCTATTTTGTATTCCGAAAACTTTCTCAATAAGGTTGGATTAAACACAAAATTAGAAAAAAATGATTTATTTAAGAAAACTGTATACTATGGGGTAAGATGCAAATTATACTAAAAAATGGATTTAAGGTTTACATACACATCAAAAGTATCTTTAGGGCTTTTACTGCCTCATCCTCTTAGCTAAAAGCAATGTTCAAATCAACAAGAAGTGCTTTTTCTATCATGCTTCCAGACCAAAAATGTTCAATTTCTTGTATTTTTAGAAAAGAGTATATGCATTAATTCACTAAATGCAAAAAAATGTTCTTTCTACACCTTAGGTCTTTCAGTATAATCAAAATTTACTGCTGTCAATGTATATTTTGATCTCCATCTACAGCTAAATGTCTAGTTTAGTGAACCTATGATGAAGGGGGGAATGAATGTACAGGACACGGTGCACTGGCCCTAACAAAATGATTAACTTTGTCATTTTGAGAATACTTTATATGCATTACCTTTCCTACTGAGGAATGATAGATCCCAGTTCGCTCTGATGAAGAAAAATTATGGATTTCAAGACCAAACTATTGCCTCCAGTACTGGTCCAATAAAGAAAGATTACTACATAAGTTATGTGAGAAATCCATTTTCAATAGATAGAATGTTTTATAAATGAAATGTCTAAGCTTTTTGAGATTTCACAGAAAAGAAATAGGTTTAAACTTTTTTTTCTTTGATATAAAAGACTGATTTCAGTGAGACAACCCCATGTTTTCCTTTGCATTAGCTCAGAAACGTTTTTCTTTAGCCAAAATCTTTGTCAAAGAGATGACGTATGTGGGACGAGTTTCCTAATAAAAGAACAAAGTACACTTAATTGTTAATATTTACTTAATTGTTAACAAGAAGCACATACAATGTACACTATATTACCAAAAGTATTGGAACGCCTGCCTGCCTGCCTTTACATGCACATGAACTTTAATGGCATCCCAGTCTTAGTCCATAGGGTTCAATATTAAGTTGGCCCACCCTTTGCAGCTATAACAGCTTTAACTCTTCTGGGAACGCTGTCCACAAGGTTTAGGAGTGTGTCTATGGGAATGTTTGACAATTCTTCCAGAATCGCATTTGTGAGTTTACTCACTGATGTGAACGAGAAGGCCTAGCTTGCAGTTTCTGCAATTTGCTAATTTATCCCAAAGGTGTTCCATCAAGTTGAGGTGCAGTCAAGTTCCTCCACCCCAGTTGAAGCTGTTATAGCTGCAAAAGGTGGGCCAACTCAATATTGAATCCTAGGGACTCCTACTGGGAAGTCATTGAAGTTCATGTGCATGTAACGGCAGGCATACCAATACTTTTGGTAAACTAGGGCATGCAAGCAAAACTTTTTCAAAATTTTGGAATAGAGCAAGAAATGTTTACAATGCCTGTTCCTTTTCTTTTTTCTGTCTGTGTCCTGTTGAGAAGATATCAGTCCTGTCCCAGAGACACAGCAGGAGGTAAGAGGAGACCTACCTATAACTAAGGGATATCCACTCTTTGACCATTGTCACCAGAACAGGTTTACATTTTGGAAGATTTTCTCTTATCCTTTATACCTGGAACAACTAAAAAATGTTGGAGTGCCTATGCTTTCTCTACTGGAAACAATGGTCAATTGGATCAAGGGAGAAGATGAGAGTGCCCAAAGGTGACTCGGTAAAGGAGACAGCAGTAAAACCAGACTAGGGTTCGAAACCTTCCACATTTTATCCATAATTTAAAAAAAATATTGGGCTTTAAATACATTTTAATTTGGGGTATATTTGTCTTTTCATCTCTAGTGAAATAGTTAATATGCATGAAATTGAAGTTTCATAGTATGCAATGATTTACATGGAAATCAGTAGCTCTAAGAAGCTGAATTTTAATAACCTAAGGGTTTTCAAAGAATGTAGTGAGGTGCTGCCACAAAAAGGCAGTCCTTGAACCATCTGTGAGCAACAACTGCCCAACAAGACCAAATCATCCCAAGCTATAACATATAAACTAAATAAAAATGCTCAGAATATTTAGCAGAACATTTTAACCGGAGGAATTGTCTGAAAACTTTAGGAGACCTCAGATGATATAGCAGTGTAAAACTGGCCAGAAGCAGGAGAATTTTAAATGACATGGCTAGGCCATTTTTACTAAAGACAAGGAGCACAGACTGGGGCTTCACTATACGTATTAAAGTGTCTGTTACCCCAACATTTCATACTCCTGATATGTGTCTGCTGTATCATGTACTTGTATGAAAATGTATCCTGTTCTCTTTGTATTGCTTCCTTGTGTGCAATCCCCGGTGTTCCTGCCAGTCCCTCTGCTTTCCTATTAAAAACCAACCACACTAAGCAGGAGAGCACAGCATGGTCAGTTCTCTAGCTGTGCTGGGAACTCAGCCTGTTCTCCTCCAATGATCAGACTTGCCCTGACATGCCCCCTCCCCCCCTCCCCGCACAGCCTTTCACTGGGTAGATCAGTGTGCTGCTGCTTCTCCTCCCCCAGCCTTATGTTGCTGGGATCATTGGAAATGCGATAATTTATAAAAAAAAGCATAAAAAAGGTATTTATAATGTTTTTTTATATCTATACACAAACTTTTGCATTTCATTTGTATTTTAAACGGAATGGGTTGTTTTACAAAGTGATTGTTTACAATTTCTTTAAGATACTGCAAAGAACAGAGAAACGTAAAACTGGCAGATGATGCAACAATGTAACACTGGCCAGAAGCAGTACGAATTTAAATAGTAAAGCTTCACCCAATTTACTAGAGACAAAGAGCACAGGATGTGCCTTTACTACAAGGTAATAGAACTAACCACTGTATGCCTAAATATTACATATGCCTTGCGGATAGGGGTGCAGGGAATGTGAGTGATATAATCTGAGATTGCTTAGGTGCTTACTGTTCTTGTACTTTTTTTCTTTAAACAATGTATTGATAGACGAAGAGTTAACTATCTGTCAGTTGCTGTGGACAGATTTTGGACCTTAAAAGGACATTTGGTTGTCCAGATCTGTGCACACAAGCAGGGCACATGAGAAAATGTATCCCAGCTTTGGAATTCAAAGAACTCAAGCAAGGTTTTGTCAAAGTAGATCTAACAACTAAAATATCCTATAAGCTTTAACATGATATCACTTGGAAAAATGGTTGTTAACCACTTTCACACTGCGCACAGTATATTTACTGCGGCAGAGCGAAGATCGAGAGAGGGAGAGATCGCCAAGCCTGCAAATCCTTTATAATTTTTGCTATTAGCTGTGGGTAATTCAAGGAATATAGGGAGGACGGATCCCTGCCTATGAGGATGCCCAGGTATTTAATATGTCCCCGTGCTATCAAAAAAGGAGAAGAAGACCTCCAAGACCTCGCCCTATGGGAATTGAGGGGAAGCACCTCGCTTTTGTCAAAATTTATTTTCATACCCGTACAATCCCTGAACGTTTGAAGGGTATGTTTTAAAAAGATAAAATCCTTGGTTGGGTCTGAAGAGAACAGAACAATGTCATCGGCGAAAAGAGCCGATTGGCATGTTCTGTTTCCTATGGGGATGC
Source organism: Glandirana rugosa (assembly GCA_018402905.1). Taxonomy (NCBI): domain Eukaryota; kingdom Metazoa; phylum Chordata; class Amphibia; order Anura; family Ranidae; genus Glandirana; species Glandirana rugosa. The sequence continues at coordinate 824,927 of BLSH010248537.1, read as the reverse complement.
CGCTGATTCCCTGGGGGGAGTTGAGTATGCGTGAGAGGGGTTCTATTGCTAGATTAAATAGGAGTGGTGAGAGAGGGCATCCCTGGCGAGTTCCCTTAGCCAAGGGGAACTCCCTGGATGTAAAGCTCGGAGTGACCAGACGGGCTGTTGATTTCGCATACCTTTCTTGTATAAAATTAAGGAAAGGACCCGTGAGGCCGAAAGAGGGTATTACCTGAAAGAGCCAATCAAAACTAATATTATCAAACGCCTTTTCGGCGTCTAGCGCTATTATGGCGATATCCTTATCAGGGTACCTCTTGGCTTGCTCCAGGATAAGGAGTACTTTCCTAATATTTAGGGCGGCTGACCTACCTTGAACAAAGCCTGATTGTGCAGGGTGGATAATAGAGGGAAGTATGGTGGCCAGGCGCGACGCAATAATTTTGGATAGGATTTTCGCGTCCACGTTTATAAGTGAGATTGGCCTATAAGAGCCTGGGGAAAGGGGATCTTTATTGCCTTTGGGTAGGAGTTTGATATATGCTTGGTGTCCCGTAAGTAGATAGGGACCACCATTCCAAATGGATGTATAGACGTGATGTAGCGTATCTGGTATATAGTCTGAGGTCAATTTGTAGAATTCCACCGAGAGGCCATCAGGTCCAGGGGCTTTATTTCCCGCCATGGACTTGATGGTGTCCCGGACCTCAGGAAGGGTAATTGGAGCATTTAGGGTCTCTAATTGTGTTGTGTTGATTTTAGGGAGGTTGGTAGACATTAGGATGTTTGCCGCAGTATTGACGTCGATGTCATCTTTCGCGTATAGGGCTCTGTAGTAGGATGTGAGAATGTTTTCTATTTGAGTTGGGTCTGAGGAGATGTTGCCCTTTGGGTCCCTAAGGGATGAGATGTGTGTGGGGGTGAATCGGCCTGAGACCATCCGTGCTAGCAATTTTCCGGCTTTGTTGCCATGTTTGTGAAAAAATAGTTTGGAATGTAATTGGTGGGTTGCTTCCTGATTAGCCGACCATTGGTCGAACGCTTGTTTAGCATGTTGCCAGGCCAGGGTGTTCTCAGGAGTGCGCGACTGGTTGAGTCGTCTTTGGGCTTCTTTAAGTGAATCACCTGCTTTCTGCATATTGGTGAGAATTTGCTTCTTAAATTTACTGGCATATGAGATAATATGTCCCCTGAGGAAGGCTTTGCCCGCCTCCCAATAGAGGTTGGGTGATTTGCGGTATTCCTTGTTTTTCTCCTGGTATTCTGACCAGGCTTGTTGGAGAGAGGATTTTAGTTCCTCGTTCTGCGCTAAGTAAGAGGGGAACCTCCAGGGCGCTCCTGGTGCCCTATGGGTCAGGCTGGAGAATTTGACAGTCACTGGGGAGTGATCGGAGATCGCCATATCTTCAATGGTTGCGGACGCTATCTTGGGGAGTAGGGCAGGGGATGCAAACAAATAATCAATGCGGGAAAATGTCTTATGGGGGTGAGAGTAGAATGTATACTCCTTATCAATTGGATGAAGCATTCGCCAGACATCTGTCAGGTGGAGTGAATCAATCGCTCCAGCCAGTGGTGTCGGGTGAGAATGTGTTGTATTGGATTGCGTGGGGTGCTGCGGGGAGCGGTCGTCAGAGGGGTGCATGATCGAGTTGAAATCACCCCCCCAAGATATGAAGGGGTTCCGCTACCTGCAGGGCCCATGTGGTTAAGTTGTGGAAGTACGATTGTGAAGGGGAGTTGTCTGCATATATGTTAGAAATGGCAATATCTCTGCCATCTATAGTTAAGTTGAGGGTGACCCTGCGGCCTATTGAGTCTGATGGTATCCCGTATGCAATAGGGGAGTTTTTTGTTAAGAAGAATAGCTACCCCTGCTTTTTTCCCTTGAGCAGGTGAGCCTACCACTTCACCCACCCACAGTTTGCGGAGTCTCGGAAGGTCCTCGCCCCCTAAGTGTGTCTCTTGCAATAGGGCCACATCCGCCTTAAGCTTTTTCAGGTGTCTGAGGATTTGCATGCGTTTTTGGGGCGATCTCAACCCTTTGACGTTCCACGAAACTAACGTTAGGTTACTCCCGAGCTTGGTGGGATCCATAAAATAATGATTTGGAGATTGAGGTCATGGGGGGGCCCTGACTGGGGCCTCCATGGGTGGAATCTGCCCAAGCTGGGGAGTGGACACAGTGCAAAATAAGTGCTTCTGCTGACTGAGAGAAGAAAAGCAAAACATTGAACACATCGGAAGAATGTACCAATGAAAATAAGTCTTAATGACTTCACTTTTTTCCACATAAAGGGGGCACAAACCAACTTTCAGGGCCCGTCCCTGCCAGATTCAGGAATGTTGGGGGCATCATCCCGGTGGGGGTAAGAGTAGGTATAGGGGGGGAGAGGGAGGGGAGGGTAAAGGGATGGGGAAGGGGAGAAGGAGGGTGGAGGAGGGATGTCAGACCAAGTCTCTGAAAGAGGTGTGACGGTGAGTAAAGGAGCCCTCCAAGTTTTTCCGAAGATCCATAGATTTTCCTGCTCCATGTGCCCTGAGGTGATGGTGTCCCCTCCTAGGCCATGAGGTCCCGGGAGAGGAAACCAGTCACCTGGCAGCGGAGCTGGGGGGATCAGTAAAAAACAACAATTCAATAACATGAGAAAACAGTAAACAGTAAGAAACATTAATGGAATTACCATAGCTTCACAGCCTACCACAAACTGTATTTTTGCTTGTTGTTCTGCATATATAGATATGGGCCCTCCTTGGGGTGGCCCTGGTAAGGCAGTTACAGATACAGTTTGACTATCGATCCGCCATGGTGCGGGCAAAGTTAGGAGTGGTCAGGTGGACCACAGCAGGTTAAGTAGCGTGTGACAGGTGTCGGTGATCATAAGCTCAGGCTTTGTGCTGTGTGATCTGAGATGTCCCTCATCAGGCAAGCTTTGGGAGAGGTTCCGATGGGCCGAAGCGTACTCTCTTGTATGGGGGTTTTGTAGGGCTACCAGCCTTGTTGGTCAGGAGGGATGATTTTTTGGGTAGAGTCAAGGTGGAGGCCTCCGACTGTGGAGTCTGATCCATATCCGGTTGCAAGGAATTATTGATATACATCTCTGCTTCCAGTGGTGTGTCAAATGAGAGTTTTTCTCCTTGTGGCATCTGGAAATAAAGTATGGCTGGGTAGGCCAGGCTGAACCTGATGTTGAGGTCGTGGAGAGTAGAGCAGATAGGTGAGAATGCCTTTCTTCTCTGCATGATTTCTATGGAGTAGTCCGCAAATATCAGTAGAGAGTGGCCTTCAAATGTCAGGGAGCGGGATTTCCTGAAGTTTTGCAGAATGGCCTGCTTGTCTGCATAGTTTAAGTATTTCACTATGACCGCTCTGGGCTTTGCTCGTGTGTCTGAAGGTTGGCCCAGCCTGTGAGCATTTTCCCCCGTGCAAGGGGTGCGAAGCCCCAATAGATCAGGTATGGCTACTGCACAGATTTTAGAGAGAGAATGAGGAGAGTATGACTCGGGGAGGCCTATGATTCGAAGGTTATTCCTCCTGGCCCTGTTCCCTAAATCTATTACCTTGTCTTGGAGCTCTTTTTGTGCTGTAGTAAGTTTTGCGACTGATGCGATTAGGGCTGTAGTATCGTCCTCAATGTTGGATATTCTGTCCTCAGTTTGCTCCAGTCTGGATGCCTGCGCCTGCATCTCCTTATGAAGGTGTTCTATCCCTTTCTGCACAGCCGTTTCGACCGCATCCGCGATGATAGGCTTCATGAGCTCCGCGACCGCCTGTGCAATATCAGCCGGAGAAGAAGGGTCAGTTGTTAAGGAGCCCTTTTGCTGCTGGTGTTGTGAGGTGGCAGAATTGTCCATGTGCTGGAGCGTGGCAGGTGCTATTAGCTTAGCCGCATATGACATTGTTTGTGCCCGAGGCTGTGGGGCGCCGGCCATGTTGGCTGCGGCGTGCATCTTCTCACTCCCTTGGGACGACTGAGATGCGGTCGTTCGTTGCCCGGATCGCTCTACAAAACGATCCATGTACTCTCCTGGGGTTTGGAGGGGTCAGGAGGGGGCTTACCACCGAGAATCGCCGCGATTCGCTGCTGTTTGAGGCTGTATCTTTGGCAGGGGAGCGGAGCTGATGCCTCCTAGCTCCTCTTCATGCGGCGCCGGAACCGGAAGTCGAGAACACATCTTATCAGTGCACAAAGGGACAGGCTGTGGAAAAATTACAATTGCAACAATTTGCAAATTTGCCCTGTGAAAAAAAACATGCAGCCTGCTATGACAGTAGTGCAAGTGGGTTATGACAGGAAGCGGAGGGGATGTGGCTACATGTTTCATAGCAGACGGGAGTTTTCCTATGGTTTGATTAAGGGGCCCTCCTGTCTGCCCTGAAACATGTAGCCACATCCCCTCCACTTTCTGTCATCACCCAGCTGAGAGAGGTGCTGTTTTGGAGCCACAGCCATCTTGCCACTTCTGGAAGCTGCTGATGCTTATGTTCCAGCCTGAAGTATGACAGCTGCACTTCCTTCAAGAACTGTGCTTCAACTAGTCGTGTTCCTGCTGAGCTCTGCAGCCTCACAGTGACCCTATGGCGATCTATATGGGTCTATGACAAGCCTTGATCTACTTTTATCTAGTGAGTGCATTTTAATTGTCTTTTTTAATAAATCACTACACCTAGGTGGAGGCGCCCTCTTGTGTTTGATTTTTAGAAGTCTAAAAAATAGTACATCCTATATCCTTTTTTAATACTATGGAAAAATAAAATAAAAGAGTCAACAAAAAGTCTCACCTTAGACATTTATTAAGATTACAGTATTAAATATCATTCCTAAGGTCAAGCCCAGGTCCATACATGTTGGCTTATGTAAATGGTGTATACAATCAGGACATTCCAATGTCCCAAACCTATGATGAATACAATTCAAAGTCCTTGCACACTTTTCTGACAGAAGCATACATGTGTGTGTAGGAGCAAAAAAAAAGGAGTAAGAAATTAGTCTACGGAATGACTAGTGCTATGTTCAGACAAGGCGGACTAAAAGCAGCAGGATTAACCTTGTATTTGAGACTTTCATTAAACTCAATAGGAACAGATGCTTAGTAGGAGTCAGGTAATGGAAAGTAATGGTGGCCTTGGTAGTCATAAGTTTATTTGCTTCATTTTGCTGATACTTATGACTTGCATATTCATTAACATGTTGTTTTGAAAATGAAGCCTTTCATATAAACATATATTTACTTAGCAGGATCCCATTTGAAAACATCATGTTGGTCGATGCAAGTCTTTCTACAATAATAAGCATGTATACCAAAGTAGGTTCATGAATGTATTGAACCTTTTTGTGGGAATAAAGAAGAATGCTCACAAATGAAATCTGAATTAGGTCTTGAAAGCTCCCACAAAATTAGCACTAAATTACATTATTAGTAGGAGAACACAGGAAAGAGAAACATTTTTTTCTATTAACCACCTCAGTACTGGCATGTTTCCCCCACTTCATTTCCAGTCCATTTTTTGGTCTTCGGCACTGTGATACTTTGACTCACAATTACTCATGCAATATTGTATAAGGTTTTTTTTTTTTTCTGAGACAGATAAAGTTTACTGTTGGTGGTATTTAACCACTTCAATACTGGACACTTTTACACCTTTCTTGCCCAGGGCAATTTTCAGCTATAAGCGCTGTCACAGTTTGAATGACAATTGCGTGGCCATACAACACTGTACCCATATGAAATTTGTATCATTTTTTTCACACAAATAGAACTTTCTTTTGGTGGTATTTAATAACCCCTGTGTTTTTTTTCACTAAATAAATGGAAAAATAATGAAAATTAAAAAAAAAAAATGTTTCTTCGTTTTTGTTATAACGTTTTGCAAATAAATAATCTTTCTTCATAAATTTAGGCCAAAATGTATTCTGCTACATTTCTTTGGTGAAAATAACCCAAATCAGTGTATATTATTTAGTCCGTAGGAAAGTTATAGTCTGCAAACTATGGTACATATACAGTATACGGGCCTGTCTCATTTCTTGAGGACCAAAAATGGCAGGACAGTACAAATACCCCCAAATGACCCTTTTTGGAAAGTAGACAGGTCAAGGAATTTAGTAAGAGGCATGGCAAATTTTTTGAAGTTTGTAATTTTCATTTTTTTCACAATTTTATTTAATTTTTTAAATACTGTCACCAGTGCAGTACAGTGTGATCATATAACTGGTGTGTCAGTGAACAGGGAAACTGACTGGTGACAGTATGTATATATAAAAAAAAAAGTATTAAATATTTGTTTTACAATTACATTTTTATTTTTTCTACAATTACTTTCTACTAGGGTAACACTGTATTACTCTGGTCACTGTATAAAAAAAAATTGTCTATATTGCCTATAACTGTGATTTTTTTTCTGAATGAAACCATTTGAACCATTGTTTTTTCTGAATGAAAACTATTAGTTCAGAGTTTACTATTGTGATTAGCTGTGATTGGCCACGCTAATCACATGGTACAGACTGGCTGTGATTGGCCCTGTCTGTACCCTGTGATCACAGAGCCCATCACAATAGTACACATGAATGGCATGAAACAAAGCCATTGATTGCGTACAATTGTCATGTGATCTGCTATGATTGGCCACAGCAATCACATGGTACTGGCAGCGGGCTGGTACAGTGATCTGTCACCAGACGTGTCCGGTGGATACCACCGTCATATGACACCCTAATAATATGGTGGATAATGGTGCTAAAGGGGTTAATAACCACCAAGGATTTTTTTTTGTTTAAAGACCCACAATTTTAATAAAAACCTATGTCCCTTAATTGTTTTCATAAAACACAGCAAATAAAAATGCCAGAACTGTATGAAAAAACCCTGAAATTATCCATTTTGGAAAGTGGACACCCCAAGGTCTTATTTTTGCCACATTTTTTGGAAATAAAGGAACATGCTGATATTGAGGGGGCAGAGGAGAGATCTGGAGTTAATAGACTCCAGATATCTCAGTAAAGAGTGCTTGTCACACTACCCATGCTATCACAGGGGCTGTTGTTCGAGTTGATAAAAAAAAAAATGTAAAGAGAATGTAAAAATAAAAAACAAAAAAATAAAATAAATAATAAATGTTAAGAAAAATTAAAGTATCCCCGTCCCCTTTTGCTTGCGTGTAAAAGGCAAATGCATACGTAGGTTGCGCACATATATGTAAATTGTACACTGTGTGCAGAATTATTAGGCAAATGAGTATTTTGACCACATCATCCTCTTTATGCATGTTGTCTTACTCCAAGCTGTATAGGCTCGAAAGCCTACTACCAATTAAGCATATTAGGTGATGTGCATCTCAGTCATGAGAAGGGGTGTGGTTTAATGACATCAACAGCCTATATCAGGTGTGCATAATTATTAGGCAACTTCCTTTCCTTTGGCAAAATGGGTCAAAAGAAGGACTTGACAGGCTCCGAAAAGTCAAAAATAGTGAGATATCTTGCAGAGGGATGCAGCACTCTTAAAATTGCCAAGCTTCTGAAGCGTGATCATCGAACAATCAAGCGTTTCATTCAAAATAGCCAACAGGGTCGCAAGAAGCGTGTGGAAAAACCAAGGCGCAAAATAACTGCCCGTGAACTGAGAAAAGTCAAGCGTACAGCTGCCAAGATGCCACTTGCCACCAGTTTTGCCATATTTCAGAGCTGCAACATCACTGGAGTGCCCAAAAGCACAAGGTGTGCAATACTCAGAGACATGGCCAAGGTAAGAAA
>BLSH010248537.1:760290-771276 GCA_018402905.1 Glandirana rugosa | reverse complement strand
AGATGTACGTCCCACGGCCTGCGTAACTAAGGTTACCTTCCCCACCAAAGAAAACTTCGTACACTAACCTCGAGGAAGGATTGGTTACTGTGGTGTTTCGAAGATTAGGTGAGGGACCAGTAGAGAGCGGAGTTGATGACGTTGAGGGAGGAGTGACCGAATGGAGATTTATCCGATAGGGGTGAAGTCAGGTAATACTTAAGACGACGGTCCGAGTAGGTGGAATTTTTGGCGAGTCGCAGACGATGTGGGGATACAGTTAGGGAGGTAACCGACGGTGAGTTGGTTACATAATTTAAGTTCTATGATTGTTATTGTAGGTGTTGGACCGGGGGGCGATGTAGCGATTGGACCAGAGTTTTATGGTTGGTTTAGCTAGAGAAGCGAGGAGGGTTCTGGAGGACGAGCAATCGAGGGAACAGTGGAGTACCTGAAGGCCAGCATGGGATGAGGTGACAAGGGAGCTAACGAGCAGGAGGTCTTGGGAGGAGCGAAGAGATCGATTTGGTTGGTATTTTGAGACCAGGTTAGCGATGTAGCGGGGGGCCAGGTTGTGGATGTTATTGTTAGTATCTTGAATTTAATACATTGGTTGAGTGGCAGCCAATGGAGGGATTGACATAGGGGTGTAGCAGACGCTGAGCGGTTTTTAAGGTGGATGAGCCTGGCAGCAGAATTCATAATGGACTGAAGTGGGGATAGCCTATTTAGAGGTAAGCCAGTGAGGAGGGAGTTGCAGTAGTTGAGGCGAGAGATGACCAGGGAGTGGATTAGAAGCTTTGTGGTGTCATTGGTTAGGAAGGAGCTCCAATCACATGCTTCAAAAGAAACCACCCCTTCCATTGGAATCAATGCGTCCGGCACCCTGCATGTAGATAAGGGGGCTGGGCGTATGGATGGGGGGGCTGCCCTTGCGCCCCTTTTGGAGCGGCCGCCACTGATCTATGGTCAGTTGTTGTGTTATGCCACTGAATATCTTGTCTCTCAATACACAATATATTTTATTTTTGAAAGAACCATTAATCACATTAGGACGGCCAGCACACACTAAGCAAGGAACTCAAACATTCTTAATGCCACCTTGGACAAACACTTTATAGAGTTCCCAAAAACTATATTCTACATTAAGTTACAAAATGCACTGATGTGATAAAATACCTAGACACCATTCATCTGTTATTTTAATTATTATATTAAGGGTAATATCTGGCGTTCCACTTACTAAACTTGTTTGGGATTTTTTTTTTTCAAATTTTCCCTCTTTCTTCCTAGTTCATACCTTTGTAACGTAAAATACAGTATATGTATCCAAGTCAGCTACCAAATTAAAGCACTGTCCCCTTCTACCCAAAACAGCTATTTATTGGGATAGGCTTCAAAGGCAAAACGTCATAGGATGCAACACTGGCAAAAAAAAACATTGCATTCTACCGAATGGGTAAAGTGACTGTGGGGTTAACTTCCTAAAGCTGCAGAGTGTAAAATCTGCTGCAGCTGTACATGTTGCTTTGATGAAGGCTTCATAGCAAAAACATATCAGATTATAGCCTGTACCCGTGTACCCATGTAACAAATGAAGTGCTTTTATTGAAGAGCATCCCAGTTGCCAGCCTTCCTGATTCAAGAATTGCAGCTGTACATGGTAGACAATCAGCTTCTAAGGGCCGGTTCACACTGAGGCGATCCTAGGCGATTTGCGATCGGACTTGTGTCGCCCCAATTCGCCTCAAATCGCCTGACATCAGAAATCCCATTGGAATGAATGGAGCCGTCTTAATATGCGCTACTCAAGTCCAAAGCGATTCCAAAAAAGGTGGACGGATCCCCGTCTATGAAAGCGACTTTCCAGGAAGAAGAACATTATTTTGCCAGAAGACACACCTCTCATGTCCCAGGTACTCATGTTGAAATCCCCTGAATTCGCCTGAAATCGCCTAAAATCGCCTGATATCGCGCAGAAGTCGCGCCGCTTCGCCTTTTCAAATCGCCTAGCAAAGTCGCCCCGAAGTCGGATCGCTTCAGTGTGAACCGGCCCTTACTTTAGCTTGTTCAATTAACTCCTTGGCACCGACACCTCCTGGACCATTAAGGGGTTTCAGTTGTCGAGAGGAGGGGCAGGGTTTATCATCATGTGACCACTGTGATTGAGAGCTTTCCGCTAGCCTCTGGTAACTTTTCCGGGAGCGTGGTTAAGCTTTGAAAAAAAAAACTAGAAGCTGATTGGTTGCTAGGCAAAGCTGCACCAGATTTTGCACTCTCCAGTAGTAGTATATCAACCCCAGTGTATTTTTAAAGGAGCAGCAACCCATCTGAGGCCCATATTCTAAACAGGTCAGTCATCATGTCTATTAACTGCTATTTATTTTTTTAAGGATTTCATACTTACACAATAACAAAATATGTGACGCGTCTTTCAACCTGTTATTGTTATTGCTCCTCTTTATATTAACATGAATGTCATATCAAGTTGTTAAACTCACCATTGGTTTTATTGCTGCTATTTTTTTTCTTGCAGTATGTATTATTTATGTAATTGATGATTTAGCGTATTATCCTATTTTCTATAGTTTCTCTTAAGCAGCAGCATGACAAATATAACTATGTTTGCTATTGCTTGGAGCTTTCATTGCAATAATAAGACATACTTAGTTTTATTATACAGAGCAGTCTCTTGACGTTCAACCGCATTGTCTTTTGACTGTTAAGAATGTTTTGAGCCAAGAAATCGCTTTTCTCAGTTAAATATCTGAACTCATATTATGTAACTGTTTATGTTTTTAAATATCTACTATCTTTTTTTCATACCCTCTTTTTTCATTCCGAGACTGTCATTAGAGCACGTATGCAGATCATGGAAATCAGAGAAATGTCAAATGTCTTAGGCCTCGTACACACGGTTCGACGGTCGTACGACCGAACGGACCAAATCGTATGTTGGCTGTTGTATCTAGCATACTGACATGCACTACACGATCGTACAACCAAGCTGAACGTAGTGATATGAACGTATAAAGAGAAAGTTCAGGTGCATGTAATTAGCATCCGGCCGTTCCTGACTTCTGAGCATGCGTGTTTTGCACAATACAACTTGTTGGACAAACTTCTTTGTACACACGATACAACGGTCGTATGACCGCTTGTTGGTACTACCAACTTTTCTAGTTTGCTCATACAACTCCCATTGTACGACCGCCATACCTCAGCTGTTCTAATCGCACGTACTAACGATCGATTTTGCATACAAAGCCATATTTTAGAACAATAATATGGCTCTATGCGGCTGCAATAGACTTTTCCTATACAAGTTGGAGATGATTTTATAACAATAATATGGCTCTATGCGGCTGCAATAGGCTTTTCCTATACAAGTTGGAGATGATTTTATAACAATAATATGGCTCTATGCGGCTCCAATAGACTTTTCCTATACAAGTTGGAGATGATTTTAGAACAATAATATGGCTCTATGTGGCTGCAATAGGCTTTTTCTATACAAGTTGGAGATGATTTTAGAACAATAATATGGCTCTATGCGGCTGCAATAGACTTTTCCTATACAAGTTGGAGATGATTTTAGAACAATAATATGGCTCTATGGCTCTATGCGGCTGCAATAGACTTTTCCTATAGAACTTGGAGATGATTTTAGAACAATAATCTTTCCCTTAAAGCAACAGCTGGAGCCTTTCCCTGTATAACTTGGAGATGATTTTAGAATCTAAAATCATCTCCAAGTTCTATAGGGAGAGGTTCCTACTGTTGCTTAAAGGGACAGATTATTGTTTCTTGCACAAAATTAAAAAGTGCATCTACATAGCTGGTTTTAAAAAAAAAAAATTGTAAAAACTACATTTGCGGCCAGCGGTGCATTTCTTGCACAAAAAAAAAAAAACAGTGTTGGCTACCTCCTCCACCGCCACTTTCACCGCCTCCTCAACCTCCAACTCCACATCCACCTCCATTTTTGTTTTTTTTACGTGATTTTAGCTTAAATATTATTGTCCCTATCCTCCCTTTCTTTGTAGGGCACTTGTCCAACTCTTACCCCCATTTTCCTTCCTTTTGCTGACCTCTAGGATTTGCCAGGATTTTGTTACAGCCATTTTCGTGCCTAAAAGTTTGGGTCCTCATTGATTTCAATGGGGTTCGGGGTCCGGGTCAAAGTTCGGGTCAAGTCCGGACCCGAACCCGGACTTTGTACGTAAGTTCGGCCGAACCTGCCGAACCCGGACTTCCAGAGGTTCGATCAACTGTAGCAAAGATCACTTTGTACAGCCAGGGTGCAAGAATAGCTATGTACAAGTTGCAAGGATCGCTTTGTAAAGGCCTGTACATAGCGATACTTGCACCCTGTACATAGCTATCCTTGCACCCTGGCTGTACAAAGCGGTCTTTGCTCCTTGTACTTAGCGACCCTTGCACTCTGTGCATAGCAATCCTTGCACCCTGTGAATAGCGATCCTTGCACCCTGGCTGTACAAAACAATCTTGGTTGAGCCTTGGGTGACATCATGAAATGCACTGTGGAAGGCTAGACAGGAGACAGCCTGATGCGCTAGCCTGCCAAGTGTCTACTGTTCTGTTCTGCTCCTGCTGTCACGCCACAGCAGCAGGACAACCACTGTGGCAGGCTAGCAGGGGAGAGCCACAGTGGTGCAGTAAGGTATGGTGTTTCCCCACCATGTTTTACCGCACCAGGTGAAACCAACCCTAGTGACGCCACTGCTATCAGTTATATTAACAAAATGTGCTGCATTAATTAATCTGATAAACAATGTGATTACAGTTATTTTTAATCTTTTTCCAAACATGGTGTTCCTATGTATTGCACACTGCACTCGTGGTGCACATGGCACTAATAATGCTTTCATTACATGTTTGCATTCTTTCAAGCCCTGATTAGAATTAGCCTGCCTATGTTACGCCCCTTGTTACCATACAAGTACAATTGTAATATTAATGTGATACCTATGCAATCATGTGTATAAAAACCTTCAATTGTGTCAAATAAAACAGAGTTATTTTGGAAAGTTGCTGAGCGTATCTTTTGCGTCTGTTCCCTACTGCAGCAGTTATTATTAATTTGGAACCACTAATCAATATGAGGATAGGAGTTGCAGATCTATAAAATATCCAGAACAAATACCTTCAACCCTTTGTTCAACCAGCAGGAGCAAATAAATATACCCAGCATTTCTGTGCATTGGGAAGCACATGCCTCGTTTTCTTTTCTCTCTCTGTACATCATTGGTGCTTGGTGATTGGCAACTGAGGGGCCAAGGTCAAGAGAGAGTCCTTTTCTCTGTGTAAGCTCCACTGATGAAGATTGTTAAATATTGGGTAGTTTAACATCTTGGCACTTGTCATGTTGATTCTTCTAGAATCGATCAATGTTTTGTGAGATTGGGTGCTCATGTGTAATAGATCATTCAATGGACTTTTTTTTTTTTTTTGCTGAGTTACATTTCATTTCAGGAGCTTGTATTTGTTAGCCAAATGTTTCTAAACTTTGCTTAGAATATTTACATAATCTGACCACCACATTTAATATTTAGAGGTGCCACCTGCCCCCCCTGATCTTGACAACCACTCTGTTAAGGTTAATCATTAGGAGCCAACTGCAACACTTGAGCTAAAAGCAGCCACAGTACAAATAAACTTTTCCATAATAGTACCTGAAACTGGCTTCCATCACTGAACACTTTCTTCAACAAAGATGTACTGCTCATAAGTCACGAGAATCATAAACTACCACTTAAAAACAGGACTGAGCTACACCAGCAATATATATATATATATATATATATATATATATATACACACACATTCTTGGAAACACCAATTGTCTCTAGTGTAAATCATAAATAGGTGCACTGATACGTATTTCTTTTGCTGCTGGCCTCTGACCTGCTGTCATTATACTGAAAGCACTGCTTAGTAGTAAGGTATATACCTTTGTCAGCTTCCATGCTTTTACAGAGAACTGAAAGGGGAAAATCAGGGAGAGTAAGCATTCATCTTTTCCATTTTCAGCATTTTAATGCAGCACCTATTGATTGCATTCTCATCTTAGACACTATTCTTAGACAGTAATCAGTACACCAGGTGCAACAGTATTTGACCCTGCTGAAAGAAGAATTTTTCAATTTTTTTCACATGATTTAGTTTCTGATGCAACAAAGTACATATACTACTTTGTACCATTTCTTAGTACCCTAAAACGCAAGTAGCAATGTCATCCTTGGCACATGGTTACCCGATATCGCAGCTAGTGAGCACTCAGCCACTTTGCTTTATTGAGCCTGTCTCTCTGGCTCCCAACAAAGCCTCACTCACTCTGTATTCCTCATGTTGGTATTTGCCTTGGGAAAGTGTTGGGCGCTGGACACGGGTGCTACAAATCAAAGCAGTTGTCTCCTTGTTAGCTGAGGTGTCGGACGGCCATGCACCAAGGGGGTACCCTGTCTGACATTGCAGCTAGTGTATTAGGGCACCTAGGACGATGGAACATAGTATTACATGTAATGTATTATTTTATTGTCTGTGCTACAGAGCTTTTAAACAAAACAGCCATTAAAGGCACTAGTTAACAATTAGGCTAGGCATATATGGTTTGAAGTTTGTTCCATGGTAAAAGTATTACATCTCAACATATTATAGATAAAGCTACAAATGGACATATACTGTAATTTCTGTCAGGATTATGACAAGGAAGATAAGTTCTGCATTTCTAAATCCCTCCAGTAAAGTCGACTAGAAAGAAAATAGTTGATATCAATGTTTTGGCCCAACTGTATTAACATCACATCTCAAGGGAATTGATGATGAGTAAAAAATGTCTACTTCTCATGCTCCCCAGGAACTAAAAGATATCATAAAAAAACATCTGCAAAAGAACTTGAATGTATTTCCCTTCTTCTAAGAGCCAGTGGAAAGGAATTAGTAAAGCTTCAAGAATACAGTTACATCTGAGTTAAATTTTATTTACAAGGCTAGCTTCTACTTTTACAGTTAAACACCTCAAGGCTAGCATGTTTCTTTATTTCCCCAAAAAACTGTGGCATAAATTAGATCACTTTGGGTGCTGCAGGGTGGGTTTGTGCTGAGGAAGTGTGGGCAAGAAGGGGGTAGCCATTTTAGGCCCCCCCTTTGCCTCATGGGACTGCGGCATCTGCAAAAATAAGACACATTGTATTGTTTTCAATGGGGCTTTTGTTGTGATAGGCCAGTTAGTGTCACATGATCTGGAAGGTTATGGAAGGTTATAATGTTATTCAGGGATACTTCAGTTAGGGTCATATGACCTCCCCCCAGAACCTTCTAGAAACCTTGGTGGGCCTATTTAAGGAGACCACCACTGGGGCTGTCTGCCAGTCACCAGTGGGTTTTCCAGCACAAGCGGCTTCAGGCAAGAAGACTCCTCTGGCGACATGAAAGCGCTTATCCGGCACTTATTAGAGTGGGCCGAATCAGCAGGAGGAGACAACTGGATCAAGAGGTGTCTTGCCTTACATGCGAGTCAAGATACCACTGGAGCAGTCAGGGAAACCAGCGGAGCAGCAGAGATGGCATCGCGGTTTGGTGACGGCAGAGAGGGGCAGCAGCTTCCGTCCCAGATGGGAGACGAAGAGGTGCCAGCGAAACAACTCCTGGACGACAGGGGACAGGAAGGCGTTATCGAGGGAGAAGAGGAGGAGCCTCGGAGAGGGTCTAAGCCAGGGTTCTCAAACTGACGGCCCTCCAGCTGTTGCAAAACGGCAACTCTCATGAGGCATTGCAAGGCATGACTCACAAAGGCAGAGGCATGATGGAACTTATAGTTTCGCAACAGCTGGATGGCCACCAGTTTGAGACCCCTGGTCTAAGCAAAGGTGCCAACAGCAGAGGAGATACAGCCCAGCTCCACCTACAGCCCCACTCGGTGATGGGGTGCGGCCAGCTTCAGTATCAGGTCGTAGGCATGCATGCGCAGAAGAACTGGGGCCGGAAAGAGGTGGGTGAGTGATATCACGGGAGTCCTTTTGTCTCCTCAGCAACTGAAGACACCGGGAAGCCTGCCAGGCCCTGCAAGTGTGGCAGTTGGTGGGGCAAGACCAGCTGGAATAGAAGACATGCAGCCAGCCAGGAAAGAATATACAGGCAGCATCACACTGGTGAGGTGTGCATCACTTACACCTGCACATGCAGAGTTCAGCAACTCTTCAAATATTCCTGAGTCTGACCAGTCATTGCAATTATCCAATTAATCATCTTCTTTGGAACAACTTATCTCTTCTTTGAGAAAGAAAAATATTTCTAATTACAATTAGGTCCACCTATTGGTCTACCTGGAGATGGGAAAGCAGGAGTCTGGGCATAAGCTTTATCTGATGTGAAACCTATATCCCAGGGTTCTGTTGTGGCATCTTGGGTATCTGACACTCCTATTGTTGAACCTGTTATATGTCCAGGTAAAGAAGTAAACAAGGAATGCATTCCTTGTGTGCGATATGACAGAAAAGACGATAGAATGGATGAGGACAAACGAAACCAGTAATAAAATCGTTCTATAGCTGGTTGCAAACATTCAATATTTATTCCAGCATCCTCTATGAGAAATATTCAGAGAAAAGCCCAGCGTTGTTCCAGCATATACAGTATCTCACAAAAGTGAGTACACCCCTCACATTTTTGTAAATATTTTATTAAATCTTTTCATGTGACAACACTCAAGAAATGACACTTTGCTACAATGTAAAGTAGGGAGTGTACAGCTTGTATAACAGTGTAAATTTGCTGTCCCCTCAAAATAGCTCAACACACAGCCATTAATGTCTAAACCACTGGCAACAACCGCTTAGCATCATATCCAGAGGCTGTCTTTGCGAAATAGACCTTTGAGTGCGCCAGCATTGCTGCAGAGGTTGAAGGGGTGGGAGGTCAACCTGTCAGTGCTCAGACCATACGCAGCACACTGCATCAAATCGGTCTGCATGGCTGTCGTCCCAGAAGGAAGCCTCTTCTAAAGATAATGCACAAAGCCCACAAACAGTTTGCTAAAGAAAAGCAGACTAAAGACATGGATTACTGGAACCGTGTCCTGTGGTCTGATGAGACCAAGATAAAGTCATTTGGTTCAGATGGTGTCAAGCGTGTGTGGTGGCAACCAGGTGAAGACTACAACGACAATTGTGTCTTTCCTACAGTCAAGCATGGTGGTGGGAGTGTCATGGTCCGGGGCTGCATGAGTGCTGCCAACACTGGGGAGCTACAGTTCATTGAGGGAACCATGAATACCAACATGTACTGTGACATACTGAAGCAGAGCATGATCCCCTCCCTTCAGAGACTGGGCTGCAGGGCAGTATTCCAACATAATAACGACCCCAAACACACCTCCAAGGTGACCACTGCCTTGCTAAAGAAGCTGAGGGTAAAGGTGATGGACTGGCCAAGCATGTCTCCAGACCTAAACCATATTGCGCATCTGTGGTGCATCCTCAAATGGAAGGTGGAGGAACGCAAGGTCTCTAACATCCACCAGCTCCGTTGTGTCGTCATGGAGGAGTGGAAGGGGACTCCAGTGGCAACCTGTGAAGCTCTGGTGAACTCCGTGCCCAAGAGGGTTAAGGCAGTGCTGGAAAATAATGGTGGCCACACAAAATATTGACACTTTGGGCTCTATTTGGACATTTGCACGTAGGGGTGTGCACTTTTGTTGCCAGCGGTTTAGACATTAACCACCTCAGTACCGAGCCTGTTTTTTGGGTTCGGTGTTTACAAGTTTAAATCAGTTTTTTTTGCTATAAAATTACTTAGAACCCACAAACATCATATATATTTTTTTCTAACACCCTAGAGAATAAAATGGCAGTCATTGCAAAACTTTATGTCACACCGTATTTGCGCAGCGGTCTTCCAAGCGTGCTTTTTTTAAATAAATTCAGTTGTTTTTTTAGTTAAAAAATAAGAAAACAGCAAAGTTAGGCCAATTTTTTTCCATATTGTGAAAGATAATGTTACGCCGAGTAAAATGATACCCAACATGTCATGCTTCAAAATTGCGTCTGCTCGCAGAATGGCGACAAAGTTTGCAGCTTAAAAATCTCCATTGGCGACGTTTAAAAAATTCTACAGGTTAGCAGTTTTGCGTTACAGAGGAGATCTAGTGATAGAATTGTTGCTCTCGCTCTAACGATCGCACCGATACCTCACATGTGTGGTTTGAACACCATTTTCATATGTCAGATATCACTTCTCAAAGGTATTGTGAGTGGATAGCAAGTTTACACTGTTATACAAGCTGTACACTCACTACTTTACATTGTAGCAAAGTGTCATTTCTTCAGTGTTGTCACATGAAAAGATAGAATAAAAATTTAGATTAGAATTTTAGATAGATTTATAAAAATGTGAGGGGTGTACTCACTTTTGTGAGATACTGTAGGTATCATTACTAAAGCATGTAGAAGCTATAGTGGTTTTGCTTGGCTGATATATGAGGCATATCGATAAAAATTAGCAGTTCAGCCTTTTCTTACTTGGGGTTCAAAGGATGTGAGCCTTTGGTTAAATTTATTTTTACCTCACAAGCAGGGTTTTTCTCGTCAACAAAGCAATGCTCCTAGTAATGCTTCAGGGAGTGTCTATAGAAAAGGAATATGTTTCGCATTTAACGAAAGTCCCTGTAAATGGTTGAATGCAGTGGCGACTGGTGAAGTTTTAGGATGGGGGGGCGCCAGGCCCCGCCCTTCCTTTTTGACCCCTCCTACTTCTAATAAGCCCCACCCCTTATAGAATCCACCCACTCCGTCCCTTGTATTCCACATATTGTGCTCAGTATCACATCACAGGGCACAGTATACAGCTCAGCATCACAGGACACAGTACACAGCTCAGCATCACAGGACACAGTATACAGCTCAGCAGGACACTACGACTCGACATATGACACAGGACACTACGACTCGACACATGACACAGGACACTACGACTCGACATATGACA
>BLSH010248537.1:736534-756338 GCA_018402905.1 Glandirana rugosa | reverse complement strand
TTTTTTTTTTTTTTTCAGTCGGGCGGAGGGATGTCCACCGCGGCCATGTAACTGAAAGAAAAAAAAAAAAAAAAAGCCGAGGAACCGACATTGGACTGTCGGTTCATCACTCGGATAACCGGCCGGTAATTTCGGATACGTACAAAAAAAAAAAAAAAAAGAAAGTCAATGTACCGGCGCCACCTGTAGGGAGGCGGGCTGACTTTTTTTTTTTTTTTCTTTAGCTGGCAGGGAGGCGGCGCCAAAGCGCCCCTCACACACCAGCCGCCGCTGGTTGAATGCATGCAAGTATAGGCACGAATGTGCTTATTGTTCAGGTATGCATCCGGTGTCCAAGTGCTTTCGTATGCTCCTGGCAGCATCAGGCACATCTTCAAAAGACAATTTTTCAAAAAGTGGTAACCCCAGCGAATATCAAAAGAATGCCCCCATGGTTACAAATGTATCCAAATCAGCAGATGTCTTCTCTAATAATTGAGGGTTTTTTAGTGGGATTTCACCTTCTGTCCTTTGATGTTTCAGGTTGTACCATAGTTGGCATTTTGAAATCAGTTAATGAGTTCCCTTATGTTTGTATGGGAGAAATTATTTAAAGAAGTGACAGTTGGGAGAATGGAAGGTCCTTTCGTTTCCCCTCCATTTAAAATTTTTTAGGATATCCCCGTTGGAGATAATGCCAAAAAGAGCCTAATTCATACCGACTTATCCATCACTTGTCTTTTTCTGACGGCGATTCTTTGAACGATCAGATAGACCCAGAACTTGTATCAATATCCTATACAGGCATACCCCGCTTTAAGTACACTCACTTTACATACACTCACGAGCACGGACACACCCACAAGTGTACGTAAAGTGGCTAGCAAGTACAGACATTCAGGCAGCCGCAGTATGGCCTGGAAGAGGTGGAGCTGCTGCCCAGAGTTGTCACCAGTGAAAAGGCCGCAAGTGAAGAGGCAAAGTTGTCCGCTAGCCAGCCCAGAGTTGCACGCCAGCCATGCTCACCAGCCAGCCCAGAGTTGCCCGCCAGCCATGCCTGCCTCAACATAAGTGGATTACTGTACAGTACTAAAAAACGTAATTTCCTGACCTGACCACTACACCCAATGGCGCACCACTATAAGTCCTGATCCCCCCACTACAGCCCTTGACTCCCCTTGACAGTCCCTGACCCCCCCAGATGTGAAAAAAGGTATTTCTTCCCTTTAAATCCATTTTCGTTTTACATACATGCTCTGGTCCCATTGTTTTCTTAAAAGTGGGGCATTCCTGTACTTCATTTGAAACCCCAGTACAAAAATCATGTAAGTTAGGTCATAACTACCTTATGTCAAAAGCAGATATAAAATTGGCTTTTAGGCTTCTCCCCCTTGACCCTAGTTGTCTTAATTCTTTAGGAATATGTTTTGAGAACCAGTTTTACTGACAGTTGGACTGTCCCTTATCATGTTACTATTTTGAAGCATTTTCATCCTTCATAGGATGGGTTGTACACAAATTTGCTGATTCACAGTTTTCATACACTATTTAGATGACTCTCTGTTCATGGGAACAACTGAGTCAAATGATTGTCCACATCTACTTAAAGCGGAGTTCCACCCTGGAAAAAGGGTAGCTGCTGACTTTTAACAATTGGCCACTCACTTGTCCCTCGTTCCAGCGATGCAACCGCCCGAGGGCTCGCTCGTCTCCCCCTCCCCTCAGCAGTGCCGGCATCACAAGTGTGGGCACCCGGCTTTGGCTTCAAAACCGGGCGCTTGCTGCGCATGCGCGAGTCGCGCTGCGGCTTGTGAATGGCTCGGCTTATCTTCTGGGACCTGTGACGTGTCCAAGAAAATCGCCGAGAGGGAGGGGGGAAGGTGAACTTCCCTCTGGCTCCTCCCTGTGAAAACGGGGTCCACTACCCCCCCCAAAAAGTAACATGTCAATTATGGCATGTCAGGGGGCCACCTCCTCTTAAAGCTCCTCCACTTTTGGGTGGAACTCCGCTTTAATACATTATTTTCATTGTGTAATTATTAATGCATTCCTTTAGCTGAAGAGAATTTCCTTGGATACGGTAGCCGTGGAGTTTCGTTTGCCAGGAGAAAAAAGCCTGCCATCTATGGCCCCATGTGGGGAAGAAGGGGGTAGCTGTTTTAAGATTTCCTTAATCTCATTTGACCGCAGCGTCTGCAAAAATAAGCCCCATTGTGTTGTTTTCAAAGTTCTGGTAGGTTAGAAGGTCATTCAGGACCAGTTATGGTCATATAACCCCCCAGAACCTTCTAGAAACCTTGGGGGGACTATTTAAGGAGACCATCACTGGGGATGTCTGCCAGTCCCCAGAGGAAACCTTGGGGGGTCTATTTAAACCGGAGTTCTACCCACATTTTTCACACCTCACCATACAACACTAATGTGCATCCTTAAAATGAATTGACAATTCATTTTTTTTCTGTTGACTTAACTGATTTATGCCTATATCTAATTTCACTTCCTCCTTTAGGGGCTGCTGCGCCGTATGTCATTTTCGGTTTTGCATTGGTTCCTGGGAGATCTTGGTCAGCTTGGCATGTCACTACTCCCGTTTTGCATTGGCGTTTATGGAAAATCTTGGTCAGCTTGGCATGGCACTTCTCCCATTTTGCATTGGCGTCTATGAAAAATCTTGGTCAGCTTGGCATGGCTGGGCCAAGAATGCACCGCACTGCACATGCGCGAGATCGGCAGGTGCATGCTGGGTAGCCAGCATGCACAGGAATCCAGGAAGAAGGACACTTCGGCTTCAAATGCACACGCTGAAGATGGCTGTGTTGTGCAGGAACTTCACAATGTAAGAAACCAGTGCTGCACAAATAGAAAACTGGGCATGGTTTACAGCATACCTTGGTTACATTGCACGAAGCATGAGTAATCTAGGGGTATTTTTTATCTTAAAATTCATATTTCGGCCGGAACTCCATTTTAAGGAGACCGCCACTGGAGCTTTCTGCCAGCCACCATAGGGTTTTTCAGTGCAAGGGGCCTCCCTTCTAACCCCCCCCCCCCCATCGTGGCCAGTTTATGTGGTGGGTCTCTTTGATAAACGAAGTCAAAGGGGACATGTAAAAGATATTTAAGTTGAAAATTTTGGTCAGCTCGCTTCTGAGTGGCTGGGCTGAATTATTTTGTGGAATTTCTGAACTGTTTGATGAATAACAATATTTGGTGTGGATAAAGTTGATATGGTTGAAATAAGATTAAACCAATAAACCAGGCTGTGGAGGCCTATTTTGATCCATTCAATGTGTCAGTGTATTGTTTATTTATTCTATGCATATTTGTGTGAAGATTTAGGCCCCTTTCACACATACGGACCATTTGTCCATTTTTCATCCATCTGTTGACGGATAAAAAACAGACTTTAATGCATGTAAAATGCTATGTAAAAACGGGTGACAACGGATGATCATCTATTTTCATCCATTTTCATCCGCCTCCGTCAACATCCATTCTTTTGAACGGATGAAAGCCTTACTTTTCATCCAACAAGAAAACGGATCGGACAAAAAGCGGATACAAACTGAGAAATGGTCAGTTTTTCATCCACTTTTGCATTGGTTGTTTGGGGGCAACCAGTCACTGTGGGGGGGGGGGGGGGGGGGTTGGGTCGGAGAAAGGCAGGAGAGCAGTATAGCAGTACATATGGTGAGGGGGCAGTCTGTACAGACACGCTCCCTCACTTGCCAGCGCTGACTGTAATTGTCAACTTTTAAATGTAATTGCCGGCTCTTTTCCCCTTTATTCTGGAGCTGTCATTTTGTGTGGGGGCAGGGAAAGACAGGAGAGGTTAGAAGCAGTACATACAGTATAGTGAGGGAGCAGATTGTACAGCTTTTTAATGTAATTGTCGCTCCTTTTCTTCTATACTTCATAGCGCCGGGAAGGAGCTGTCATTCGGTCAGGGCACTAAATTATACAAAGGGGCAGGGTCACCCAGTGACATCATCCAGTGACCCCGCCCCTTTGTTTATATTGTCCCCTATGTGATAGCAATAAAAGCATAAGTAAAAAAAAAAAAACATGGAAAAACTGATGTCAACTGATCTGTTTTTTTTTTTTAAAAACTTGACTGAACTGATGAAACTAACGGAAGGCATGTGTGAAAGGGCCTTAGCATGCTGCCTGCGGTCCCATGGGTCTATTCTGTGAGGAGAACCCAGGAAAAGGACTCTGTAATGAGGAAGTGGGCTGGAAATGGGGTCTGTACTAAAGGGGTGGTCTGGATGTAGTTTTATACTGAAGGAGGTGGGTCTGAATTAAGGGGGTGGGCTGGTTTGTGCTGATAGAAGGGGGTCTGTAGTGAGAGGGGGAATGAGAGTGGGCTGTACTGAGAGGAGATTTAGGGATCTGTATTATACACACCTAAGCCCTACACACTCCTGACCCTTGTACTTTTTGCATTGTGTAATACTTGCCCCTGTACAGTCTGTGATACAAATTATGTACAGAAGGTCGGCACTCCAAAACTCCAATGCAGTACATTTATTGATAAGTGCAGAGATGATACAAGAACAGCAGACGCGTTTCGGCGGGACAAGCCGCCTTGGTCACAGCTAACAATAACACTAAAAATCATGACATATATAGGGAAAAGTGAAGTGGAGAAACTCCGCCCATTGAGCTCACTCCATCAGACCAGCAGTAGGGAAGTGACAGCTGATCTGTAAAAAATAATTAGAGATGTTGATGAAGTGAACAGATGGGCAGTTGATCCACTTATACAGTGAATTAAAAACAAAACAGGCAATAAAACATGGAATATAGGCACACAAGTCCTTAGCTTGAGAGAGCAGAAATACAGCAAGATGGTAAGGGCAGGAGACTCAAGAAGTGCAGGCATGGAAATGTACATCCACAGAACCTTCAGTTAAACATAAACATTTAGAGAGAAACATTCATAGTATCAGCTGAATAACAATCAAACATCAACTGTCCTCTCATTTTATCTGGGGCCTCATTTAAGAGGTTCCCACTCACTTCCTGTCATGGTGACAACATTGGAGGGATATACTCTCACTTTCTGCCATGGTGACAATATTGGAGAGGTATACTCTCACTTCCTGCCATGGTGACAACATTGGAGATATATACTCTCACTTCCTGCCATGGTGACAACATTAGAGGGATTTTTCCCTTACTTCCTGTCATAGTGACAATGTCAATGAGATGTTCCCTCACTACCTGTCATGGTGAAAACCTTAGGGATATTCCCCTCCCTACCTGTCACGGTGACAGCATTAGAGAGATTTTCCCTCACTTCCCATCTGGGTGACAATGTTAGAGAGTTTTACCCTCACTTCCTGCCATGTTGACAACATTAGAGAGGCATCCCCTCATTTCCTGCAGTGACAATGCAGAGATTAGCCCTCACCTCGTGTCATGGTGACAACATTGGAGAGATATACTCTCACTTCCTGCCATGGTGACAACATTAGAGGTATTTCCCCCTACATCCTGTCATAGTGACAATGTCAGAGAGATATTTCCTCACTAGCTGTCATGGTGACAACGTCAGGGAGATTCCCCTCCCTACCCATCATGGTGACAACATTAGAAAGATTTCCTCGCTTTCCGTCTGGGTGACAATGTTAGAGATTTATCCTCACTTCCTGCCATGGGGACAACTTTAGAGAGATATCCCCTCATTTCCTGCCACAGTGCCAATGCAGAGGTTAGCTCTCACTTCATGTCCCGGTGACAACATTAGAGAGATTTCCCCTTTCTTCCTGTCCCAGTGACAACATGGCGCTTCTATTGTGTCGGCATGTAAAGGAATAAGTATATCATTCAATAAAGCCGAGACAACAGAAACGCCAAAATATTAAGCTCATGAGGGCAAGCAAACAACATAACCCCTGGACGTAAACATATTTCATAGATACAGTCACTGGGAATAAATGTTCAGCACAAGGCGTTTATTTGAGAAAGCAGTCTACATCATATTTGTGGTTCCTACCCACTGGAAACCTCGTGTGGAGGTGAAAAATCCACCACACCTCTCTTTCAAGGAGTTTCCGGTGGGTGTCACCGCCTCTCATGGACAGCTTTACATGTTCCAAACCTGAAAAGGTAAAGGAGCTCATGTTTCCATTGTGTGTAGGTTTAAAGTGTTTGGACACGTTAGATAATCCCTTGTCACTGATGTAACTGGATCCATGAAAATGTTCACTGATACGTGTGTGGAGGGGTCGTGTGGTGCAGCCAACATATTGCAATCTGCACAGCGTACATTCAATAACATAGACCACGTCACTAGATCCACCATTGATATAATCATGAATCAATAATTCCCTTCCAGTGGAGCAAGATGTGATGGATCTATGTTTGTCACTGTGCATTTTACAAAACCTGCAGGTATTTTGTCCACACACGTAAGACCCTTGGACATGCAACCATGTCTTGAGACTCCCTACAGAGCAAAAGAGACTTGGGGAAAGAAAGTTTCCCAGTGTCTGGGATCGACGACTGGAGAATCTGCAGCCCCGTGACAAGACCTGTGCAAGTTGTTCATCTGCATAGAGGACTGGAAGATATTTAGAAACAATGCCTGTGATCCTACTGAATTCCTTGGAGAATGTGGTGACAAATGTGACAGGATTGTGGTCTTGTGTGGAAAGGGGTCTCCTCCCTCCTCCCTGGGTTTTTTTTCTTTTGTTTGGTAGAGGAGCCATTTGACATGGGATTGGGTAAAAGGGATGCTCTATCCCTCATAGACACTTTATTTAGCCCCTGGGTGACAAGGTCCTGACTATATCCCCGCTACAACAATCTCTTAGTAATAACAGTGCATTCCTTATTAAAGGATTCTGCACTGGAGCAATTTCGTTTAGCTCTAATAAATTCGCCCACAGGAATGGATCTGACAGTGTGCCTGGGGTCGACAACTTGTGGCTAAGAGGATGGAGTTTCCCGCACACTCTTTTCTATATGTTTGAGTGTAAATAGAGCCACTGCTGGCATCCCTGACCAAAGTCAAATCCAAAAAATGAATGGAGCTATCTTGACTGTCCATGGTGAATTCTAGATTGAGATTATTATTGTTGACAAATTTGTGTAGAGCTGCAACATCATCTACCATCCGATCCCAGACAAGAATCAAGTCATCTATATAGCGACTATAGGCTCTAATAGCTCCCCTACATGGGTTGGCGAGAAAAAAATTTCCTCCTCCCACCACCCCATGTAGAGGTTAGCCAATGAGGGAGAAAATTTTGCTCCCATAGAAGCTCCTTTACACTGGAGGTAATACTTCCAATCAAATATAAAAAAATTGTGTTCTAAAAGGAAGGAAGTACACATAATGATAAACTCCTGTAAGGGCTGGTCATACAAACTGTACGATCTTAGATGGAAATTGAGGGATTGAAGGGCTAGTTTGTCTGGGATGCATGAGTAGAGGGACTTAACGTTCAATGTTACCCAAAGAAAGGTGTCATGCCATTGAAAGGATTTTATATGTGCCAGAAAGGAAGATGTGTCCTTAATGAAACCAGGGAGCCTGTGGACAAGGGGCTGAAGATATTGGTCTACCCATTCCCCCAGCCTTTCTAACAGAGAGCCAATACCTGCTACAAAAGGGTGTCCCTGCACAGGGTGAGTATCCTTGTGTAGTTTGGGCAGGTGATGAAAGGCTGGGGTAATGGGATCATCAACATAGAGATACGGTGCCAGTTTGGAAGATAGCACACCCATCTCTATCCCACTGTCCAGGAGACTTTTAAGTTTGGTCTGAAAAATAGTGGTGGGATTGACAGGGAGAGGACGATAGGTAGTAGAATCCTGTAATTGTCTTAGTGCCTCTGCCTTGTAGTCTTCTACATCCAAAATGACCACTGACCCACCCTTATCTGCCTCTCTGATAACTATATCAGTCCTGGCTCTAAGATCTTTCAATGCTTGTCTTTCTGCACTAGTCAGGTTGTCAGGAGTGTGGTTAGAGGTCTCTAAAATATGCAATTTTAATTCCTGTAGATCCTTTTCAAAAAGTGATTGAAAAGTCTCCACAGCTCCACTTCTGGTGTGTACCGGGTAGAAGTATTTGTCACTAGTGTGAGTATTGTCTGATTGTACCCCATACACACCCCCATTTGATTCAGAGAACAATCTGTCCAAGATCGATTGGGCATTGAGATCCCAAAAATCAAAAGAGGTGGTCCCTGGATTAGGTGACACAAATTCTGAATTTTCAGTTAGAGATGCAACAGTATCCGTTTGAAAATGTTTTCTAAGTAGCAAATTCCTTATAAATCTGTTTACATCTAAAATGGTGGAAAACACATTGAAATGGCTATTGGGTGAAAAAGAAAGTCCCCTTGATAGCAAGGAGATCTCGGAAACAGTCAAAGCAGTCTAAGCACGGGACGACTATCGCGCATACGACCGTGTTGAATCGTACGTTGATGGTCGTATGTAGCCTACTGACGTGCACACGACGGTCGTACGTTCAACGTACGACCGGCCGAACGTGATGACGCGAACGAGTGTATAAAGAGGAAGTGCTGGTATCGTAGCGCCACCCTTTGCGCTCCTTCATCTAATTTCGTGTTAGTTGAAGTTTGGTGTGTGTTGATTCGCGACTTTCAGACGTTCTTCAGATCGTTCTCTTTGGATCGTTCTTTGGCTCGTTTCTGGACGCTCATTCATCAACGATGTTGCCTTCTCGAGAGAGAAATCTCGCTGCTGTTGGCCTAGGAGTTCAGGCTTGGACCCGAAACCAACGTAGGAGAAGGAGAGAGAGGAGTTGCTGGACCAAGAATTGGTTGCTTAACCGTGATCAATTTGGCCATATGGCTTTGGTTAGGGAGCTCCAGGAGAATAATCCTGATGATTTCAGGAATTATCTCTGGATGACGGACCCCTGCTTTAGCCACCTCTTGGCATTGGTGTCCCCCTATATTCAGAAGGCGGACACATGCATGCGCCTTGCTATCACCCCTGAGCAAAGCCTCATTGCTACCCTGAGATACCTGGCGACAGAAAAAAGCCTGCTGGACCTCAAGTTCACCACAGGCATCTCCCCCCAGGCTCTTGGAGTGATAATTCCCGAGACATGTTCAGCCATCATCCAGGTTCTGCAGGAGGACTATATTAAGGTATGTTTCATGTTACTACCACATTTTATGTGTTTATGTTTGATAATATAGTATTTGCCCTTTTTGCCAATACCTAATTATTAACATTACAATATGTAGTGAATGTCTTCTTTGGCCTCATGCATGCTCTAGGCTTTTTTCACCCCCTTTTTTTCCTCTGCATGCCTCCCCAGCATGTTGTCCAGTGTCCATACACACTCAGAGGGTAGGGTTGCCACATCATCCCTTTAATCCAGGACACATATGAATTACACAGGTTCTGAGGCTGATTTAATGCAGATAAGGCACCAAGTGAGTTTAATTACCACCTTAATCAGCCACAGAACTTGTATAATTACTATGTGTCCTGGATTAAAGATATCATGTGTCCACCCTATCAGAGGGCTGCCATCAGGGGGTACAGGCAGTACTGTTGTAAGGGGCTCAGGTGTCTCAAGGGGGCCTTACAACCAAGACTTTAGCAGTGTTTAACATTGGAGTATATGGGAGGGGGGCATCCCGTTTATTTTTGGATATTTATTATAGCAAAAAGTAAAAAATATTGTTTTTTTTTCAAAATTGTCGCTTTTTTTGTTTATAGCAGCGATCAGAAATGACGCAGAGGGGATCAAATACCACCAAAAGAAAGCTCTATTTGTGGGAAAAAAAGGCCACAAATTTTGTTTGGGTACAGCGTCGCACGACCGCGCAATTGTCATTCAAAGAGCGACAGCGCTGAAAAATGAAAATTGGTCCGGGCAGGAGGGGGGTTTAAGTGCCCAGTAAGGAAGTGGTTAATAACGGTGAGCAACTAGGCTATAGTGTGAGCTAACAAACATCTTAACGGATTGCAGATATTAGGTAATTGTGTAATGGAACTAATAAAAGCGATGACCTCCGACCAGAACGTTCTGATTGGAGAGCATTCACCAAACGTGAAAGAATGTGCCATCATGTAAGGATCATTTGGAGCATTCAGCCGATGGTAGCCTACGTAATCTGAAAAGGAGGCATGAAGTATAGTAGGACCTATAAAGAAATTTAGTTTGCATGACTTTATCCCTAGAAGATATAACTGTTGAGACCTGTATTAGTAAGATTTCCTGCCATATTCTGGTATGTCTGAGCGCCACTTGAGCTCTGTTTGCTCAAGCCTATTAGTGGTAGAGTGCAAGAGGGATTAGTAATAAGTGGAGATTAATTTTGAGTGAGACAGGTCCTCCTGGAGGTATTCTAGTGGAGAAGCTTGTATTGTGATATTTCTTATACCGAACTGTGCAGTGGCGGTATGTCGTAGCTGTAAGTATTTGAAGTAAGCCATAGGGGGAAGACTGAACTCTCTAGGCATCTCATCAAAGGATTTAAATACATTTGCTAGGAATATGTGAGAAACCAATTTCACCCCTCGTCTAAACCAATATGCCCCGTCCTTCCAACGGTAGAATTCAGTTAACGGAAGGTTCATCCAAATTTTTAAAGTATTCTTAAGTTTACTGATAAGAGGATCTAGGTTATTTTCAACTTATCGAGAAATGGGCTGTTGAATTATGACTCCTAAATACCGGAAACTTGGGACAATTTTTAATGGACACGAGGAGGGCAGGACTATCGAGGCTGCTTGATCATAAATATAAGTGACTTTTCTCAGTTAACCTGGAAACCTGAATAATGAATAATGGTAAGTAAAGCGGGAAGTGATAACTGCGGTTCAGCTAGATAAATAAGCATGTCATCCGCATAAAGGGTTATTTTCTTCTCCAGACCCCCAATCAGCAGACCCATGACTGAGGTGCTGGCTCTTATTATGGCCACTAATGGCTCTATTGCCAGGCGTCCCTGCCTGGCATCCCGCATGATAGGAAAGGAATGTGAGATAACGTTATTTACTGTTATCCTAGCTCGGGGTTTGTGATAGAGTAGCGGAACCCATCTAAGAAAGATTTCACTGAAACCAAATTTCGTCAGCACCTCTAATAAATATGGCCATTCGACCGAATCAAAGGCCTTATGTGTGTCTATTGCCAAAACAGCTCTGGATCCAGTCAATTTGTGTTGGGTTTGCATGTTGGTAAATAGCCTACGTAAATTTATAGAGGTGGTCCTGAAATAAAGCCAGTCTGATCCGCTCCTATATGTTTGGAATAACATCATTAAGCCTTCTGGCAAGAACTTTCACCAGAATCTTGAGGATATGGGTCGGTAAGATTCACAGTTTAAGTGAGGTGGAAGGGTTTTGGGATGAGGACAATCAGTGCCTCTGACATGGAAGGTGGTAACTGGCCCCCATCAAGTGCGTAATTAAAAACTCAGAGTAAATGTGGAATCAGAATTTCCTGATATTGTATGTACCATTCTATGGGGAAGCCATCCAAGCCAGGTGTTTGATTTTGAGCAAAGGAATGTATAGCTTTCCCTAATTCCTCCTCCATTAAGGATGCATCAAAGAGGGAAGTCTGGGTCTGTGACAACCTCGGTAGAGATATATTCGACAGATAATCATCCAATTCTACTATAGTATAGTGAGCCCTGGTGGTGTATAGGCTAGAGTAAAAATTCACAAAAGCATTCACTATGTCCTCATTTTGTTCCACTTTCATACCCTCTGAGTTTTAATTATGGGGATGGTGCAGGGTTGGAAGTCTGGTCTAGATAGATATGTGAGGAGACGACTGTTCTTAACCCCAAATTCAAAAATTCTCTGGTTTTGGTAGAGTAATTTCTTTTGAGTATGTTCAAGGATCACCAAATCCAGCTCCATAGCCTAGTAACGCCAGTTTGCACGTGTTGCCGAGGAGGGCGAGGAAGAGTATGTCGGGCTCTGCATCCACCAGTCTGGACTGAGATGCCTTACGGGCTTGTCCAACAGCCACAACAAAGGAGTCATGCATGGTAGCCTTAAAAGGCATCCCAGACCACAGGTATGGTTGCACTTTGCTGATTTAGGGTCCAAAAAGAATTCAACTCTGTAAGCCCTTGGTCCGTAACTGCCCCATCCGCTAGCCAAAATGGACTCATGCGCCATATACAAAATGAGTTAGACCTACTCAGAGCTAGATCCACCATCAAGGGAGAGTGGTCAGATATTGCTCTGGGGAGGTACTCAATTTTATCCATCAATCTAAGTATATCAGGTGACATCAAGCATAAATCTATACGCAACAATGTACCCTGGGTTTCAGAGTGGCATGAGTACTCCCGAGATAACGCATGTTTCCATCTCTAGGCATCTACCAGATCAAATTTATCCAAGTATGAGCATAAAAGGGTGGGGGGTGTTGTGGAACTTCCAAATCTGTCAAGGGAGCGCAACAGAAGATGGGTGTTGCAACGACCCAAAGCATAGAAGTAAATCAACAACAGAATGGCTTAAACAGAAGAAAATACGCCTTCTGGAGTGGCCCAGTCAGAGTCCTGACCTCAACCCGATTGAGATGCTGTGGCAGGACCTCAAGAAAGCAATTTACACCAGACATCCCAAGAATATTGCTGAACTGAAACAGTTCTGTAAAGAGGAATGGTCAAGAATTACTCCTGACCGTTGTGCACGTCTGATCTGCAACTACAGATAACGTTTGGTTGAAGTTATTGCTGCCAAAGGAGGTTCAACCAGTTATTAAATTGAAGGGTTCACATACTTTTTCCACCTGCACTGTGAATGTTTACATGGTGTGGTCAATAAAAACATGGTAACATTTAATTATTTGTGTGTTATTAGTTTAAACAGACTGTGATTGTCTATTGTTGTGACTTAGATGAAGATCAGATCACATTTTATGACCAATTTGTGCAGAAATCCATATCATTCCAAAGGGTTCACATACTTTTTCATGCAACTGTACGCACAAGTGTACAGTGCCCACCAATCCATCCTACCCTGGGGTGCCCTGGGGGATTTATATGCCAATACAAAGTAATTGTTAGCTTGTTCATTCCCTTATGCCTCCTTTATTCTAACCAGGGGGCTTCTGGGGTTTTTTCTAAATGTCAAATATCAATCTCAGTAATATCCATGTACTTATGGTTCATGTACCGTGCTGGAGGCCCATGTTTAAAATGCATGTAATAATTACTTGATCTTTTAGTTTCTTTATGTATTCCAAATATATTCATTGATATGGGTGTTATACTTTTCTTTGTTTCCATTTTCAGCAGCACGTTGGGGGACTTTGACACTGCGGCGCGGGAGGGATCCACCAGAGGGAGCCCTTTGCAGGCCCTCCCTGCTTCCTCCTTGGGACCACACCGCCTCCTTCACCGATGCCCAGCCATGTTGCCATACTTTGTGCGGCTGCAGACTGCGCGGGAGTGGCCCGGTGCATGTGCGGAAGCAGTATGCCGGGTCAATGATGTCACACGCCGTTTCCCACGGCTTGTTCCCTTGTGCAGATGCCATTGATTAGGGCCTGCATATATTTAGTGGGAAGTATCCCTTGAGCCATTCTGGTAGCAGCACGCACCCCATTCGGATCTCTGGGACCGTGCATTATATGCATACCGAACCCTTAGGTAAGCTGTACTCTTATTGCAGACAGGTATACTTACCATAGACTATTTCCTTTACCTTTGCTTTCCCCATTTCACTGGGGTCAATTTACCATACTTTATCTTACTTTTAGAATCTCTCTGGCAGGATACCAGTCCCTACTGAAAAAACACCTTACAGGAGAAGACTATTTTTGCTCTATAGTGAAACTACATTATTTACTACTCAATGAGACTTTGTTTTACACACCCATTAAAAATCCATTAAAATCCTACCAGCCCCTATTTGGGAACGTCCCAGGCTGGTATACTACTCAGGTAATTGTCTGTTTTACTGATTATTCATTTGCTATTTTGATCAGTAGTTGACATATGCCCTCCCAGGTACACTGGGTTCTTTTAGCCCCCCCCCCCGCCTCAGTCTACCCACTGTGGCCATTAGTATTTTCATTCGACCCCATGTACTTAGATACCTATTATGTATCTATTTCTACGCTATCACCTATTTTTATTATATACAGGCCTTCATACCCACCATACGTGGCCATATACCTATATCATGTAAGTGATTTTATTTCACTTTGCACGCATTTGTTACAATGTACCTCCTCAAATATGTCTCTTTGTTAAAATATTGTCATTATTGCTCTCCCTGATATGCATATGTTTATCTCCATTAGATTACCATTATTGGCTCCAGATGAAGCGCATAGTCCTGTAGCACGAAACTGGTTGAGCATTGCACACAGTTGCAGGGTGTTTGCAGAGCGGCCCCATTCACTTGAATGGGTCATGCTTGGCAGGCTACACCTGGTAAGTGTGACAGGGCGTATAATTCCTACTGCGGCTGCAACATTTGTATACCCCTGGCCAGTGGATGGATTTGGTGGGATGGCCAGTTGGCAGATGTGGTGGGATGGCCAGTGGGTGGGCCCTGGGCAATGTTGGTGGTCAGATGGGGGGCCCAGGTCTAAAGCTGTGTAAGGGGCCCCATCATTTCTGATGACTGCCCTGGGGCCAGGCGGTAGGTAGTAAGTAGGCCCAATGCCTGAATCAACAATATGCCAATCATGACTTAACCCAGTAACCGTGGGGATATTCGTAAATTGTCAAAAATCATAACATCCGTGCATTATCAGTTCTGTTCAGCGAGGTGGTGATCAATAGTTGGGACAAAGTGGATCTGGTGAGCCCAAAGAGTCCACCCAGTGTGTCGCTTCCTTCGGATCTGTAAAGAAGTGGGCCTTCCCTTGATAGATGATCTCTTAGCCTCCATTTTATAGAAAAAAAAGTTGCCCTCTGTTTCTGCTTTGTTGCAGAAAAGTCGGGAAAAACGGTGATCACATTGCTGTTAAAGGAGACCCGACCCTTGTCCCTGGCAGCCCTAAGGATAGCTTCACAGTCACGGAAATGCAGTAGTTTGATGAGAATGGTGCGGGGAGGTGCCCCAGATGGTAGGGGATGCAGGGGCACTCTATGTGCCCACTCTATGCCAAAGAGTGAGGAGAACGTTTTTGCATCAAATGAGGATGTCAGATATTGTTCCATGAATGATTCAGGGCTCCTACCCTCAGATCCCTCCAGGAACCCCAGAAAGTGGAGATTATTGCGCCACAGGGGATCTTCCAAATCTATTAGTTTATCAGAGGTAGCCTCCTGGGTTTTTTGTAAGTCACTGACATTGTGCTGCAAAGGACAGGTCTCATCCTCCAAATCACTTATGCGCCGCTCTGTGTTAATCACCCAGTTGCTGAGGTTACATCCTGCTTCAGGAAGGGTAAGACCATCCTAACTAAGCCTATTTGGGTGGTCAGTGAAGCATGGGAGTGCTGTATGGCCTCCATTATCTGTGTCAGTGTGGGCTCTGCAGGGCCTGTGTGGGATTCATCCGTGCCAGGGGAAGTAGGGGCTGAGTTTTCAGAGATGGGTGGAGGGGACAGATCATGCAGCCCAAGGGAAAAGAGACCCAGTGACTCACCCTCTGCATCGTTTTTCTGGGCCTCTCTGGGGCCCAAGTGCTGCGTGAGTCCCTCTTCACGAGACAGGCAGGTGCCATCTTGGTGTGCCTTATCAGGCTGGGAGGAAGGAGGAGGCTGGAAACCGGGCACAGCAGCACCAGCATAAACGATCTTCACCATTCCACTGGTGGACTATATGCTCAGGGAGGCAGCAGAGATACTAGTGGCTCAAATGAGCACCTGGGGTGGCAGGATCACTGAAGGATCAGGGCAAACAGGACGGAGCTCTGGCGGTGTTCATCCTCACATCCTGGCAGTTGGCCACACCCCCTTTGTTTTATTTAGGGGTTAAACTTGGATGGGGATAGGGATGACTGTGGGATGACCAAGTATCAATCACAGGACCTTCTATATACACCACCGTATATACACCGTATATACACTCCTTCCTCCAGCACATACACTTGCTGACCGTTACTCTTCTACTTCAGTCCTCCAGAACATACACTTGCTGACCATTACTCTTCCCCTTCCTCTCTCCTGCACACTACTTGCTGTTACAGGCCTGAAAGGCAATTTATCAGACCTCCATGATGCTTCCTCTTCCACCACAGCTACCACATGGTGAGGCCTGCTCTTACTGTTAGCAACACCTCCGGACCACCAATTGTGGGCAAGGATCACAGGCTCCCAGTTGTGAAGCCATGGACCCTCAATTGTGTAGCTAAGTATATTGGTGCTATCTGGGCACTGGATGAACTACAATTTCCAGCCCATCCATCTTCCAGGCCCCTCCAGCCTGCCTCATTGTCCAGTGGCCCTCCTTCCCCTGCTTGGCTTCTCCAACCTCTATAGACTGACTGTCCACTATCTTCTCCCAGCCTGCCTCAGCCTTCTCATCCAACTCCCAGGGGCTGCCACTCACCGACAACTGTGTATCCTTTAATGAGCTTTTAATGTAGCCTCTCTGCTGCTCTCCTGCTCCCTTGTGTTACTCCAGGATTATGACTCCTCTCCTGGCTGCGCCTGAGCCTCCAGGCCTCAAGGTCACCCCCCCCAAACTGGGGGCTGAGGCCTCCACAGCACCTCTGCTACATTTTCCTTTCTTCCACCCGAAACTCTCCTCCCCCATGCCTGCCCCCTGCCAATCCAGGTTGGGGACTGGCCAGGGCTCTATAACATACATCAGAAAGTGACACCTCCTCATCCATCCCCTTTTCCAGAGCCTTATAGCACCAAAGGGGAGGAGTATCCAAGGGGTGTTTCTTCCTGCAATCTCCAGCCCTCCCTGAGCCACTCCCTAGCCCAGGTCAAAACAATCAGGCATGCACTCACTGTCTGGCCTGACTATATTTTGCCTCTCCTAGCAAAAAATCATCACTACAAAAGCACTATCACTATGGGGGCGCTACAGACACTATGTTGTACATTTCATGCTCCTGACCACTGCACACTGTACACTGGGCTTATTATGAGATGCTCCTTACCACTACACTCTAAGTACATGATATACTCCTGAAGGTAGGCTGTGTGCAGAGAAACATATAACAGAAGCTTTTCCTTTTTAAAAGTTGGTTGTACTGAGGTTTGCATGTGTCCCCATTACTGTTAGCACAATTTGGCCATACCCACTGTTCAGGGTGGCACTGCTTCATTAAAATATTAATTTATTTTTTATAGAGGGATGTTAAAAAATGATTAGCCCCAGGTGCCAAATGTACTAAAAATGGCACTGCCTTAGGGTGTCTACTTTCCAAAAAAAGGTTGTTTTGAGTGGGTGGGGGTGTTCATACTGCTCTGGGTTTTTTATATATGATTTATAGCTTTAAAATAAACATTTTTTTCTTTTTTTTAATCTTTTTTCCTTTATATAGTAAAGGAAAAGTGGGTACAGTGTTGCATGACCAAGCAATTGTCAGCCAACATTTCACAGCACTGAAAACAAAAAATGAGCCAGTATGGCTATACTAAAGTGTAGAAAAGGTCCAAAAACATTGTGCACAGCAATAAATAATAGCATTAGGAGTTATACGGCCTTATATAGCAAATTATCTTAATGATTTAAAGCAGTCTTAACAGATCTCTTTGCACTGCAGGCTAGTACTCAAGTGGTTAAAACTTCTCAACACACTGTGCACACCAATAAACTATAGCCTAAAGAGACGCAGCCAATTTGACAAATGATCTAAAAGCACCACTTTGCAATGCTGGTTTCTAAGATTATGGTAGGCTAAGAACTTGAATTCAGCAATGAGTAGCAGAGTCATTACAAAAACCCAGTGACTGCCCACAGGAGTCATGCAGAATCAGGTTGTAAGAATTTATTGATTACAGGAGAAATTACAGCATTTAATAGTGGCAATGGTGTTATTCAGAAAGAAAATGGAGGATTGGGACTTTAAATTAGGCATGTGTGGCATGGCTAGTAAATTAGTCAATGTTAAAAAAAAACATATACAATGAGTAACATGACATATAGCAGTAGGTACATACATGAGATTGTGAACACATCAATAACATGTTGCAAACCATATATACACATGAATAACGTTGTGTGTAACATTGTGAATAACATTGCATTGTGTGGTACATAAGACTGTCCTTCCAATCATGAGATCACTCGAAAAGCAGAATGATGTAGTATGAGCTGAATAAAAAAAGGGGCATGTTTAACCATCTATAAAAACATGGTGTATCTATAGGAGCCTGATGTGTTCACATTCTTCAGGGGCGGATGCATCAATAATCTACAGTAAGACATAAATATAACAATGTGGTCTAATAAAGTACCCAAACATTGGGGAAAAAATATAGGTGGGGGTAACAAAGTTACCCATCCATATGAATACTCACATGTCAGCTGGGTCTGGAGCATGTGAAACTGAAAAATGAGGGCTGTTTAAAATGTCTGTCCTGGGAGCTGTGGTAACAGGGGGCCGTAGGGGGATCAGGAGAGCATGTATATTCCCAAAAGGAAAAAGTATCCAAGTGGTGGTAAGTATGGGCTCCAATTCTGTACATTTATATAAATTGTAAATAACAATAAGTTTAACAATAGCCCATAACCAAATAGAATGGAGGACATAGATAAGATGTAGACAAGCATTAAAAATACCCCTCAAATACCTATGCACAAGATACAATAGACAGCATGTAGTGCTGTTCACACTAAGCATTAGTGTCGCGTTGCTTCAAAATTAAAACCTCATGTCAAGTTAGGAGGCGTTTGAAGCCTTTCAACGCCTCCCATTCAAGTCTATGGCAGTGCCTCGCAAATGCTCTGGCTGGCAGTTGCGGGGAGTTAAGATTAGTTCATTCACTGTAATTGCATTGTTAACGCTTGTAAAATACCCCATACTAAAGCTCATTGATGCCTGTCTGACGCCCATACTAACGCCATACAAATGCTATAGGATCATTTATTGAGCATTAGACATTTAGTCAAGTGTGAACAAGCCCTAAAGGTAAATAGATTAGAGATGAGCGAACTTCTAGAAGTCCGGGTTCTGCTGGTTTGGCCGACCTTCGGGACAAAGTCAGGGTTCGGGTCCGGACAGAACCCGAACTTTGTCCCGGACCCCGAACCCCATTGAAATCAATGGGGACACAGACTTTTAGGCACAAAAAAGGCTGTAAAATAGTCCTGGAAGGTCCTAGAGGTCTACAAAAGGAAGGAAATGGGGGTAAGGGTGGGACAAGTGACCTACAAAGAAATGGGGACAGGGAAATAACTTTAAATATTTTTAAAAAAATAAAAACATAAAAAATGCAAAAATGATGAGATCATTCTTGCAAAATTCTTTAACCACTTGCCGACCGCCGATCGGCATCTGACGGCGGCAAAGTGGCTCGTTCCCGCAAATCGCCGTCATACGACGGCGGCTGCGGGAACGAGTTTAGTGAGCGCGCGTCGCCGGAGGCGCGCCCGCACGCTCACTGTGTCCAGGGGGGGCCAGGGAGCGGGTGCGGTGGCTTCGATTGCCGCCGGCTACCCGCGATGGCCCCCCCGGAGCGAATGAGCGGAGGTCCGTGTATGTAAACACGGACCTCCGCTCTGTGTGAGGGGGAAGGGCTGTGATCACAGCCTTCCTTTACGTGAAGGCTGTGACCACTTCCCTTCCCCAGCTAGGCAAGCCCCCATACAGTTAGAACACGCCCAGGGAACATAGTTAACCCTTAGCGCGCCCCCTGCAGGTTAACCCCTTCACTGCCAATGGCATTTACACAGTAATCAGTGCATTTTTATTGCACTGATCGCTGTATAAATGC
>BLSH010248537.1:723704-734717 GCA_018402905.1 Glandirana rugosa | reverse complement strand
CGACGTTTGACGGGGAGGACACAGTGACCGACGTTTGATGCAGCCAGTGACACAGGAGGGGCAGTTTGCAGCCAGTGATACAGGAGGGGCAGTTTGCAGCCAGTGACACAGGAGGGGCAGTTTGCAGTCAGTGACACAGGAGGGGCAGTCTGCAGCCAGTGAAACATGAGGGGCAGTTTGCAGCCAGTGACACAGGTGGGGTACACTGCAGAGGTCCCCCCCGCACTTACCCCACCCAGCAGGCAGGATTGTTGCAGAGATTCGGCATGCAGAGAGCGCGCTGGGTCTGCAGAGTTCAGCACACGGAGAGCGGCTGTCCCCCCTCGTCGGTCCCCGGGCGGTCATGGTGGTCTCTGTGGGAGCGGAAGTCACCTCCGCTGCCACAGTGACCCGCCCCTGGCCCCACATCCATTCACCCTGAACAGAGGCTCAGGGCAGCCAATCAAGCTATGAGTGTGCGCCTGTTCAGCGCACACTCATAGCTTTTAATGGCGGACCAATAGGCTCACTACTTGGCTGTAATGTGACAGCCAAGGAGCCGAAAAAAAGAAAAAAAAAGAAAGTCAATGTACCGGAGCCACCTGCAGGGGAGCGGGGTTGACTTTTTTTTTTTCTTCTTTTGCCGGCGGGGAGGCGGCGCCCCAGCGCCCCTCACACACCAGACGCCGCTGGTGGCATGTTGACTGTGGCACTAGTGGAGATTTAGAAGCATGAAAAGTTTGTGTGGTTTGTAAAGTGAATGGGCTTAGAAGGACGTTCTTTTGGGTGATCATAGGGTAACTTTTCCCTTAATTCACAAAATATGTAAGTTTCCACAGCTTAGTAAAAATGGTCTGTTGAGGAACAATATTTGACTTCTACCCACTTACACAATGTCTTTTCAATTAAAGTGTATGTAAACAACAAATACATTTTTCAGTACATTTTGGCATCATGTCTCAATGTATAAAGTTTTCTTAAGCAGTAGTTCTGATTAAATTAGATTTTCTTACCTGAAGATACTGTCAGTAACATCGCTCGTAATCTGTTGCAGACTGACAATGCTGAGTCACTGCCTTGCAATTAGCAGCAGTATTATCAGACGTTCAGAAGTTAATTAGATAGGCAGCCAAATGAAATAGATTTCATGGCAGGCTGACAACACTGCTGATAATTGTGAGACAATGGCTTATATTGTCACATTGCAGCTGGAAGTGCTGTTTCTGTCAGAATCTCACAGTAAGAAAATTTGCAATATCTAGTAAATTTAAAATTGTGCAAATCTTAAATTTTGCCTTTTTGCAAAATGTTTTTTTTACAGCCAAAAAAGGCCCCAGCCACAAATAATTGATAACAGCCTATGTGTG
Organism: Glandirana rugosa; assembly: GCA_018402905.1. Taxonomy (NCBI): domain Eukaryota; kingdom Metazoa; phylum Chordata; class Amphibia; order Anura; family Ranidae; genus Glandirana; species Glandirana rugosa. The sequence goes on along the minus strand of BLSH010248537.1, from coordinate 733,371 downwards.
CATGGACACATAGGATAACATGCTGGAGAGTTTATTGACTGTAGGAAAAACCATCTGAAGCCAAAAACAGCTGCTAGAAAACCATCCAAAAACGTCCTGTGTGCATGAGGCCTAAAAAGATGGTGCTACTGATTTTCTAGTTCCCATGATATTTGCTTAAATGTTAATCAAAAACCATATTTATTTTATAAAAATCCAATAAAATCATTTTTAGCACACAAACACAACATGTTATACAAAATGCCCACTAAATCTAAAATCATAGTGAGTATTAAAAAACAAATACGTGTGAATTTAAAATTGTGTCTTTATGGTGAAAATCAAAGGAACACAAAACTGCACCTATGCATTGTGCTAACTTACAGTTGCAGTGCACTGCTGTTCACCAATAGTGATGGGCCGAATACCACCCGGTTTGGTTTGCACCACAACTCCTGAGCAGGGAAAAAGTTTGGATCCAAGCTGCAAACTCTATTAAATTCCATGGAACCTGAACATGAAAAATCAAAAGTCCCCATTTTGAAAGCGTATATGCTATATAAGTTATTGGCCATAAAATGGGTATGGAGGCCCCAGCTTAAAGTGAAACAATAAAAATGAAAAATTCCTCACAAGGCGCATCGGAGAGCGCAGCACACACAAGCAGCGGCGCTGTGAACCTGTCACAAGATGAAACTGAACCATATGTGGATATTGTGGGCCCTCAATCACTTCAAAAGGACCCACAGAAATGACCAGCTTCCTCACCTCTACAATCTCCACTGTCCAGGCCGCATGTAACTAAGAAGCTGAACCTATTCCCTGCACTTACACCACTGCTTTACACAGAATTTGACAATCCCCTGGAAGAATTCCCTGATAAGCCAGCTTCTGCCTCAGAAATCAAACACATGCAGCAATCCCTATATCTGGGCATACAGAATAACATTGATAGAGCTATCAGGCACACCCAAGATCAGATCACTCATATTGCAGAATGCACAGAGGATCTTGAAACCAAAATGGGAGAATTAGTTAGTGTCAGCACACAATGACATAGTGGACACCTACCATGCACAAGCACAAACCATTCAGAGACTCCAAGATAAAATCTCAAACTTAGAGTACAGGTCCTGAAGGAACAACATTAAAATCAGGGGGATCCCTGAATCAGTGACGCAAAATGAGCTTAAAAGCTAACTGCAAACGCTGTTTGGGAAAATCCTACCATCAGTCTCCAAACAGGACCTCCTCATAGACCGGGCACACCGACTGGTTAAACCCAGTTTTCTCCCAGCCTCCATACCACAAGACGTTATTGCCCGTATACATTTTTTTTTTCACATCAAAGACATGCTCATGTCAACATCAAGGAAAATGAAAACTCTCCCTGAAACTTTTTCTAGGTTTGCAAGTTTTGCCAATATCTCTCAAGCTACCGCAGCAAGAAAGCGGGAATTTCGCCCTATAACTGAATCCTTGAGAGCAAAACAAATCAGATATTGCAGGGGACACCCTACAAAGCTCCTTGTGACTTACCAAGACAAAATTACCCCCATAATGACGCCAAATGATGGCTTAAAATATCTCTCTCAATGGGGCCTTAAAATCAACTACCCTCCTCCCAATAACAAGAAGCACCAACCACAGCAGATATCTAAAACCTGGGAGACTGCTTATTCATCCAAATCCAGCAACAGCCCTGGATGTTGACCACCCTCTCCTACACTAATCCCTTTCGAGCTGAGAGAAAAGTGGTTTATGTATCCCTAGTACCAGTGTTACTTTACACCCCCGGAATGCTGAACCTGCTAAGCAGTGTTCAAAATGTTATGTCATTACTTGAAAGGACTAATGTTTCATATGTTACGCAGTTGCTATGTTTATGCCTAAGAATGCTTACTCTGTTTTTTTCTGTTGAATACTCTCTAATGCTGATTTGGTACCAGCCCAGTATTGCCACTACCTTTAACTGGATGTAAACCCGCCACCCACCCAGTATAAACTAATGACACAGTATTAATGTATATATACATGCAAGCCTCCTGCATCTATCCCTACCTTGCAAATGTCATTTCTGTAAGCACTAGCAGCTCTGTAAAAGGGTGTCTGTGTTTTCTGGTGTTTGGTGGGTGGAGTTGTGATGTCACGAGCCTCCCCACCCACCTCTATACTGAGACATTGAGGGGGGAGGGGGGAGTGTAAAACTTTCTCTGCTGTGTGAAGGAGATAAGCAAATTGCTTGTCACTCACAGAGCAAAGGGCGGATCGACTGTGTATTTCCCTGTTAGTAAGACTTTCTCTTCCTGAAAAAAGATAAGCTCATTACTCATAGTTGGATTAACTCTTTGTGGCAAGACTAGGCACAGATGACATAATAGCCTGTTATACTCTACCAGGCAGAATTATTAATTACATTTTTTTTGGGGGTTTACATCCACTTTAACCCTGCACTTTATTCCCATTAGCCTCCTAGCAGACACCTCCAAGTATGACCACATAGCCCAATGGTTAACACCTCTATTAAGGCCAAAGGCAGCTCAAAGGCGTTCCCCCGCATGGCAGTTCTTCAGACAATGTGCTGACGACAAGAGGCGAGTGGTTTGCAAGCTGTGCAATGATAGCCTGAGCCGGGGCATAAATGTTCTCAACCTGAGCACAACCCCCATGACCAGGCACCTAAATTCAAGGCACAAGCTGCATTGGAATAATTACCTCAAAATCCAAGAAAGGTATCGGCCTCCTCCTGCTTCCTCTTCTGCTGCTGCCTCGGCCTCTTCCTCCACCTCTACAGTGACAGCGTCACCTGCCGCCCAGCAAACAGACGATATGACAGCAATGCCACCATGTCCGCCACCGTCTCCAAGCATTTCCACATGGTCCCATGGAAGCTTACAGCTGTCCATCTCCCAAACCCTGGAGAGAAAGAGGAAGTACCCCCCTACCCACCCGCGATCCCTGGCCCTGAATGCCAGCATTTCAAAATTCCTGGCCTTTGAAATGCTGTCATTCCGTCTGGTGGACACGGACAGTTTCAAAAACCTGATGGCGGTGGCTGTCCCACAGTACATGGTTCCCAGCCGCCACTACTTTTCCAGACGAGCCATCCCTTCCCTGCACAAACGAGTCGGGGACAAGATCAAGTGTGCACTGCGCAGCGCCATCTGTAGCAAGGTCCACATAACCACTGATACATGGACCAGTAAGCACGGGCGCTATATCTAGCTAACTGCACACTGGGCAAATATAGTGGCGGGTGGGCCTGAGTCGGCTAGCCATTTGGCGCATGTCCTTCCACCACCGAGGATTGCAGGGCATTTCTCTTTGCCTCCTATTGCCTCCTCCTCCTACTGCGCTTCCTCCTCCTCGACCACCTACTCATCCGCTCAGCGTAACACCTTCACCACCAACATCAGCACATCCAGGGGGAAACGACAGCAGGCTGCTTTAAAACTGATATGTTTGGGGGATGGGGATAAACCCCACACTGCGCAGGAGCTGTGGACAGGCATTGAACACCAGACCAATGAGTGGTTTTTGCCACTGAGTCTCAAGCCCGGCCTGGTGGTGTGCGACCATGGCCGTAATCTCGTAGCAGCTCTGGGCCGAGCCGGTTTGACGCATATCCCTTGCCTGGCGCATGTGCTGAATTTGGTGGTACAGAATTTTCTAAAAAACTACCCGGATATGTCAGAGCTGCTGCATAAAGTGCGGGCCATCTGTGCACATTTTCGGCGTTCTCACCCTGCTGCTGCTCGCCTGTCTGCGCTGCAGCGGAACTTCGGCCTTCCCGCTCACTGCCTCATATGCGACGTGCCCACAAGGTGGAACTCCACCTTGCACATGCTGGAGAGACTGTGCGAGCAGCAGCAGGCAATAGTGGAGTTTCAGCTGCAGCACGCACAGGTCAGTCGCTCTGTGGAACAGCAACACTTGACCACCAACGAGTGGGCCTCCATGCGAGACCTGTGTAGCGTATTGCGGTGTTTTGAGTACTCCACCAGCATGGCCAGTGCCGATGACGCTGTTCTCAACGTTACTATCCCACTTCTATGTCTCCTTGAAAAAACACTTCGGGCCATGATGGAAGAGGATGTGGCACAGGAGGATGAGGAGGAGAAAGAGGGGTCATATCCACGGTTTTCAGGCCAGTCATTTGCAAGTGGCTCGGAGGGTGGTTTCCTGCACCAGCATAGGCCAGGTCAAAAATATTCAAGCCAGGCACAGTTCTGGAGGACGAGGAGGACGAGGAAGATGAGGAGGAGGAAGAGGAGGAGGAATCGCAGCAGGGTGGCACCCAACGCAGCTTGTGGGCATCACTGGAGCATGGCTGGGGGGATACAGAGGACACAGATGATATACCTCCCACAGAGGACAGCTTGTCTTTGCCTCTGGGCAGCCTGGCACACATGGCCAACTACATGCTGCAGTGCCTGCGCAACGACAGCCGAGTTGCCCACATTGTAACTTCTTCTAATTACTGGGTGGCCACCCTGCTGGATCCCCTTTACAAGGACAACGTGCCGTCCTTTGTTCCCTCACTGGAGCGTGAGAGGAAGATGCGTGACTACAAGCGCACACTGGTAGAGGCGCTGCTGAGGGCATTCCCAAATGACACCGGGGGGTCAGTGGAAGCACAAGGCGAAGGCAGAGGAGGAGGAAGAGGCCACCAAGGCAGCTGTGCCACCGCCAGCACCTCAGAAGGCAGGATTAGCATGGCAGAAATGTGGCAAAGCTTTGTCAGCAGCCCGTCACAACAAAGAGCACCACCAGCCGATAGACAACGTCTTAGCAGGAGGCAGCATTTCAGCAACATGGTGCAAGAGTATGTGTGCACACGCCTGCACGTACTGAGTGATGGGTCAACTTCTGGGTCTCCAAATTGGTCACATGGCCTGAGCTTGCCCTTTATGCCTTGGAGGTGCTGGCCTGCCCTGCAGCCAGTGTATTGTCTGAACGTGTGTTTAGCACGGCAGGGGGCGTTATCACAGACAAGCGCAGCCGCCTGTCCACAGCCAACGTGGACAAGCTAACCTTTATTAAAATGAACCAGGCATGGATCCCACAAGACTTGTCTGTACCTTGTGCAGAATAAACATTTAGACCGGACTCACACAGCCATTCGTATACTTGTTTTTTTGAACAGGTCTCAATATTTTGGAGGCTACCCCAATTATAAACAAACAAAAAAAAACAGTGTTGGCTACCTTCTCCTCCTCGACCACCGCCACTTCCACCTACACTGCCACGGTCACGGCCTAGTCAACCTCTAGGCTCCTACTCCACATCCACCCCCCCTTCCCATTTTTTTTTTATTTGATTTTAATTTATTTTCCCTATCCCCATTTTTTTGTAGGGCACTTGCCCTACTCTTACCCCCATTTTACTTCCTTTTGCAGCCCTCTAGCCCTTGCCAGGACTTTGTTACAGACATTTTGTGCCTAAAAGTTCGGGTCCCCATTGACTTCAATGGGGTTCGGGGTCCGGGATAACGTTCGGGCAACGTTCGGTGCCGAACCCGAACTTTTTCCCAACGTTCGTTCAGACCCTCCAAACCCGGACGTCCAGGTGCTCGCTCAACTCTACTCTTTATATTACTAATTTAAATCTGGTATCAAGACATAGTGTTAACTGCTACAAGGTAATTCATAATTTGTTCCTAAGCACTGATTTCTCTCTATCATACACCTTATATTATGTGGAAGGCTATTTTAACATTTTCTTAGTCTAAAATGATAGCAAGCTGAATGCAGTAGACTGCACAACAAATGTATAGATTTCTGATGCTTTAAAACAGTGAATGTTATTAAAATCTCTTCTTTTTTTTTGGTGTAGGAATCTTTTTTTTTTTTTTCTTCATTAAATGTTAGAACTGGTACTTTTAGGTTGTTTGCCCATGCAGTTATTTTTACCACAGCTTCAAAACTATGCAAGATTTCAAATCCATGCTTAATTTTAGTATTTCACAGTTACAAATGTACCCATACGGCACTATAAATGTCATACTAAACTGAACAGTATAATGAGGAAAGATATAAGAACATAATGAGACCAGATAATGATATACATCTTCATTGAAAAACATTATTTTTATTTAACTATTCTGTACACCTTGAATAAGACACAGAGGTGGTTTCCCATAAATTTGTGTATCATTTGAGAAAAGTACATCATTTGAGTTTTTGTTCCATTATTTAGAGACAAAGAAAAAATGTAATGACTTGTATGATGAGGTTATTGAATTAGCTCTGGCGGTGCAAAAAAGTGATTTTCTGCTTTGCTAAAAATGTATTCCATTCCCACTTTTTATAAGTTAGAAATAAAGGTTACAATTTATGCACATGTAGTCGGGTGCTGCCTCTGACTGTGTGCTGCTCTCTCTCCTCCTCTTTCCCACTTTGAGCAGTGACAGAGTGGCTGGGTTGTGTGACATTCAGCAGACTCTCTCCCAATGCTTCCCAGCTTTGTTGCTAGAGTGGGCTTTGCACCCTTTCTCCTTTCACTTCCCTGATGTGTGATGCAGAGTGTTTGTGTGTACTCTCTGGCTGCTCCGCCCTCCTCCTCGCCTCCTGTCAGTGGCAGCAATGCAGATACACAGATGGTTGGGCAGCACTCTCCCAAGCTCTGGATGACACAGCAGTGCATGGGACACAGGGAAATATAGTCCTTAAAGAAGAGCTGTGCAGCACAAGGATGGAACTGTGGACTTTAAAACCCAGGATTCCCTGCACTTCATAGGATGAGAGAGAGGACTTTTCCTGGGCAATTCTGCAGAGATGTGGATCTTTTGTGAGAGGAAGCCAAGCTGTACAGACCAGTGGCCTTGGCTGAGACTGTGCACAGATCAGGGTGCCATTTTAGAGCAGTGCAGGGATTAGAGAAAGTGGACCTGTTGTCTTTGCTGTGCCTGTGCAAAGATTGGGTGCCCTTGCTGTGTCCATGAGAGCCTGAGGACTCAGTTGCAGAGAGATTCTTTGCTGGACTGGGACCAGAGCTGAAAAGACCCATTGCCGTGAGAGTTTACAGGAAGGGAGAACCAGCAAGAACAAGGCTGAGCCTTGGGAGGACCTGTTTGGGAGGACTGAGTCACTGGGTCCTGGGTACCAGAGGACAGCAGGCCACCAAGTGATCTGAACCAGATTCTTGTGTACCAGGAATGGTGAGTTAAACCATCTGTGTTTATCTTTAACACTGACACAGTCTTAAAGGACAGCTACATGTGTGCCATCTTACAGAAGGGCCCCAATGACAGTTAACTAACATTAACAATTAGGTACTTTTGGTCACCTACAGGGGTACCCCTTTGTCAGGAAAATATATATACCCCATTCATTACTGGGGCTGTATGTGTAGTGTCCACATGAGGACCTTTATTTATGGGCTAGTTGATGCCAATACTTCTTGTTTGCATCAGTTATAATTTGGTTTAGCATCACTACAGTTTGATTGATTGTCAGAGAGAGCATTGCTGGATTTCAAAGCTATGTCTCCCCCTGATGTCTAAGAACTTTTTCTATATGCTATCTATAACAGATAGACACATGACTACAGGATCTCTCTCTCACATAACAGGGGCTACAGCAAGCCAAGAGTTCCTATGGCAACATGAGAGGGCAATATTAGAGAGCCATGAACTGCTCTTTTGTGTGATTTGATGTCGACACAGAGGGTCAGGTAATGTAACCAGGAATAAAATCAGGATCTCTAACGCTAGCGTCGGCTTCAGTATGCAGAGTTCTGAGTGCACCCCTGACTACGTAGACAGCTGGGATGATCTGTGGCCAAAATAACTAGTAGGTATGCATGGGGTTTGGGTTCAGACGCACTTTGGGTTTAAAAGCGAATCTTATGGTTTCAGTGTTCTGTGAAACTACAATATTATGGTTGGAAATTTGTGCCTGGACCAATAATGCACTGCATAACCCTTGTCCCTAGTCAGATGAATCCATGAGAGCCAATAATTTAAATAATGGACTAGCCACCCCTCTGCTAATTAAAGTGTTTGTTAAGTGATTGTTTTTCCTATTCTAGTTCCATCTGTTATATAACAGTAAGCTCCGCAGTGGATTTAATCTATAAAAATTTGCTGTATAAAACCTTATTTCAAGGCGGCATTTGGCACTCATGTGACTGCCCGCCAGTCTCCTCTCCCCATGTGATAGCTGTAGGGGGAGGTGCTGGGAAACCCCCGCTGACGTCAACCGAGACAAGGAGAGAAGGAGACTGGCGTGCAGTCACATGAGCGCAAAATGGCGCTCTAAAATAAGCTATTATAGAGCATATTTTTATGACATCCACTACAGAGCTTACTGTTATATAAGACGGAACTATAGAAGGAAAGCACTGTTATTTTTAGAGCAGAAGGGGAGGATCGGTGAGCTGACAGGCAGGGAGGGGAGGGGGAGGAGGACACAGACACAAAAGGGCAGGCTGCGGATAATAGAGGCACGTACGCTGACCACGGTGTCAGGGCTCAGTAGCCCTGATATACCGTGTTCAGCATACAGAGGGGAGGGCAGAAACTAGCGGGATCAGTCAGGATTTTTAGGTGTTACAGGGGGCCAAATGACACAGCACAAGTACTGTGCTGTATAACATGCTTTAAAGGAGCAGGATACAATTTTTTTATTTTTTTTTGGGTTAACAAATGCTTTAACCACTTCAGATCCGCGCTATTGCCAAAGTACGGCTCCAGCGCGGATCTGAAATGCCGGGACGACGTCCATGGACGTCGTCCCCTGTGCGCGCTCCTCGCGCGCCCCATGGCGGCAGCGGCGGCGTGCGCGCCGCACGCTGCACGAGTGTGCCCGTGGCTCGGGCGGACTCGATGTCCGCCCGGACCCGCCGATCTCTTTTAGGAGCCTCAGAACGGGGAACCGCCGATGTAAACACGGCGGTTCCCCGTTCTGTGACAGGGGACATGACAGATCTACTGATCCCTGTCACTGGGATCAGTTAGATCTGTTATGTCCCGACCAGCCCTGCCCCCCCACAGTTAGAACACACCCAGGGAACATATTTAACCCCTTCACTGCCCCCTGCTGGTTAACCCCTTCAATGCCAATGACATTTACACAGTAATCAGTGGATATTTAAATTTCTGATCGCTGTATAAATGTCATTGGTCCCAAAAATGTGTAAAAAATGTCCGACATGTCCGCTGCAATATCGCAGTCCCGATAAAAATCGCAGATCGCCGTCATTACTAGTAAAAAAAAAAATAATAATTAAAAACGCCATAAATCAATTCCCAGTTTGTAGACGCGATAACTTTTGCGCAAACCAATCAATATACGCCAATTGCGATTTTTTTTTTTTACCAAAAATATGTAGAAGAATATATATCGGCCAAAACTGATGAATATTTTTTTTTAATGGATTTGTACTTTAGCAAAAAGTAAAAAATATTGTTCTTTTTTGCAAAATTGTCGCTCATTTTTTGTTTATAGCGGCGATCAGAAATGACGCAGAGGTGATCAAATACCACCAAAAGAAAGCTCTATTTGTGGGAAAAAAAGGACGCAAATTTTATTTGGGTACAACATCGCATGACCACGCAATTGTCATTCAAAATGCGACAGCGCTGAAAGCCAAAAATTGGTCTGGGCAGGAGGGGGGTTTAAGTGCCCAGTAAGGAAGGGGTTAAATACATCTCTTCTAACAGGAGAAGTTCCCCATGATTGGCGCA
>BLSH010248537.1:683597-709916 GCA_018402905.1 Glandirana rugosa | reverse complement strand
GATCCGATATTCTTCTAACGGTTTTGGGACTTTGACTCGATGTCGTATCACTAGTCTGTTTGTCTTCAGCAAACTGTTTGCGGGCTTTCTTGTGCATCATCTTTAGAAGAGGCTTCCTTCTGGGACGACAGCCATGCAGACCAATTTGATGCAGTGTGCGGCATATCGTCTGAGCACTGACAGGCTGGCCCTCCACCCCTTCAACCTCTGTAGCAATGCTAGCAGCACTCATACTTCTATTTCCCAAAGACAACCTCTGGATATGACGCTGAGCACGTGCACTCAATTTCTTTGGTCGACCATGACGAGGCCTGTTCTAAGTGGAACCTGTCCTGTTAAACCGCTGTATGGTCTTGGCCACTATGCTGTAGCTCAGTTTCAGGGTTTTGGCAATCTTCTTATAGCCTAGGCCATCTTTATGTAGAGCAGCAATTCTTTTTTTCAGATCCTCAGAGAGTTCTTTGCCATGAGGTGCCATGTTGAACTTCCAGTGACCAGTATAAGAGAGTGAGAGCGATAACACCAAATTTAACACACCTGCTCTCCATTTACACCTGAGACCTTGTAACACTAACATGTCACATTATATTGGGGAGGGAAAAATGGCTAATTGGGCCCAATTTGGACATTTTCAATTAGGGATGTACTCAATTTTATTGCCAGCAGTTTAGACATTAATGGCTGCGTGTTGAGTTATTTTGAGGGGACAGCAAATTTACACTGTTATACAAGCTGTACACTCACTACTTTACATTGTAGCAAATTGTAATTTCTTGGGTGTTGTCACATGAAAAGATATAATAAAATATTTACAAAAATGTGAGGGGTGTACTCACTTTTGTGAGATACTGTATTTACCTTCACCAGGCATAAAGGTATAGAACAAAATGATTGTCCGCAAGTGACATGCAAATGCTTTAACGAGAAGGGGTACTATTTTTTGGCCTCCTTCATTTTAAAAGTCCAGTATAGTTCTGACTGATATCAGCCTTCTAGATTTAGGCGATGCCATCATTGGCTCCATTGATTTGCCTTTTTCATCTTAAAAGTCCAGTATAGTTCTGACTGATATCAGCCTTCTAGTTTTAGTCGATGCGATCATTGGCATCATTGATGCCATCAAGCTATGGGTATATCAAACCATATGATAAGAATTGGAATTATTAAGGAGGATAAACACACATATTTGTTTTCATATGGATACCTATACTAGCAATTTAGGCACTAGTGGGCAAGGTAGCATTGAATAGTACAAGACTGTAAAAAACATGTATATTATCCAAAAATGATATCATCCAAAAATATTTTTTAAACAGTTAAACTGTCCACAGTTCTTGCAGCTCATTTTTTAGTTCCTTGTAACAGAAAATGTAATTTTGTAAGCCGTGATGATACACGCTGACACTCACTATATGACCACACAACAAGTTGTTCTCTAGTAAGTAAATGCCTTTAAAGTGAGACTTCACTTTTGCTAAGAAAGAAACATTCCCCACCAGGTAAATTCTGGATTTCAATAAACTATTTTGCAGACTCATACTCTTCTGAGCCTTTATTAAAAGCACATGAGCACACTTATTATTGTGATAAGAACAGTGTACAGGGATGTATCCATAAAGTGTACAGAATGCTTCCAGTCCTGCCAAGGAAGCAGTATTTTACATTTTTAGAAACTTTGAAAAAACCACAGTAGCTGCAGTTTGAAATAAAAAATGAAATTTTTGATAACATTAAATTATGAAGAGGCGTAATGGCAATGTATATAAAACAAATATATATAAATGATTTCAGAAAAAGTGGAACTTTCCTTTAAAAGCACAGGGCTACACCTGGAGCTGTTTATGAAAATAAGCTTACAGCCAAACTGGCTCAGTAAATGTTGACTCAGGGAGCATATCTGATCCTAATTGATCTAATCTGGCAAAAGTATGCTCAGAGGTGTATTATTATTATTGAGCAATTTGTCTAACATCCAAGGGTGGCATTTGGACCAAGTAGTCATTTTGTCTCAGATATGCCTGTCATTATAATTATCTATTTGATAAGCATTGCTGTACTTTTAGAGGCACAATATAAAGGTTTTTTGGGTATGAAATTCCTGCTTTCAGATTAACCTTTTTGTTTTTTGAAAAGTTTTAGAATTAAAGCCACACAGTCATTTTTCTTTCTAAAATGCACCATTCCTTAAGGTCTCATCACACATATACTTCAAAGACTTTTGTGTAAGGAAACGGCACAAGCCTGTGTTTGTATCTCATCAATAGTTTCTCTTACAACTAATGTCACTGACACCTTTAGAAGATTTCATTTTAGTCTTTAGGTTAGATTTGATGAATTGTTTATTAATACAGGTTTTTGCATTAGTCCACCGTAGCATTATACATTGGTTGGCTGTGTAGTCTGATAACCGCTATTTGAACCATTAATCTCTTTCACTTGTAACTGCTTCTTCTTGACTTGAAAGGCTACAGAAACCTCAGGATGTATAGAATCCATCCTCTGCTCACATTTGAAAGCTGTAAGGAAAGCTGTTCTATAATTGTTGTTCATCCACCCATAAAGGATTGGGTTGGCAAATGTAGAACACATGGCAATTACATGAAATATTGTATAAATTAGTTTGTATTCATTTAAGTCCAAGACCTTGCTGTCAATGTCACTTGCGAGTTGAAAGGCATGGAATGGCAGCCAGCATACAGCAAACACTACTACCACCGTGACCAACATTTTGGTTGTCTTACGTCTTCTTTGGTGATAATGATCATTTCCTCCCCCTGGGCTGACGTGGTTCTTCAGTTTAGTCCATATTCTAACATAGGCATATGATATGATAGCTAAAGGTAAAATATACTGAATCAACAACATTGATATGCTGTAAATGGTGCTGTAATTTAACTGTCCTCCTGGCCACCTTTCTGCGCACACTTGAATCTGAAAATCTGGTGAAATAACAATAAGGGAATATTCCTTAAAAATGGCCAATGGACTAGCAAGTACAGCACTACAAGCCCACGTGATGCCAATAATCATAAAGCAAATTTTTGTAGAGATTTTGCTTTCTAGATGATATACAATGCATCGATGTCTGTCAAGGGCAATCACCATGAGTGTGACGGTAGATACTTGAACAGCGAGACCTTGAGCGTAGGTCACCAAATGGCACAATACAGTTCCAAACTTCCACTCATCCAATAGAGTGTAGACCAATGTGAATGGGAGACACAGCGTGTTCACCATTAAGTCTGCCATAGCCAGGTTGACGATGAAGTAGTTTGTGACAGTGCGCATGGTTTTGAACTTAAAAACCACATAGATTACAAGGGCATTACCTACCACGCCCAACAGGATGATGGAACTGTATGCTAAGATTAAAACTATCTGGACACTGATGAATTTGGTAATGTCAATCAGCTCAGGTTTGGGAGCCATTTCGTTGTAAGGAGTAGTCTGTCCTGGGACGTATAGCCATGTATGCATTTCCACTTTAACATCCTCTGTACTGTTCTCATCCTTCTCGAATACAAGCAGTCCACCTTTCATTGTGCAGTCTTCTGCTCTACAAGATTGGAATGTCCTAAAAAAAGACACATAAAGGTATAAATATAGACAGGCTAAAAGTCACTTTTAAGTGCATTTTCTTCAGCTTAGAATGTAGAGGTTAGATTTTAATGTCCTTTCACAATATTGGCAGCTGGATAATTAAAATTCTCAAAACACCTTGCATACAACAGAAGTCATGACTGGAGCTAAGGGCATCATTAATCTTGCTCATCATCGCATCTAAAATATCTTCATTTAACAGAAGCAAACTTGCCACTAAGGACATGGGCAAGTCGTTTACAACACGAGACTATAATTTCCTATAGATTCTATAAATATTTGCACAAAGGCAGGTCGAAATGCAGGGAATCAAAGGGCATTAAGAAAAGAGAGGCACATTACACAGCTGAGGCCAAACAAATATCTAAATAATTGTATTTACATATCATTAAATGATATGAATGAAACCCAGGTAAATTGTATTATGGCTATAATATTATACATTAGTAAGCCCTAGAACACCACTGTTATTGTATCTAAGCATTATTTGTTAATATATATATGCAATATGCGCAAATTATTTATTATATTTATAACTTCCTATATATTCCATACACATATACAAACACTGTTATTTGCCAGCTGAGCTCAAAGGTGCCAGAACATACATTAGACTTCTTTGCTTAATTAAATTTTAAAGTAGAAGTTCGAGTTTAAACCTCTGTCAGGGATTTATTGCTGTGTCTCCATTGCGGAGACTTTGCTTCACTTCCTGTTCTGGTGACATGCACCTGCACAAAATAATCCAGAATACAATATAACAAAATAAATTAATACAGTGCATTTAAACATTTATAAACCCATAGTTTATAACACACTGTATTATAACCCACTGTTTTATATTAAAAGTATACGCATAGGGCCAGTTCACATCACATGCAGTCCAGTGCGTTTTTTTTCTGAATTAAAAATGCATGGAAAGTAGGTTATATGGTTTCCAATGGCATAGTTTACACCAGTGCAGTCTGTTCCAGGGCTTTTCAGTTTCAGAAAAATATGTAGAACATGTTACATTTTTCCTGCACTGGGCTGTACTGGAACACAGTAAAAGGCACTGAACCCTAGTATATTGAGAAAAAAAACAAGAAAAAAGAAAAAACGCGCCTGGAATGCATTCGGAAACACATCAAAAACGCACCAAAAACACACTGGAACGAGTAAAAAACGCGTTAAAAATGTGCATGCAGAAACGCATCCAGAATGGATCTGGAGTGCGTTTTTGTGCTATATACTATGTATATTTGGGAGTCTGGGACCTGTTAGAGAGAATTGCATTAATTTCCTGTCCCAGAAACTGGCACCAGGGAATAAGTTCAAATCACTCCAACACGGTTACAGACATAAAAAAAGACTTTATAAAAAGACTACAAAATAATAATATACACGTGCGCAAACAAACATAAAAGGAGCAAACTAAATGTGAGAAATTGCTTAATCCCTTGGCGCCGGCCATACACAAATATGCGGCCTATCATCACCTGGTCCTTAACGCCGAGGGCATATTTGCGTGAATTGCTGCCAAAACACCTGTGCCGAGAGTGTGCACGTTGAGCACTCACGTACACAGTTGCAGTCGCCTAACTGAAAGATCGGGAGTTTTTGGATCACGTGACCACAATGATCTTAAGCCCCGCCTCACCTCCAGGCATCATAAACCTCTTAAAGGGCCCGGGAGGCACCAGTGCTAAGAGGTTAATCAATATTATCTATCACACAATACCTTTTATATAAATGTAAAAAATTTGAAAAATAGAGCTGCGCATCTTCCAGCTTAAAAGAGCGAAAGATGTACAAGAAAAATATTTGAAGACTAGACTGCGCTCATACAAAACAAATATAGCTCTAATAAATTATAATTCATAAAGCAAATGTGTAATAACCACTTGCCAACTGGAAGATTTAACTCCCTTAATGACCAGGCAATTTTTTTTTTTATACGGCACTGCGTTATTTTAACTGACAATTACGCGGGCAGGCAACTTTGTACCCAAATGATATTGATGTCCCTTTTCCCCCACAAATAGAGCTTTCTTTTGGTGGTATTTGATCACCTCTGGGTTTTTTATTTTTTGAGCTATAAACAAAAAAAGACTACATTTTGAAAAAAAAAAAAAAAACAATATTTTTTACTTTCTGCTATAAAACCTATCCAATAATTAAAAAAAAAATCAAATTTCTTCATAAATTTAGGGCAATATGTATTCTGCTACCTAATCCAAATAAGTGTATATTGATTGGTTTGCGCGAAAGTTCTAGAGTCTACAAACTATGGGATATATTCTGGAATTTGTATTTATTTATTTATTTATTTATTTGTTTATTTGTTATACTAGTAATGGCGGCAATCTGCACCTTATAGCAGGACTGCAATATTGTGGCAGACATTCTGACACTAACTGACACATTAGGCACTAAACACATGCACTAATATGCACAAACATGCTAAAATATATGCTAAAAATATGCACTGTCACTGTATTAATGACACTAGCTGGGAAGGGGTTAAACATCTAGGGTGATCAAAGGGTTAAACGTGTGCCTAACTAGTGTTTGTGTGTACTACATGTGGTGTTTTTACTAAGGGATGGAATGGATTTTATTCCCTGCTATGCATTGTTTACATATGCAGAGCTCCATCCTGCCTCTCTCCTCGACGATCAGTGGGTGCCAGCATCCATTCGCCGGTACCCACTGATCAACTTCTGCTGTAACCAATCACAACAGAAGCAGTGCGCCTCCTACCCAGAAGTGCAGAATCACGTATATATATATATATATATATATATATATATATATATATATATATATATATACATGATTCTGCACAGAACAGCCACCCTGTAGCAGTAAATCCACAAACAGATATCATATACTTGATCCACCAATGATATCCTGAACATATGGACAACTGAATGCCACTATGTCCTGTAAAGTGCTCCTGTGCTTTTAAGAGATCCTGTGCATACCTCACTCGCAAAGGGAAGATGTGAAGGAACCTCTCATAGTGTAGTAAATTCAAATGTTATCAAAAATCAATTAAAATTGCACTTACATCCATAAAAATACGCTCAGGCATGAAATGGAAACTGTGCTCCAACAACCGCAAGGCCCGCGGGACACATTGGAGCACAGGCGGAGCATAAACTGGCGCTTTGAGGCATAGGAGCACTTTACAGAAGATGAGCGAGTTCAGTTGTCCATATGTTCAGAATATCTTTGGTGGATCAAGTATATGATATCTGTTTGTGGAAACACCTGCTGCAGATACCCTAAGCGATTTTGACCTTCTTTGAGAAAAGAGGTCATTTTTTCCAGTGAGTGTAGTGTGTTTCTACCTGGGAGAAGAGAAAGAGCACAGTTTTTACCTGGTTGTCACTCTTCATTTTTTAACACTTTTTTCATCACTTCTGGATTTATGCATTTGCATTTATTTGGACTGTTTTTTAATGAACTTTAATACATATTTGCATTAATAAATACTGTATATATTGAGTCACATTTGTTTTGTATGAGCGTGATCTAGTGTTCAAATATGTTTCCTGTCTTCCAGCCTTGTAGTGGTTCTAGCATGTCCTCAGTTTATTCAACATTTTTAAAAAACTGTGTTTTTAAGTGATTAAAATTAATGAAATGATTAAAGCTAACTGATAATTGATAGACCTGCATTCCTAATAAACAATGGAACTCCATTATGGAACAGTCACATGTGAACAACAAATAATAATTGAAAGTGTATGGTTGCTATGTAACCTATCTAAGCAAATGACTAAACCTCTTCTTTTCTTGCTTAAAAGCTGCTAGGTGTACACTGCTGCTAATGTCTATTTAAAGAATATTTGCTTAAAGGCTATTGAAAACTGTGAGGATGAATGGTTCATATAATATCGTGTTGGATGTACGAAATGCTCTGAACAGTATGCAATGTATGTAGAATGGCATCTTCCTACTGAATCAGGACACCTTTCATCTTACACCGGATGATATCTAGTGAGAGGAATCACTTAAAAACATCCTATGTTCAGTAACTCCACAGTGATAAATCTCTATTAACTCTTATACAAATATGTACCACTATTCACTATTATATTCGCATAAAAAAAAAAAATCGATACCACTATTCACTGTTATACTTGCATAAGAAACTGTACCACAATTTACCATAAACAGTGAAACTGCAATTTCAGAAGATCAGATGATCTGGCATGAATATACTAAAACCCTAAAGTCCTGTATGATTATCAATTATTTATGATACACTGAGCCTTAGCAAATTTAATATCTTCCAGTTACAGTTTAGATCTACTTTAAAGTGGTTCTAAAGCTAAAACATTTTTTACCTTAATGCATTGCACGCATTAAAGTGGATGTAAACCTGATTCATGAATTTGAGCTGGGCACATATCTGCAATGTTTTCTTATCTCTCTTCAAAGCACTAAGTCCCGTGACTTTCTCCTGCTCTGCTTTTCTGTTATCAGCCTGATAACTTTTGACAAGTTCACTGATACATGTGATAAAACCAGCCTGAATTTTGTGTCAGGGTGGGTGCTATAAATAGATTAGCAGAAAGCTCCTTTACTCACAGGACAGCTCTGAAAGTCTCTGCCTATCTGGAGGGGGGGTGTCTTTCCTCTAATCAGCTGTCTCCCAGTGTAATCCAAGACTTCTCTCACAGTGCAGAATGAGGAAGTTAAAATTCTAAAGCAATCTGCACTTTCTAAACAGTAAATAAAGCTGAAGACAGCAGATATGCATGTAAAACTTATGTAAGGAGATATGTTTCATCTCTGTGTATCATCTGAGGCTGTTCACTTCACTGTGTCTCACCCCACTCTAAACACCTACCTGAGTCCTGTATCAATCCAGCACTGTGCCTGTCTGCAGTTCTCCTCTGTCTTTCTCTTCCCACAAGGGGATTAGGCAGCAGTGTGAGCCAGTCAAATCCTTTGAGCAGAGATCTGGGGGTGGGGACAAGCTAGGATGCATGTGTCTATGGACACACACAACCCAGCTCAAGAGCAAGCCCGCATATCTTCCCCCATAGCATAGTTTGCTATGGGGGCAGACACAGAAGAGGAGTGGAGAGTGCCAGTGGAGTGCCCCAGAAGAGGAGGTTCAGGGCAGCTCTGTGCAATATCATTGCATAGAGCAGGTGAGTATAACTTAATCATTGTTTTAATATAAACACATTTAGCCTTTAGAAACTCTTTGATTACACCACTCAATTAAAAATGCAGATATACTGAGATAGATGAGTGGACATTTGCTTGCTTGAAACAAATGGGAAGTGCATCATAGCTCCCAACTGTCCCAGATTCCGAGGGACTGTCCTCCTCATTTGTCCCTCATTTTGGTCTGATATATAGAGTTGTATATAAAATACACTTTTTATCTTTCAAAAAGTGTTCCCTCATCCAATTTTTTAAATTGCTGCATTTGTAAATTCCAAAAGCCAATACTGTATAAAGAAAAAGTAGTGGTAAATAAAAGCACTTGTGGGTTTAATAATAAATAATCATTTTTTGTGTAGTTCTCTTTTAAGGTGGCGTGGCAGGGGGTGTGTCCTATGCCTACATACTTTAGCTAATAGGTGTCCCTCATTCCCATCTCAAATGGTTGGGATGTATGGTATATGAGCACATGACATGCTAATGCAACAACCTATGGTTGGAGAAGACTCAAACCGATGGCTTGTCTTTTGCCTTACAATATGTCTCGCTTAACATATTTGTGGCCTTTAATATGAGGAACCACATCTTTATTGAGCCAGAACAACGTCAGAACTGTCACTTGAAGCAATGGTATACAGGCTCTTTCTCTGTGCCAGACTAAAAAAAAAACGGGAATCATGCACTTGCTGACAGCTCAAGTTCATAATTGAGATAAACTCTTTGATGTTATCTAAATGTGTTCTATTTATTTTATAATGGCATACAGTGTGTTCTTCAGATCCCATCTTACGGATTAAGCTACAACTCTCCATCTTTCTTTCACTCTCTTTTTGGTAAATAAAATTATTTTATTTTCACAGTTTATCTGCTCTAGAAGTTACACATTGCCATTTCCACTCCTCAGACATTTCCCCTCCAATCTACACACCCGGGTGCTGTTCTTGCTTCTTTACCTATTATTGAAAAATCTGTCTAATGTACATTGTTTAACTGCTTCCCACCTGGCCAATAGACAAATGACAGCTGAGCAGGAGCTTTCCCATCCTGGGTGGACGTCGTATGATGTTCTTCCAGTCACGGGCCGCGCTGCGGCACAATCTGTCACCCGCTGTGTTCACTGGACACAGCAGATGCCAGATCATTGTACTATGCTGTCCATGCTTCCATGTGATCGCTAGGACCAATTACAGCGATCACATGACATTTGTACGAAATTAATAGTTTTATTCATAGTGTAATATTGTGTTAAACTCTGTAATTGGTCACAGTGATCACATGGTACAGACAGGGTGAATCATAGTGCACTTGTACCATGTGATAGATGTGGCCAATCACAGCTTTTACAATAGTACACAATGAATGAATGGATGCCATTCATACAAATGAATTGCTCATAACAATGGCCACCATTGTTATAAGCAATTATAGTGTTAAAAAAAAATCCTGATTACTTCCCAAGAGTAGTACAGTGCCACTGTGGTAACACTATACTACTCTGGTCACAGTATGTAAAAAAAATGGTAAAAAAAGAAAAAAAAATGTAAAAACATTATTATTTTTTCTTTTCACATACTTTCACCAGTTAGTGTCTCTGTTCACCGCCACACCAGTCATGATGCTGTACTGTTATGGTGACAGCATGTAAAAAAAAAGATTTGTGGAAAATAACCTTTTATTTAACTTCTTATTTTCCCCCTTGATTCCCGAATCCACATACTCAATGTGAATGAGGTAATCACTCCCGCTGAGGTATTGTATTCTGACAGCGGGTAGACTTCCTCGCCATCAGAATACACTGATCAGCACGGTAGATCGACTTCTGTACAACCAGGCTGCCCACACATGGATTAAAATTCAGCCTGTCCCTGCTGAACTGGCTACATTTTAATCCATGTATGACTGGCTTAACATATATAGAATAATGTACAATACTATTTTCCAGCAAGGTTTTTGCTACAGTGGGTGGCCATGTCTCAGCATGTGTGAAGTCTACAGAAGCAAACAAATGTCACAGATTATATTAGCCCAGCAACTCCAATAAATCACCAGTAATCTATGCCTGGCAGTGCTATCTTGTTTCATCTTATCTTTTGAAAAGGAATCAGAGTTACTCCATAACCTTACAGGCATCTTTTTTTACAACTTTTGGTCTGAAAATAGGAACAAACATTGAGCCCAACAGTTCTTGGCCGCTTAATTGATAACCAATAAAGAGCACAGCAGGAATATTAAAGCACGGCCACATGTTCTAAAAAGCCTTTTTACTTACTCAAAACAATGGTCACATGATGTGCCAGTCTTGAGTCTTCGCTCCTCTTCTGTTTGGGTGTCTATGTTACTGCATTTGTGACGCTGACACTTCCTATTAGCAGTTCAGTGGTGGGATCCACTCAGGATCCAGAAGAAGAGTGAAGTCAGCACAGCTGTCAGAGACTGGCCAGTGCAGGCATATCTGTAACAGCTGGATTAGTTGTCCCCCACCCAGAAAGCGGCAGGTTTAGGTGAGCATATCTTGGTATACAAAGTAAGGGCTCCTTCACACCAGGTGAGGTGGCACTGCTCTGGGCAGTCTTGCCCACACACAGTCCCGACACAAGACAAGAGAAAATGCCTTGTTTCCTATTAGGCCAGTTCACACCAGTGTGTTGGCAGTGTAATAGCCCTGTGTAGAGTCCCTAAAGCAAAGATATTGAGAGGTACACTACTAACCTTAGGGTAGTTATGTCCAGTCATTATCATTGGGCAGAGTTTGATGTTTCCATGTGTAGCACCCTCTAGGTAGTGAGGTGCTAGAGTGAGGTTTTTCTCTGGTAGTGTAGGTAAATTTAGGCAGGCCTAGCCGGTTTCTAGGCATGTTTGTTTTGATTCTGGGCTGGGAGTGGCTCAGAGTAGCAACTCGTGACTCACAGATGGTGTCACTTCTCGGTTGCCTCCCCTTTTCTTCTAGAAGGTGCTAGAAGGAAGGTGTCACGATCAGGCGTCAGGCTCGAAGACCAGTTGCTATAGCAGTTGCAGGACTACTACTGACCAGCAGGATAGGTACACAGGTAGTTACCCTGGCAGATGACACCTGAGGTGCGGAGTCTAAGTACTAACCGGTGTTCACCAGAGCTCCTGATGGTGGAGATGGACTTAGCTGCGTGTTAGTACCAGGTCGCGGTCCTCAGGATTGCCCCATCAGGGTGTCAGCAAGCCAGGGTCCAGTAGCGGATGAGCAGATAAGGATCAAACATGAGCGTGGTCAGTAAACAAGCCAAAAGGTCGGTAATGAGTAGTTGCAGGTTGGGATCAGGCAGTAGAGTAGTCGAGGAACAAGCCAAGGGTCGATGACGAATGGTAGCAAATACGGGCAGCAGCAGAGAAGACAAGAGCAAGGCACTGGCTGAGGAAGCACAATAACCTGGCAAATAGGAAGTGCAGAGACAAGGCTTATATAGGAAGTTCATGGGAGGAGCAAGGAGTTTCAGTTTCAACAGCAACCAAGACATAAGGCAGAGTTGTCCAATGAATCAGGCAGAATATCCAACAGATCAGGTAGGGAGCAGTCCAGCATCCCAGATAGCTCAGTGAGAAGAATCAATGCCAGACACAGAAGAGGTCCCAGGATCGATCCCAGGTCCTGACAGAAGGGTGGAGAAGAGAGGTGATGCTACCTGGGGTATCTTAAGGAGCCTTGACCAATCCCCAACTTGTATTTTCAGGGGACAGGCCTCCTTAAATACCTGGGGTCAGCCCAGCTGGGGAGTAGTTGGGTGGAAGATGTTGGAGTGAGAGAGTGTGGAGGCTGTCGGGCCCATGGGGAGCTCCCCAGTCTGGGGGGGGGGTGACCCTGGGCTGTGGCTCGGGTGCATCCGGGAGGAGAGAGAGATCCTGGAAGGAGAGGCGCAGGAGAGAGAACACAATCTAAGAGTCTCCAGGAGGACTTCCAACCAGGAAGGCTGGTGAGTGAGCAGAGTTGGGAGGACTGGGGAGGCAGGCCTGAGAGAACTGGGAGTTTGCAGCTGGAGGAGGGTGCACAACCAGAGGAGAGGACTGTGAAAAGGGCAGTGGAGAGAGGTCATTGCAGCCATGCTGGCTGGCAGGGCCTCAAGAGAGCTGTCTGAGAGTGGTAGCAGAAGAGACGACAGCTCTCTGAACCTGAACCTTTCTACAGAAAAGAGGCCAGAGGCCTCTGCCCACAAAAGACAATCCACTGAGGCCTTACTGAGTTAGTGTGTCAGGCCTAACCAGTGCTAGCTAGTCTGGAGGAGTGACAGTCTGAAGCAAGGGAAGTGCTGGAGGAAGAGTAACAGTCTGCAGCAAGTGATTGTCCTGATGGAGGAACGGAAAGCAACAAGAGTTTGTACTGGAGAGAAGTGTATATACTGAAGTGTATATAGGAGCCGTAAGCAAATTTGTACTGAATGTTCTTGGGCATCCCATAATTCCCAAATTCCTATCCAAGTTCAATACCCCTCAATAAAAAACAAACAATGGACTGATCTATGTCCCTGAGAGATGGATGTCTGGATGGGCAGGGTGACAGGTGAACCACTACTTTCAGCTAGCCCTGCATGGCTACATTTGGTTTAGATTTGTAAAAAAAAAAAAAATTATAAAAAAATAAATAAATAAATAAAAATAAAAAAATAAATAAAAAGGGGCAGACTCGATGGAATACTCAGTCATTTTCTGCCGCCACTTTTCTATGTTTCTATAAAGGTTTGCTTTAACCAAGCCGATCTCTCATCTTTTTGTAGTGTTGGTAACTGAAACAACATTGCTTCTCTTTACTCATGTGTTGAGTTACTGCACTTGCATGGTACATTGCAGTAGAAAGAATAATTTCTTTTCATGGACTTCCCATGATTTTCCATAGAAGTCAAGGACAGATTTTTTTGACTGCCCTTGATGTTACCCTGTATGGAGCATGCATGGTCTGCGGTATACAGGCGGTCTCCTAGTTACAAACATCCGACTTATGAACGACTCCTACTTACAAACGGAGGGAGACAACAGGAAGTGAGAGGAAATCTCCCCCTAGGAAGGGAAATTCACTCCTGTAAGAGTTATTATGAGAAAAGGGTGTTTCCATTGATGTTTTATCACCAAGGTTTGTTTCCACAACAACCCAACATTTTCAAAATCAAATTATCATTGGGACAGAAAGTGAGGTGAAATCTTCTGAACAGAAACATAGACAGCAAAACAAACATTACAGTGGTGTTAACCCTTCCCTATGCTATCCAAAAAACGTAAAAATCGTTTTTTTGGCTGAAGCTACACTTAAAAATGTACCTGTTCTGACTTACAAACAAATTCAACTTATGAACAAACCTACAGTCCCTATCTTGTTTGTAAGCCAGGGACCGCCTGTATACTGCAATAAGCAAACCCATAGGTGTTGACACTCAAATCCACCATATAGAACTGTTGTTTGGTTTATACACATCATATGCACTATACAGAGAAGTACTAAAATAGAACATATTTTTAAATACGGTACTTTTCACAAAGCGTGACATTTTTTACACTGTCCCAACATTAAAAACAAACTGGAAACTAAAAAAAAACATGGAAAATAAAGCATTCAATTTTTTTTCCAACCACTAATCTTCATGACATTTTGCATAAAGCATTCATATTTGTGGATTCAAGTAAATGAGTTGGCACAACTTTTAGGAAAGTACATAAAAGTTATTTTGGGACATGACTTAGGAAAATAGTAATTTGCCTCACTACATAGTTTAGTGTCATCTTCCTAAAGTGTTTTCAAATACCACTGATGGCCCATGCCCACGTTTGCTGTTTTATGTACTAAAATGAAATGTGTAAACCTGTTAGAATTAGGATATTTTGATATATTGTAAACTTACAGAAATACATTTTATTGGTGAGAAATTCTCAATTTGAAAAGGTCCTTCCATTCATCTGTATAAATGAAAACTGTAGGTAATAAGAAATGTCATAACATTATAAGAAAAATATCATAATACAAAATATTGGAACAATATAAAAAAGTATAATTATGTTCTTCAGATAAAAACTCTGTTTGTGTAAGTGTAAGTGTGTGAGTGTCTGACCCTCTTAAAGTGAGCTGCAGACACTTTTGTTCTCACAAATGAGCAGCTTCAAGCCCCCACCATCTCATGTATTCTAGCTTTGTGTTGTAGTCCTCCCCACATGATCTTATTATTATAAGTACTTATATAGCGCTGTCAATGTAAGCGTCACTGTATGTATACATTATATTACCAAAAGTATTGGGACACCTGCCTTTACACGCACATGAACTTTAGCCACTTGACCTCTGGAAGGTTTCATGACCCGGCCATTTTTTGCGATACTGGTACTGCACTGCGTTACTTTAACTGACAGTTGCAAAGTCAGGTGACGCTGTATCCAAATAAAATTGACATCCTTTTTACCCACAAATAGAGCTTTCTTTTGGTGGTATTTGATCACCTCTGCAGTATTTATTTTTTTACTACAAACAAAAAAAGAACGACAATTTTGAAAAAAAAAACCAATATTTTTTACGTTCTGCTATAAAACACATCCAATAAAAAAATTAATTTATTCATCAATCACTTGCTTAGTGGGCACTTAAACCCCCCTCCTGCCCAGACCAATTTTCAGTTTTCAGTGCTGTTGCACTTTGAATGACAATTGCGCGGTCATGCAACACTCTAAACAAATGAAATTTTTATATTTTTTTTCCCCACAAATAGAGGTCTCTTTTGGTGGTGTTTAATCACTGCTGGGTTTTTTATTTTTTGCTAAAAAAAAAACAAAAAACTACCAAAAGTTTTGAAAAAACAAAACCGTTTCATAGTGTGTTATAAATTTTTGAAAACATCTAATTTTTCTCCTTCATTGATGTACACTGATGAGGCTGCGCTGATGGGCACTGATAGGCTGCACTGATGGGCACTGATAGGCTGCACTGATGGGCACTGATAAGCTGCACTGATGGGTACTGATAGGCTGCACTGATGGGCACTGATAAGGCGGCACTGATGGGCACTGATGGACACTGATGAAGCGGCACTGATGGGCACTGAGAGGTGGCACTGATGGTTGGCACACTGGTTGGCACTGATGGGCATTGCTAGGTGGCACTGATAAGCACTGATGGGTGGCACT
The DNA here is from genome assembly GCA_018402905.1 of Glandirana rugosa. NCBI lineage: Eukaryota > Metazoa > Chordata > Amphibia > Anura > Ranidae > Glandirana > Glandirana rugosa. The sequence continues at coordinate 694,022 of BLSH010248537.1, read as the reverse complement.
GATGGGCACTGGTAGGCACTGTTAGGTGACACCGATAGGCAGCACTGATAGGTGGCACTGATGATGAGGCACTGATGGGCATTGACTGGCAGCACTGGTGGGCATTGATAGGTGGCACTGCTGGGTACTGGTAGGTGGCAATGGTGGGAAATGATAGGTGGCCCTGGCAGGGGGCACAGACAGCCATCCACAGCTCTCTGTGCGAGGGACTTTTGTTTACATCACGTGATCAGCTGTCATTGGCTGACAGCTGATCACGTGGTAAGGGGCTGGGATTTGCCCCTTACTCCAATTGGTGATCAGCCGAGTCTCAGAGAGCGTGGTGCGTGTCCCCGCAGGGATGCCCAAACAGTGCATGCTCGAGAGGACATCTACTGATGGCCTCCCGACAAAGTATATATGAAGAAGTTAAGCCAATATGTATTCTGCTACATATGTTTGGTAAAAAAAATCCCAATAAGCGTATATTGATTGGTTTGCACAAAAGTTGTCGTGTCTACAAACTATGGGATATTTTTACGGAATTTTTATTTATTTATTTTTTACTAGTAATGGCAGTGATCTGCGACTTATAGTGGGGCTGCGACATTGCGGCAGACAAACCGGACATTAAGTGACACTTTTGACACTTTTTTGGGAACTAGTGACACCAATACAGTGGCAGGGAAGGGGTTAACATCAGGGGCGGTCAAAGGGTTAAATGTGTTTCCTGGGAGTGCTTGCTAACTGTGTTGGGGGTGGTTTCACTGTGGGAAGACAGAGGTCTGTGTTCCGGAACACGGGACCTCTGTCTTCCCTACTAACAGAACGGCAATCTGCTTTGTTTGCATAGGCAGTCCATCGTTCTGCCTCTGTCGGGAATGATCGCCAGGTCCCGGCGGACATCGGGTCCGCCGGACCCTCTGATTAGCTCCCGCTGTGTCACCTATACATGATTCTGCCCAGAGAAGCCACCGCCTCACAGTACATGTATGTGGGGTGGTCGGTTAGCAGTTCTTGCTGTTCTTGGAATCCCAGTCTCCGTCCATAGGGTTTAATATTGAAATGGTCCACCCTTTGCAGCTATAACTGTCCACAGGGTTTAGGAATGTGTCTATGGGAATGTTTGACCGTTCTTTCAGAAGCGGATATGTGAGGTCAGGCACTGATGTTGGACAGGAAGGCTCCTCTCTTATTTCATCCCAAAGGTCTTCTACCGGGTTAAGGTCAGGACTCCGTGTAGCCCAATCAAGTTCCTCCACCCCAAACTCCCTCATCCATGTCTTTATGGACCTTGCTTTGTGCACTGGTATGCAGTCATGTCAGAACAGGAAGGGGCCATCCCCAAACTGTTCCCACAAAGTTGGGAGCATGAAATTGTCCAAAATGTCTTAGTATGCTGACGCCTTAAGAGGTCCTGACCTTAACCCGATAGAACACCTTTGGGATGAATTAGAGTGGAGACTGTGAGCCAGGCCTTCAATATTTGACTCTCAGGAGTAGGGACCTTTCTTTTCAACATTTAGCTACACTGGCAAATTGCAAGAGTTTGTGGGGGATGGGAATGCTATAAATAAACTTTAGTAATACATACAGTATGTATGATACCCCTAAAAGTTTATACAGTATATCTATATCAATATATGTATATTTAAAGCAAAGTTTTTTCCCCATAATATCGTAATCAAGAAGTATTACAATATAAAGATTACATTCTTAACCGGTTGCAGAGTGGCAGCGTAATGCAAATCACCGCCTATAAATGGCAATTCGCACAGGCGCGGCTAGGGGGCGAGCACGCAACGCCGGTGGCGCGCTCTCGTGCTGACGCACGCCCCGCAGTGTGGCCACGGGTTGGGCGGACTCGATGTCCGCCGGCGACCCGCAATCGCTTACTACACAGGAGGAACGGGGAACCGCCAATGTAAACACGGCGGTTCCCCGTTCTGACAGGCGGCATGACAGAGATCTACTGATCCCTGTATTCGAGATCAGTTAGATCTGTTATGCCCCTGCCAGCCCAGCCCCCACACAGTTAGAACATGCCTAGGGAACACGGTTAACCCCTTGATTGCCTCCTGCAGCTTAACCTCTTCCCTGCCAGTGACATTTATACAGTAATCAGAGGTTATTTTTAGCTCTGATCACTGTATAAATGTCAATGGTCCCAAAAATGTGTCAAAAATGTCCGACATGTCCGCCACAATATGGCAGTCCCAATAAAAATTGCAGATCGCCGCCATTACTAGTAAAAAAAAAAAAGTAATAAATGCCATAAATTAATTCTCATGATTTGTAAATGCAGCAACTTTTGCGCAAACCAATCAACATATGTCAATTGTGATTTTATTTACCACAAATATGAGGAAGTATATATATCGGCCAAACTGATGAATACATTTGTGTTTTTATATTTTTTTTTTTGTATATGTATTATAGCAAAAAGTAAAAAATATTGTTTTTTTTTTTTCAAAATTGTAGTTGTTTTTTTGTTTATAGAGGTGATCAGAAGTGATGCAGATCAAATACCACCAAAAGAAAGCTATATTTGTGGGAAAAAAGGTCGCCAACTTCGCTTGGGTACAATGTTGCACAACCGCGCAATTGTCAGTTAAAACGACGCAGTGCCGAATCGCAAAAAGTGCTCTGGTCCTAATGTGGGAAATCCTTCCGGGGCTGAAGTGGTTAATGTATAAATGCTTAATAAAACTTAAGAAGCAAAAATCTTTGTTCCACACTGTTTGGGAGGGGGGGTTGTGGAGTGAATGCCCATGACTAATTACTACCACTAATCTATAACTATCTAATCTCACTAGAGATCAAGCACATACACATATATTCACATAGACTTCTATAAAGTCTGTATTTATTTTACTTTCCCCAATCTTTTATTTATTTATTTCAGGTATTTATATAGTGCTGTCAATTTACGCAGCACTTTTACATATATATTGTACATTCACATCAGTCCCTACCCACAAGGAGCTTACAATCTAAGGTCCCTATCTCACATTCATACATACACATACTAGGACCAATTTAGATAGGATCCAATTCACCTACCAGCATGTCTTTGGAGTGTGGAAAGAAACCGGAGTACCCAGAGGAAACCCACACAGGCACAAGGAGAACATGCAAACTCCAGGCAGGTATTGTGGTGATTGGGATTTGAACCAGCAACCCTTTTGCTGCTGGGCGAAAGTGCTACCCACTACACCACTGTGCCGCCCCAGCACAAGTAAAAATAAAAATAAAAATAAAACAACTCCCTGTATCTAGGTCAAAACAATCACATGTATTAGTATTGTTTAAAAGCAAATATTACATATTAGGTTAAAGAATACTTCTGACAAAACCTCAAGAAATCACAAGATATATAAAACACATAGTATGCCACTTCATCTTTCCATTTTGCTATGCATTATCTTGTGCATTAGCACTTGATGTGACTACACATGTATAAAAAGGCACCTCTCCTCTACCGTTACATAGTGAACTATATGATGATCCCTTTTTGATGAACTTCACAATGCAAATGCAGAATATGTGAGTGCTGGATGTTTACAGATCACCCTTGCTTTTTGTCCTAATCTTATCATTTTTTTTTTAAAACTATGAAAGTGAAATAACTCCCCAATTCCTGACCTGCAAAAAGGGGTCCCTTGGACCGCATTGCTTTAATAAAACAAGAACAAGGCTTCTGCTTATCTGATTTCTTTTGAGTGAACTCTGGAGACAAAATGCACTGGTCCCACTGTCAGTTATTATTGTAGGTAATTAACTACTTACACATATGCAGCAAACTACTTACGTGCCATAGCTTTAACCCAGTGGAGTAGTACATTTTATTTATTGTATCTGCACTTCTTTATCAAGTAGGCCAGGGGTCTCCAAACGTTCTAAACAAAGGGCCGGTTTACTGTCCTTCAGACTTCAGGGGGGCCGGACTGTGGCCAGTAGGGGGTAGAAATTGTCTTGGCGTCAGTGGAGGTAAACAGTGCCCCATCTTTGATAGCAGAAGAACGAATAGTGCCCCATTTTTAGTGTCAGTGGTAGGAATTATGCCCCATTGCTGGTGTCAGCATGAGAAATAGTGTCTCATATCAGTGGGAGGAAAAGTTTCCCAAGGGCCAGTTAAAGGCAAGCAAAGGGCCACATCCTGCCCCCGGGCTGTAGTTTGGAGACCACCGAAGTATACTATTAGATGTCAGGTCACAAAAGAATTTCTATTTCTAATGTCTTTCTCAACACATAACATAGAAAATCCTTATAAGCACACATAAACACATTAGAAGTCTCACACAAAGCTGTACTGCTCAAAGTTCTGCTGAATTGCTCCCCTGGTCCTTGTAATGCATTAGGCGCTGACTTTCATTGCTCATTCTGCTTGACATATGTAGCAAAAAGTGAAGGCAGAGCCACACACTGTTAAAATCACACTGTAGTAGTTTATTCAAGGTGCTGCCTTCTAAATTCACAGCCCCTGCCTTCGGCCTTTCCATTGCCATCTGATGCATTTTACCCAAACTGGGGTTAATTGTAGTGGTGGGGTAGTCAAGGCTGGAGGTCATTCCCCCCCAGGTAATTGAACAATAAAAATACAATCATGATTATTACAAAGACCAACTGTCATGATCTAATGAGGGATAAAATCAGTAGGAAGCATTAGTGTACAATAACTGTATGAACATGAATAAATATATATAAATAGAAATAAAAAAAACTATGTGTATCATCGCTCCATACCGCTCAGGCTGGTGTGAACACTGTTGTCAAAAGGGCACCATGCTCACTGCTACCGATGTGTACCAACCACAGAGAGAACTTACAGATCAACACACAAATGAATAAACAAGGAAATAGGAGGCAACAAAATGGGCACAAGGTGCTTTGGGGTGGGGGGCGCAGAGCCCCCCCCTGCCGCAAAGCACCCATACTCCCCATGTTGAGGGCATGTAGCCTGGGAAGGTTCAAGAGGGGGGGTGCTCGCTTGTCCCCCCCCCCCCCATCCTGGCCGGCCAGGTTGCATGCTCAGATAAGGTTCTGGTTTGGATATTAGGGGGGACCCCACATCAAATTAAAAAAAAAAATTGGCAGAGGGTTCCCCTTAAAATCCAAACCAGACCTGAAGGGCCTGGTTTGGACTGGGGAGGGGGACCCCACGCACATTTTTTCAGTGATTTTTCTGTACATTGCCGGGAGTCGGCAATACATTACAGCTGCGATAATAAATGACAATTTTTCCTTTGGAAATGTAATTTTGCTCTGGCTATGTCCTAAACATCACAGAGGTGCGCCCTTTTACAGGCAGACTAAGGGACCCACCCAGGCACATTATTTAAAGGAATATTTAATTTTTATTGTTTCACTTTAAGCATTATTAAAATCACTGCTCCTGAAAAAAAGATTGATTGAAAAACTTTTTTTTGCAATGATACATGTCCCCTAGGGCAGGACCGGGGTTGCCATAAACTTTTAGAGCAATAACATTGCATATAAGCCTTTAAAATGAGCACTTTTGATTTTTCATGTTCGGGTCCCATAGACTTTAACGGTGTTCGAATGTTTGCACAAATTTTTTTTTGCATGTTCTGGAGCGAACCGAACTGGGGTGTGTTTGGCCCATCCCTATTAGTGATGCATAGTCCAGTGTGACTGTGCCCAACACCGATATCCAAGATATAATACAAATTGTGTCTTCCAAAAACTTCCCCACACGTGCTCTGTAAGAGGTTGGCCACTCACCAGAGGTATTTGACGTGCGTTTTGAAACCCACATAACAGCCGGTACTTCCACCATTCCTCCTCCAGCGTTCTCTCAGGTAGTACTAAAAATAGTAACTCCACCAAGGACACAGAAAGGACTTATAGTGTAGTAATTTTAAATATATTGTTGTACCAATTAAAAACAAAAACATTCCACTCATATGAATCTGTGCCCAGCCTGGCACCTAGGGATCAATGGTGTGTGCTTATGGATGTGATGGTGCGGCTATGTCGTGCTCTCCATGCCTCATTTGCAGCTCTGGGCTTAGGAAAAACGTCAAACAGGACCCGGAAATTAAAAATTCTTTTATTGTAAAATTTTACAATTGGCCATTGTCTCTTTCAAAGTATGCACATTATGAATGTACATAATGTTCCTGGCGATTTTTCCATTCTTCAAAGCATCCCTGGATGTCTTCAAGTAGGATGGCGTTCAGAGCCTGCGTAGTTTCACTTTTCATTTGCTCATTCGAGCTTTCTTGCCTGTTACTCCTGATGAGGTGACAAGTTCTTTGGAACAAGTTTTGCACACACTTTTCTCATGTTCAATTCCTGAGTCACGATTTCATGAACAATTCACTTGGCAATTCCCGTTCCCTTTGCAACCATTCTAATAGTGAGCAGTCAGTCATGGTTGAGAACAAAGGAATCCACATTCTGTTGCCGTTTTTGACGAAGAGGGGAGTCCTGATCGTTGTTTGTCTTCAACACCTTCTAGACCTTCCTTGAAGGCCTTGTGCCATCGGTACACTTATGCAGATAATAGCACAGCTTTTCCATAAGCTTTCCTCGCAATTTCCAAAGTTTCTGATGCACTTTTACTCAATTTCACACAAAATAGTATTATGTACCGCTGTTCCAAACTCGCTTACATTTTTCTTAATATGAGGCACTAAAACAGAGTGGCACAAAAAAGAATGACTTAACTCTGACAGGGCTGGAATGCAACTGATCAATGTTCTAACGTATGCCTGGCACCCCACCCGAAGTGACCTTGGCCAGCATCTCCCTTCACAGAGCCCTTCTCGAGTGAAGGAACTTCAAAAGGAAGTAAACAATGATGGGTTTTACTTCTTCTTTATTAACCTGCAATGTAAAAGCGTAATGGACTAGATGGACTAGTATGCATCCCATATTAGCCCATTTTGTGGCACTTACCTGCATTGGAAACCTGCGATGTGCCATGATGTCCCTGCTCTAGGCCGCATCCATCTTCCTCCCCTCTTCCTTCCGGTGCCACAATCTCCGGCTCTGTGACTGGCCTGCGTGTGGGAGCCACCCATCGCGGCATGATCTCAGTGAAGAAACGGCACAAAGGGCGTTTCTTCACTGTGCATGTGCCCGATCACGTTGGCACATCACAGCACACTGTATATCTCCTAAACCATGCAGGTTTAGGAGATATGTGGGGAGCCTACAGGTAAGCCTTATTATAGGCTTACCTGTAGGTTAAAGTGTTTGTCCAGGGTTGATAACCACTTTCATTCTCATTATATTTTGGACACACCAACATACATATTGTATAATAAAGGCTTTTATTCTCAGTATAACCCTGAGCTCAGGCAGGAGAGAAGTAAGCTTCCATGGGGGTTTAAGAGACTGACAGATGGGATCGCTGCATTGGTCTATCTATTCAGCTTTATCAAATGTTATAAATAATAATACATTGTTAAATTGGTTATATCCACTCTTTAGGAATTACCCCTTTCTTACCAAGTTTGCTCCCCCCCGTCCCCTGCATGTTAATGTTATAATATTTTTATATATACCTTTTTTAATAGTCTTTGGTGCAGTCATGTTAACCACTTGCCGACCGCCGATCGGCAATTGACGGCGGCAAAGTGGCTCTGTAACGCGGATCGCCGTCACCGGAGGCACGCCCGCGCACTCACTGTGTTCGGGGAGGGCCAGGGAGCGGGTGCGGTGGCTTCGATTGCCGCCGGCTACCCGCGATGGCCCCCCCGGAGTGAAGGAACGGAGGTCCGTGTATGTAAACACGGACCTCCGTTCTGTGAAGGGGGAAGGGCTGTGATCACAGCCTTCCTGTATACGAAGGCTGTGACCACTTCCCTTCCCCAGCTAGCGCAGTCCCCCCACAGTTAGAACACGCCCAGGGAACATAGTTAACCCTTAGAGCGCCCCCTGCAGGTTAACCCCTTCACTGCCAATGGCATTTACACAGTAATCAGTGCATTTTTATAGCACTGATCGCTGTATAAATGCCAATGGTCCCAAAAAAGTGTCAAAATGCTCCGACATGTCCGCTGAAATATCGCAGTACCGCTAAAAATCGCAGATCGCCGCCATTACTAGTAAAAAATAAAAAATAAATAAAAACCCCAAAAATGAATTCTCATCATCCGTAAACGCGACCACTTTTGCGCAAACCAATCAATAAACGCCGATTGCGATTTTTTTTATCGCAAATATGAGGAAGAATATAAGTCGGCCAAAAACGGTGAAAAAAAATGTTTTTTTATATTTTTTTTTTTGGATTTGTATTTTAGCAAAAAGTAGGAAATTTGGGGTTTTTTTTCAAAATTGTCGCTCTTCTTTTGTTTATAGCGGCGATCAGAAATGATGCAGAGGGGATCAAATACCACCAAAAGAAAGCTCTATTTGTGGGAAAAAAAGGACGCAAATTTCGTTTGGGTACAACGTCGCACGACCGCGCAATTGTCAGTTAAAGCGACGCAGCGCCGAATCGCAAAAAGGGCTCCGGTCCTAAAGCTGGAAATCCTTCCGGGGCTGAAGTGGTTAAGTTACTGGTCCTTGCTTCTTCCACCTCCTCTTCATCTAGAGGTAGGCAGTAGACATGTGCACTGCTGAAAAATGCCTTAGTTTTAGTTTTGTTTTTTTTTTTTTCGTTTTTCGGGTCATGCGTTATGATCGAAATTTGTTAATGTAAAAAAAAAATAAATAAAAAAAAAATAAAAAGGGGCAGAATCGATGGACTACTCAGTCTTTTTCTGCCGTCACTTTTCTATGTTTCTATGTTATTTCAAATGAATTTGTAACTTCTGAAAAATTAGAATTCGTTATGTTCCATTCTTTGAGATGCGGTATTCGTTTTTTCGATAATTCTTAAAAATCCGAAATTTGAAAATTTGAAAATCTGAAAATCAGAAAATAAGAGCGAAAATCGAAAAACAAGAACAAAAATCAGAAAATTCAAAAACCCGAAATAACTAACTAACTAATAACTAACTATTAAATTATACATATTGAAATTTCCTTTCAAATTTGGCTGTTAGTGAACGTAATGAATACGAATTTATCTGAAGTTACAAATGATCCGAAATAACAAATGTCGCATGTAAACAAATGAAACATAACAAATTAATAACAATAAATAATAATAAGAAGAAAAAGGTTTTACTGTTATTATTATTGATTATTATTAATTTGTTACGTTCCATTCGTTTACTTGTGGCATTCGTTATTTCAGATCATTTGTAACTTTGGATAAATTCGTATTCATCACATTCACTAACAGCCAAATTTGAAAGGAAATTTCAATATCTATAATTTATTAGTTAGTAATGTTTATTACTAGTTAGTTATTATTTCGGATTTTCAAATTTTCGAGTTTTCGGATTTTCATTCTTTTGAATTTTCAGATTTTCATTCTTATTTTCAGATTTCTCAAATTTTGATAATTTTGGATTTTTGAATTTCAGATTTTTGTTTTTTCGAATTTTTGAATTTTGGATTTTCATTCTTTTGAATTTTCATTTGCTAAAAAATATGTTTTCTTTAATTTGAATATTTCCGAATGTATGAATTTGTTGAATTTCGTTGAATAATGAATTTGGAAGGAAACAAATTGCACATGTCTAGTAGGCAGCTCCTGAATGAACATTGTCCTGTGAACCTTGAGAATTGTCATGAAATACTTTAGTGGTTGGGTCCTTGAAATTCCTGGCTCAAAGAAGGCGGTGGACATCAGTTAAACCAGAAGAGGACTGGCATTGGACCATGATGGAAGATAAGTGGGACAGTACTAGGGAGTGTGAGTAGAGTCTATCTGGGCCAGGTGGAGAGATAATTTAAGTGCACATATTATCCAAAAGATTAAAGAGAAGGTTGATGAATAAATTATCAAATACCATTAAAGCCCAACTGAACCTTCATTTTAAATCAATTAATTGCATTCTATATGTATCAAAACAAAAGGTGTACAAAGTCCTACAGTTTGGTTTCCTTCAAAAGCAGTCACAGTCTGAATATAAGAGTCCATCCCTGTTAGCATGTTATAGAGTGGAACCCTTGCTCTCGCTATAAGTCTCATAACAAAGGTCTGACACCATTCCACCGAGACAGACCTATAACTCTGCAATCTACAAAGCGCATGCTTCCAGCTGATTGGAAAATCAGCAAGTTGGACATCTGTAAATGATTATTGCTTCCACACAGGGAGCAAGGGTCCCACTCGGCAGCATGGGACAAAGAATTGAACCGGAATATTGAATAAATATACATAATCTAATTCTTAATAAGCCTGACTACTGGTAGAATAATTATGTGAATGTTTTATGGCCATGACCATCTGGCAGCATATGCCAAAGTCTATGCTGTACTTGGCCTCTTGTTTATATATGCGACTTCTTATCTTTGGCAATCATTTAAAATTAGTTATGCTGTCAACTCTTCCTAATAGCTGACAAGTTATTTGTTTGA
>BLSH010248537.1:647206-664470 GCA_018402905.1 Glandirana rugosa | reverse complement strand
CTCGTGAAAAACGCTAAGCCGTGACGCAGCGAAATTGACTGTTAACGCGCCAGGACGCTGGGACGTGGGTTTGTTTTAAACGCAGGAAAAAAAGGGTGTTTATCTCGAAAGAAAACCACCATAAACTAGCGGAGACGAAGTAAAGACTAGCGGCGATATTTGTTTTCTTCTCGCTGGTAAAACGTGTTTTGGGTTTAAAGAATGAAAAACGATTTTAAGTTTAGGTTTTTTTTATATTTTTTTTTTTAAAAGTAATTCTCACCATCCGTAAACGCGGCCACTTTTGCGCAAACCAATCAATAAACGCAGATTGCGATTTTTTTATCACAAATATGAGGAATTATATAAATCGGCCAAAAACGGTGAAAATTTTTTTTTTTATATTTTTTTTGGATTTGAATTTTAGCAAAAAGTAAGAAATTTGGGTTTTGTGCAAAATGGTCGCTCTTCTTTTGTTTATAGCGGCGATCAGAAATGAAGCAGAGGCGATCAAATACCACCAAAAGAAAGCTCTATTTGTGGGAAAAAAAGGACGCAAATTTTGTTTGGGTGCAGCGTCGCAGGACCGCGCAATTGTCAGTTAAAGTGGCGCAGCGCCGAATCGCAAAAAGTGCTCTGGTCCTAAAGCTGGAAAACCTTCCGGTTGGTAAGTGGTTAAAGCACTCAGAGTGCATGAGGCCTTAAAGTGATATATTAAACATGCAAACCTCCATTAAATAACATGCCTGGGGGATACCCTGACCTTGCTTGTAAAATGGTGCATCTGTGCCAAGTATACAACCTGCTACAGCAACACTGACATTTACAAAGAAAAACATGTGTTTAACTACTTGACTCCTAGGCCAATTCTTACATTTCTGTCTGAAAAAAATCTCCATTTATTTTGCTATAAAATTACTTAGAACCCCCAAACATTACATAAGCAGAGGCCCTAGAGAAATGGTGGATATTGCAATTTTTTACGTCATGATATTCCTACAGCAGTTTTTCAAATGCATGTACAGTTACAGTTTACATATGCATGCGGGAATTACTGCGCATTTGCGTGTGAGCATGGGGGGAGAGGGCGAGGTGCTTAAAAAAATGTTTTTATTATTTGAATTTATTTTTGTTTGATCAACTGTATTGCTATCACAAGGAATGAACAATGTCCCTTGTGATAGCATGGGCTGTGACAGGATCTCTTTATGGAGAAATATGGAGTCTTCTAGACCCCATGGGGTTTATTTACTAAAGCTGGAGAGTGCAAAAACTGGTGCAGCTGTGCATGCTAGCCAATCAGCTTTTAACCTAAGCTTGTTCAATCAAGCTTTGACAATAAAACCTTGAAGCTGATTGGTTTCTGTGTGGAACTGCACCAAAATTTGCACTTTCAAGCTTTAGTAAATCAACCCCTATATCTCTACTCTGACCTCCAAAGCACCTGATCAAACTGAGATCTGTTTGGTCAGGTGCTTTGACAAGCCGGTAAAAGCTTGTATACAACAAACCAAAACCGGAAATGATAAAATCCTTGTTGCTTCCAGTTTCTAACATCACAGATGGAAAGGAACAACATCAATCATGATGTACATTGTCAATCACATCATCCAGTGTGTAGATCCTCATCCACCATGATGCCCGAAGCCTGCTGCCCCCACAAAAGGAAAAAAACTGCTGCCCTTTGACACAATAGGGTTGATTTACTAAAACTGGTGCACTCAGAATCTGGTGCATCTGTGCATGGTAGCCAATAAACTTCTATCTCCAGCTTGTTTAATTAAGCTTTGGCAATAAAACCTGGCAGCTGATTGGTTTTTATGAAGAAATGCATCAGATTTTGCACTGTTTTAGTAAATAACCCCAATCTGTCATCCCTGAGGACTGCTTGCCTTCTTCTGACAGCTCCAGCAGACAACAACTAATATAAAGGGGTGGACTCTTCCAGGTGATGTCATTGACCATATTGGACATGACCATGTCAATGTACGGTGAAACAAACTACTAAGCTAGAAGGAGCCTTCCAAAATCATTGTTTGTTTTTAACTGCTTTTTATGTGCTACCTTTAGCAGTGTTACTTAAGCCCAGTTGGCTGCTTATGTTTTATTTTGGTTCTGTCTCTAACAAGCCTTCCAACGGGTAAAGACTGGATGTCCTTATTAATTTGCTTTTCCTCACATGTATTGCTCAAGTGCCATGGAACAACAATGCTTTTTGCAATTACACTACTGCACCACGTGAACATGTTGGGTGTGAAGCCATATTCCTGCAACTGCGCATCAATTATGATTTAGCTTTTAAATAAGTATGAGTAGGTAGACTGTCTGTCACCCAGGGATGCTTTGTGTAATAAGAGCACTTCACATCTCTGGAAAAATGGGGCACTAGCTTTATTCTAATGTTGTGTATTTTCTTTTGATTGTCCAGGATTACACTTATGTAGGTTGAGAAAAAAAAATGTTTTTAATTGGTATTTCTAATGGTACATAGTAGAAACTGTATCTTGTCTTACAAATTAAAAAATCCCATTCAATAAAAGACATGTATGTAATAATTAACGTCTTGGCTTGAGTAGCTAAATGCACTCCTTTAAATTGTGCTCTTGAGTATACCATGGATGAATTTTATCTCTGACCATTACTCTGACTGATTCATCAGGACTTTGGATCAGTAAGAAGGAGTGTAATCACTTGTGTTACTAAGAAAAACATCTGTTCAAGGTAACTAATAGAGATTTGAAAATACAAATTTGGACACATTATTGGTTATTCGGAGATTCGGATGTATCTGAATCTCCAAATGGAATAGTAACAAATTTTGTTGAAATCCATTAAAATTTGTTTAGTTTCTAGTTTTCTAATGAATTCCAATTTCAGAATGATTAGAATTCGGATCAGTCAAAAAACAATTGATCAATTTGAAATCTGTGTGAAGAATAGCTGGTTGTTAAGCAGCGGGCTGGCTAGCCGGTTGCCCGTGTCTTTATCAACCGATGACTCATCATCTGTCAGCTGGCTTCTCCAGTGACAGATGAATGTAAATAAAAGAATGCTGGCATTGCCCGGCAAGAGAAAAATGTTTAAAAAAATGGCGTGGGGTCCCCCCTAAAATCCATAACAGACCCTTATCCAAGCATGCAGCCCAGCAGGTCAGTAAAGGGGGGGGACCAGCAAGCACCCCCCTTCCTGAACCATACCAGCCACATGCCCCATTGCCGGTGGTTATAGGGGTCTGTGGGCAGGGGGCTTATCAGAATCTGGAAGCCCCGTTTAAAGAGGAAGTAAACCCAGATGGAGTTTACTTCCTCTACAGTCCCCTGTAAATGTGAAGCATAATGGGTTACTATGCATCGCATAGTAGCCCATTATGTGCCACTTACCTGCAAACATAGCCTGCGATGTCCAGCGCTGTCCCCTTTGCTGGCCGCGTCCATCTTCTGCCCCTCTTCCTTCCAGGGCTGCGACCCCGGGGCTGTGACTGGCCGGAGTTGCGTGACGTCACTCCCACGCATGCACGAGGGAGCCGCCAGTCACGGCACAGTGTCAGTGAAGAAATGGCACGGAGGCCGTTTCATCACTGCGCATGTGCCGAAGTGACGTTGGCACATGCAGAACACTGCATATCTCCTGAACCGTGCAGGTTTAGGAGATATTCAGGGCACCTACAGGTAAGCCTTATTATAGGCTTACCTGTAGGTTAAAGTGGTTGTCACAGGTTGACAACCACTTTAACAAGGGGGCCCCCAGATCCCACCTTCTCCTATGTGAATGAGTATCGAGTACATAGTACCCCTACACATTGACCATTAAAGTGTCAAAAAGTAATAAAAACACAGAAACAGTTCTTGATAATTCCTTTATTAAAAAATAAAAAACAGTGTTGCCCACTGCAGCCGAAAAAAGAAAAAAAAAGATGCTCTTGCAGACATGAGGGCTGGCTGCCTACTGCAGGCTAAGCCGTTTTACGTCTCTTATATAGGTAAGGGGTGGGGCCACCTGGCTACATCACCTGGTAGCACCGCCCCCCGACATCACGGATCTATGCATGCTGGGTCCATGATGTCAGAAGGGGCGATGCCACCAGGTGATCTAGCCAGGTGGCTCCACCCCTTACCTATATAAGAAATGTCAAAAGGAGGAGCCTGCAGTAGGTCATTCATGTCAGCGAGAGCGTTATTTTTTTTCCGGGTGCAGCGGGCGACTTGATTGATGATGGATTTACTTTGGGGGATACTGTTTTTTATTTTTTAGTAAAGGAATTGTCAAAAAATTGTCTTTGTGTTTTTATCACTTTTTGACACTTTTTTGGTGAATGGGTAGGGGTACCATGTACCCGATACTCATTCACATAGTGGGGGCGGGATCTGGGGGCCCCCTTGTTAAAGGGAGCTTCCAGATTTCAAAAAGCCCCCGCCCACAGACCCCAACAACCACCGGCCACGATTGTGGGGATGAGGCCCTTGTCCCCATCAACATGTGGACAAGGTGTTTTGGGGTGGGGGCCCCCTGCCCCAAAGCACCCACCCCCCATGTTGGGAGCATGTGGTCTGGTATGGTGTGGGGGGCACTCGCTCATTCCCCTCCCCTTTCCTCACCTGCCGGGCTGCATGCTCAGATAAGGGCCTGTTATGGATTTTAGGGGGGACCCCACGCCGTTTGTTTTTTTCCAAATTTTGGCATGGGGTTCCCCTTAAAATCCATATCAGACCCAAAAGGCCTGGTATGGACTGGAGGGGGGGGGCACGCCAGCATTCTTTTCTTTACATTCATCTGTCAGTGGGGAAGCCAGCTGACAGATGATGAGTCATCTGTTGTTAAGGACGTGAGCGGCCGGCTACCCGGCCTGCTGCTTAACAACCAGCTATTCTTCACATAGAATTCAAATTGCTTGACCGATCTGATTTCTAATCGTTCTGAAAAGTTGGAATTCGTTCGAAAATGAATAAACAAAACAAATTTTATCGAAAATGAAACAACATTTAACAAAAACTAAACTAAACTGAACTCTGAAACCAAGCTAAATGAATTGCATAACAAAATTAGTAACATAACGAATCTATCCAAAGCAAAATTAAATACATTTTTCCATTCTGCACATGTCTAGTAACCAGCATCCACAGTTGACAAACTCAGGGAAAAAAACATAATACTTATGTTAAAGTGGTTGTAAAGTCTGAAGGTTTTTTTAACCTTTGAAGCTTGTGCTGATGTCAATAGTAGGTAATTTTTTGGCATTTATTTAATAAACATCTAGCGGTATTGCACCATTAGAGGCTTATATGCTTTCTTGCCAGGCTTATCTGCAGAGCAAGAGAGGGAGGTCATAGTAGAGGCTTCACTTGAGATCTCTGTGCTAGAGTATCCATTATTCAAGACCTATGCAGCTTCATGCCTTATCAGACCTCCTATAATTTGGGGTCTGCCATTTGGGCAAGAGGCCGTGTGTGTTGAGTTGGTGGGCTCACAGACGACACTTCGTAGTATCACTCAATGAGAAATCATGGACAAAATGTCACTTTAATATTTTATGGAACATTTATTGACTCACTTTGTCACTGGAGGTGATTTTATTGTTATTTTTGGTTTTGCATTCATTGATGGGAATTTACACAGCACAACAGTATTGGGTTATACTGTATATGAGCGTTGAATTTTTGTGGTTCTGAGTGTGGCTGTGAGGATTAATCACTATTTTTACATTTACTTTTCATTTTATCATTTTTAATTCAGTTTAAGCACTGAGTGCAGTTTTTCTTTTTTTGTAGTTAATGGACTTTCTCCTTTCAAAGGTATGCCTGGGCAGCCACTAAACAGACAGTTAGTCAGGGTTAGGATGTTCTGGACTTTGCACTTTGTTATGTTTATCTGCAAAACTTCAGTAAAGCTTATTAACTGTGTTGAGCCTTGCCTGACTTACTAAATGGGTGCATATGGCAGATATACTAAACTACTTTGGGCCTATAAACAGGCCTCGACAAACCCCGGGCGCCAGGTCGCCATGGCGACCAGAAATCGCGTCCTGGCGAGTGACAGCCGTTCCTTCTATCTGTGTTAAAACAGCGTGTCAGATTCAGCGAGAGCAGAGAGCCGTTCCCGGCTAATCTAACAGCTGTTAAACTTGGCCGGCTGCCTGGAATTGTTTGTTACTTTTCTTCATTCTAAGTAGAAATAACAGGCTGCCCGGATAGTTGTTGAGAGTTAGAAGAAGAAACACAACAATGTATCTTCTTTCAAAGCAATGATCTCCGGGCTATCAGGAAAGTTTAACCATTTAAAGACCAAACCCTTTCTCACATTAGTGGCTTACAATTAAATATTCATTGTTTTCTGCTAGAAAATGACTTAGAACCCCCAAACATTATATATTTTTTTTTAGCAGAGACCCTAGAGAATAAAATGGCGGTTGCTGCAATATTTTATGTCACATGGTATTTGCGCAGTGGTCTTTCAAGCGCAATTTTTTGGAAAAAATACACTTTGATGAATAGAAAAAAAACTAAACAGTAAAGTTAGCCCATTTTTTTTTTTTTGTATAATGTGACAGATGATGTCACACCGCGAGAAACGTGACCTTTATTCTAAGCAACAAAATTGTGATAAAGCCCTGAGTACCATCAACAATTACCACTCTGTGCAGCTGGGCTCCAGTATTTCATGGTGACCAGAAACCCACCAGAGCAATGAAAAGTCACCGTGGGGGACACACATGTACGCAGGAAGTGGCTGCAAAGAGGCAGCAGAAGATCAGCAGCGCTGGAATACTTTTCACCTTTTTTTTGTATTTTATTTATTTATGTCACTCAGGCTTTGTTTAGATGTGCAAGTTGGGTGGTAAAAATGTGCAGTAGAGACATGTTTTTGCCACTCACCATTGGCCTCCCTTAAGCTCCATTAGGCAGCAGATGAGGGTGTTTTACATGCCGCAGTCACGATGCATTCGGCATAATAAGGAATTTCCCCCATAACAGATTTTTCAGTGTCACTCTTTCTGGCCAGCCTATAACCCTGATATAACGGTGGAGTTATTGACTGGCTGCTCTGCTGTGAGTAAGTTAGGGTTAGGGGGCGCAAATTACTTGTCTTACCCTGGGGGGGCGCTGACAACCCAACAATACGCTATAAAAAACTGGCTCCTAACTTTTTTAGCTGGCGCCTAGATTCAAGGCAAATTTGTCAAGCCCTGCCTATAAACAATAACAGGGTATAAAGTACACTATACTACTGTGTCAAGTGAATGTACCAAGCAAGCAAGCATGCTAAAGTAGAGCATGGTCATTACTACGGGTAACAAAGTACACAACAGAAGACACTAAAAACCAGTCAAGGTGTGGTACCAGGAAAAGGTGACGCATACTCTGGTAGGGAGGGGGTCGCTTCTTAGGCTCTCTCCCTAGTGGTCCATCTCCTATAGCAAGCAGACCATTGTCATGGAGGCCTACCTTCCTAACTTAGGGCATGCATAAGACCCACGTTATGTGTGCAGCAGAGGGTTTCATTCCATTACTGGGAATGAGGGAATATACTGGCTGGTGGAGTGGTGTGGTTCCGCCCCACCATCCCGAGTGCAACATATATATATATAACACACTGAAAGTAGAGCAATGGGACCACTACTTGCAGTGTCAGCTCATTCCTAAGTTGGGAGACTGCCTTAATGTTAGACTGTTCACATAACCGCAGTTCCCACTTGTTCCCAGGCATTGATGAGTGCACCCTCGGGCAAAGGTACCCCTAGTGCAGGGGCACAGTAGGCCCCACCACACTGCCTGGCATAGCTGAAGAACCTAGTAAGCTTACAGTCATGAGTTACATTCACCACTGCACCGCCCATAGGCACACGTCAAAGATTAGGGGCACAGTAGGCCCCACCACACTGCCTGGTGTAGCTGAAGAACCTGGTGGGCTTACAGTCACGAGGAATGTTCACCACTGCGCTGCCCATAGGCACACCTCAAAGATTATCCTGTATCTTGTTTGTTTTAGTATGCATAATGTGACGTCACAAAAATGAGTTATGCAGTCAACCTTTCCTAATGCCTGTAAATACTGTTGACCAACTGTGTTTACTTGACTGTCTGAATACCCCTGAATACCCCTGTAACAAAACATGAAGCTGGCGCTCTCCCAATGAATTAGAGTGTCCCACATATGTGTCATTAAACATCCTTGGTATACCACGATAAGATAGGTGATCTTGGCAAAATTCCACAACACTTGCTTGCCGGGGGAATATTTGGTGTATTTATGTTAAAATTTACGACACTGGCTTCCAAGTTTTTTTTCTCTTGAGCAAGGATTGCCCAATCATGGGATCTTTCAAAGTGTTTTAAAATATCTGCCGTCCCAGGAATAAAATGAGTATTAACTGTTACAGGTGTTGCTGTTGTTAATAAATCACGCTGCCAAGTGGCGTGCATGCTTCCCTGGGTGCTTGTGTACACAAAATTGTCACCTCAAACCACCCTTTTAGCCCCAGGGACAAGAAGCACTTGTGTATGTATTGTGCTCTGAGCACCACCTTTTGATGCCATGTATATGCAACCTGAAATGGCCACTGTCCCAAAAGAACAAAATAAGTGGAAGCACCAAATCCACTGCATGTTTAAAGCGATACTAAAGGTTCACTTTTTTTATGTAAAAATAACAAACATGTCATACTTACCTCCTCTGTGCAGCGGTCTTGCACAGAGTGGCCCCGATCCCCTTCTTCTGGGGTCCCCCTAGCTCCTCATCTTCTCCAGTGCCCCATCAGGATGCCTCCCCTGCTATCAATCTATCCAATGAGGACCGGGGCCCACGGCTGGAGCTGCTAGGCTCGTCCCCGGCGCTGGAACGATTGGGCTCAGGTAAGTAAACAGGGGCTCTGGGGGGCTGCTGCAACAAAAAAGGTTTTTCACCTTAATGCATAGAATGCATTAAAGTGAAAAACCAGGAGGGTTTACAACCCCTTTAATATCTGAATGACTGCTAGTAGAAAAATTGCATTTCTATCTTTTTTTTTTTGTGTGTGTTTGCAACAGTTTCTGTACATTAGTCCCGCTTCACAGCTAAAGCTATATTAAATTGCCTAATGATACACTATCAATCAGCATAACCACATGCAGTTCTAAAAAATCCATTTCATTTGAACTTTATAGCATTGTTGAGTTACTTCTGTAAATGCTAGGTGGCATAGCTGTCACCGTATGTTCTGAACCACAGCATTTTCAGAAAGGGTACAGAAAAGATAGACTCCATATTTCTCTCATGACAGGTTTCCTTTAAATATTGCAGCCCAACAACTGATATTTACCTGAACATCGATGTCTCTTGTGGCAATGCAGAATGTTTTTTTTAAAGGAAAACACCAGTTTAGCCACTTGAACTTTTACCCCCTTCATGACCAGGGCATTTGTAGTAAAGTCAGAAAATAAAAAGCCTTCTATGCGCAACAGCCCCCCTCGGCCCCCTTAATACTTCCCCGAGCCCCATCTCTGTCCAGCGATGTCCACGAGTGTCTCAGCTGTCCGAGAATCTCCCTCCTGATTGGCTGAGGCACAGCAGTGACGCCATTGGCTCTCGTTGCTATCAATTAAAGTCAGCTAGCAAATCAGGAGAGTGAGGGGTGGGGCCAGGCCTCTGCTCCATGTCTGAATGGACACAGGGAGCTGTGACTCGGCTCGGGTGCCCCCATAGCAAGCTGCTTGCTGTGGGGGCCCTCAACAGGAAGGAGGGGCTAGGAGCACAGAAGAGGGACCCGAGAAGAGGAAGATCTGGACTGTTCTGTGCAAATCCACTGCATAGAGCAGGTAAGCAAGACATGTTTGCTACTTTTATAGAGAAAAAAAATTACAATCACTTTAACTAGCAATTGCACGGTCATGAAACACCATAGACAACTCAAATTAAATTTATATATTTTTTTCACACAAAATAGAGCTTTCTTTTGGTGGTATTCAATCCCCACTGGGTTTTTTAACGTTTATTATAAAAATGACTGAAAAAATAAAAACAATATTTTCTATTTTCTCTTATAAAACATATCCAGCAACAAATGAAAAAAAATTATTTCTTCATAAATTTAGGCCAAAATGTATTCTGCTACATGTCTTTGGTAAAAAAACAAAATCCCAATAAGTGTATATTAATAGCAATCGATGATTATACTGTACACTGACACTGTACCAATCACACTGGCTGGGAAGGAGTTAACATCTAGGGGCAATTAAGAGGTTAAATGTGTGCCTAACAATGTGTCCTGTGTGTTGTTTTTACTTTCTGATCTGGCTGTTTTTTCTCCCTGATTTTCCTATTCACACAGAGTTCTCTGTATTTGTAACACACAACTGTGTGTGTGATTGAACACTACAAAATCATTGGCTGAAATATGCTGCCCAACTCGTACTGTATCCAATCACAGCACAGGATGGCAGGGGATGCACGCATGCACGCCCCAAACCCGGAAGAAGCTTGGTCACGTACATGTATGTAACTGTGCTTGTACCTGCCACCCGCTGGCAGTATATTTACTGAGAGATTGGCAGGTGATTGATCTCATTTCTTTTCCTTCCATATACTTATACTATGTTATCAGACATTCCGAAAATTCCATCATACCTTATTCAAATAACAGCTCAGAGTGCCTTAGGCATCATGTACACTGCTGCTGGTAAACGGACGTTTAGGAGCAGTTGGGCGTTTTTTTCAGCTGCCCCTGAACTCTCCTCTATGTTATCTTATCAGTACATTTACACAGGGTCGTGTATAGTCGTTTCCAGGCAGTTTAGTTTAGACGCTTTTTTTGGAACGCAAAAAATGCATTCAGGATGGATGCTCAGAGGCATTTGAAATGGCAAATGCCTGTAACAACTTGTAAACGCGCCTAAACGCGGTACCTCGCGTTTAGCAGCATTTTGTTTAACCACTTCAGCCCCGGAAGGATTTCCCACTTTAGAACCAGAGCACTTTTTGCGATTCGGCACTGCGTCACTTTAACTGACAATTGCGCGGTCGTGCAACGTTGTATCCAAACAACATTTGTGTCCTTTTCTTCCCACAAATAGAGCTTTCTTTTGGTGGTATTTGATTACCTCTGCGTCATTTCTGATCGCCGCTATAAACAAAAGAAGAGCGACAATTTTGCAAAAGAACCCAAATTTCTTACTTTTTGCTAACATACAAATCCCCCAAAAAAATATAAAAAAAAAAATTTTCCATCGGTTTTGACCAATTTATATTCTTCCTCATATTTTTGGTAAAAAAAAAAAAATCGCAATCGGCGTTTATTGATTGGTTTGCGCAAAAGTTGCCGCGTTTAAGGATGATGAGAATTCATTTCTGGGGTTTTTTTTTATTTTTTATTTTTTACTAGTAATGGCGGCGATCTGCGATTTTTAGTGGCACTGTGATATTGCAGCGGACATGTCAGACCATTTTGACACTTTTTTGGGACCATTGGTGTTTATACAGCGATCAGTGCTATGAAAATGCAGATTACTGTGTAAATGCCATTAGCAGTGAAGGGGTTAACCTGCAGGGGGAGCTCTAAGGGTTAACTGTGTTCCCTGGGCGTGTCTAACTGTGTGTGGGCTGGCCTGGCTGGGGGAAGGGAGTGATCACGGCTTCCATATACAGGAAGCCTGTGATCATCGTCCCTCACCCTTCAACAGAATGGAGATCCGTGTTTACTTACACGGACCTCCGTTCTTTCACTGCGGGGGGCCATCGCGAGTAGCTGGCGGAGATCAAGTCCACCCTACCCGATCCCTGGCCCCCCCTGAACACAGTGAGCGTGTAAGCGCGCTCACAGTGAGAGATATCGCAGCCACCATCATATGACGGCGGTTTGCAATAGCGAGCCACTCTGTCGCCGTCAGACTGCGGTCGGCGGTCGGCAAGTGGTTAAAGGCGTCTTTCATTTATAAAAAAAAAATGCTTCTAGATGCAAACACGGCATGTAAACGCAGCTAAACTGACGTTTTAAACGTTGGTTTATAGCTGTTAAAATCATTCAGGGGAGGTTAACAACGTCCCGTGTACATTAAGCCTTACAGAGGAGTTCCAGTCTGTAAAAAAAAAAATCAAAAGTCAGCAGCTACAAATACTGTAGCTGCTGCCTGTTAATATAAGGACACTTAACTGTCCAGGGATCCCACGATTATGGCACCCCTAGCCAGGCGCCGGCATCTGTAGTAAGATAAACAGGAAGTGAAACCTGTTTCCTACTACGCACGTGCGAGTCCCACTGCACTTTCCTGCCTTCTTCTGAGCTCTTTGTGTGTCTCAGGAGGCAGTGGGGGGGGGGCGGAAATGACGTAGATTGCCATGCGTCGATCTTACCAGGAAGTGGGTACGTGCCCGCTCCTCCACCCCCCCAACAAAGTGCCAAATGTGGCAGTGGAGGGGGGGGGGGGAGTATGCGAACAAGCAAAGCTTCGCCTTTAGGGTGGAGCTCCGCTTTAAGCCAGCAAAACATGGATCAAAATTTGTTCAAATCCGCAGGGACCAGATGAATTTCGATCCTTGTATGGGCTAGCTAGTTGCATACAAGTCGATCTACAAGCATGTCTGCTTTTCCCCAAATGTTCAGTGCTGCCGGCTATAGCTAGCAACACTCCTCACCAGTAGAATGCAATCGCACGGTGGGAGGATTCCCCCATCGCATCAAATTAGATATTTTTTTTATTCAACCTCGCTGGTTGAATTAAAAAAAAAAAAATAATAATGTATGGCCTTCCTTAACCACTTAAGCCCCGGAAGGATTTTCCATGTTAGGACCAGAGCACTTTTTGTGATTCGGCACTGTGTCGCTTTAACTGATAATTGTGTGGTTGTTCGATGTTGTACCCAAATGAAATTTGCGTCCTTTTTTTCCCCAAATAGAGCTTTCTTTTGGTGGTATTTGATCACCTCTGCGTCATTTCTGATCACCGCTATAAACAAAAAAACAGCGACAATTTTGCAAAAAAAAATATTTCTTACTTTTTGTTAAAGTGCGATTTATATTCTTCCTCATATTTTTGGTAAAAAAAAAAAATCGCATTTATTGATTGGTTTGTGCAAAAGTTAATTTCTGGTGTTTTTACAATTTTTTTTACCAGTAATGGCGGCGATGTGCGATTTTTATTAGGACTGGACGGACATGTCGGACATTTTTGACACTTTTTTGGGACCAATGACATTTATGCAGTAATCAGAAATTTAAATATCGACTGATTTCTGTATAAATGTCATTGGCATTGAAGGGGTTAACCTGCAGGGGGCAGTGAAGGGGTTAACTGTGTTCCCTGGGTGTGTTCGAACTGTGTGGGGGCTGGGCTGCCAGGCGCACCAGAGATCTAACTGATCCCAAGTACAGGGATCAGTAGACCTCTGACATGCCGCCTGTCAGAACGGGAAACCGCCCCGTTCCCCGTTCTGGCTCTGTCACAGGGCATCGCGAGTCGCCGACGGACATCGAGTCCACCCGACCCGCGGCACCGATCAGGGAGCGTGTGCCATACACGTGAATGACAACTATAAACGGCGATTCATGGGACAGAGCTACGCTGTCGCCGCTTATAGTTCTACGGCAGTAGGCAAGTGGTTAAAGGGTAACTCCACTTTCGTGGGGAAAAAAAAATAGCAAATAAAGAAAAAATCATATAGCGCATATTATTGCGACACTAATATTCTAATTGAATGTTATTAAAAATTACCTTTCCTTTTCAATCTGCAGCCTCTGTAATTTTCTGAAAATGCAGTAAAATATGGCTACCTGGAGTTGTTCTGTACACAGAATGTGTACTGACCACTCCCCAGAAACATCATTTCCTGCTTGTGTGATTGGCCCTTCAATTTTCCTAGAAGTCTGCCTAAGATACAAGTCAGATTTCAGGCATCCCCTGCAACAAAAATATCATTTTTGGAGAGATACTTTCAATAGGAACACGTCTAAAGGGATGCAGGCCCAGCAGACTCATTAGTGCTCTCCAGCTGCACACCTGATTGATAATTATGAACTATTAACTCCCATTAGACCCACTCAGTACAGAGGCACAGAGGAATAGCAAAAGGTAGGAATCTGCAACAAAGTTTGTTATAATCCCTGCAATGTACATAGATCACCCAGAGGGGAATGTTTTTTTTTTTCACAACAAAAATGAAGCTACGCTTTAACCTTCTTATAAAATTTGGCTTCAGGTACTCAGGTGATTGCATGAGACTAGAAGGACAATTAGGGTGGGGAGAATGTGATTACATGGTTCACACAAAACTGAATGAATGAGGCCGATTATTACATAAACTGAAATCCGTTTCCTCTGTGACACCATGGTGTTTTTCCAGAAGGAAGAGGACAAGGAGAGGACATCTATTAAAGGTGCATGCAGAAGTACAACAATAATGTAGGCAGATACACTGGTAAGCATTATATTTTATCTACAACCAAACAGAACTAAGAATAAGAACAACCACAAACCACTCTAAATTTTCTCTTTCAAAAGTATTAGAGTTACATTTAAGAGGACTGTGATTTCAATTTATATTCAGAGCATCTATCTTACATAATTGATAAAGGAAGGAAGGAAATATATATCTAAATACAAATATAACGATGCCATTGTATTGTGTTGCAAAACTGTGAACAGCTGCCAAACCTGATTCTGAGTTGCATAGATACCTACAACACTATATAATATTGTTCATGGCAAACAAATGCATTTGAAATAAATACTGCTGGTTTTCTCATGGCGATCTTTACCTCTATTTTAAGTTTAGTCTTCACTGCTTTTTCTCCTTATATAGAATGTATTGAATGTTCTGTTAGTTTGATGCTCAAGGTTACTAATAAAAAAATTTAGCTGCTATAAATCCAGATGAAAAAATGCTTCAAAACATACAGGGGTTGATTTACTAAAACTGGAGAGTGCAAAATCTAACGCAGCTGTGCATGGGAGCCAATCAGCTTCCGGGTTTTAGCCCTCGTTCACACTAAACACGGCTTTGAAATTGTGCGAGTTGAGACGTACAAAGCCGCATTTCAGTCCGACTTCGGAGGGGGGGGCGACTTGAAAGACATCTGTGCGGGTTCATATACAGATGTTTATTGAAATTGCCCCCGAAGTCACCAAAAGTAGTGCAGGAACTACTTTTGGAAACCAGTGCGGCGCCACAAAGTCCGCGTCGCACCAATTGGGACGCTCCTATTGCCGGCAACAGCCTCCGATTTAACATGCAATTTGTCCTGTCAAATCACACCGATGCGAATGCGCTTCTGGAAGAATGGTCAAACGTTCCCATAGACACACTCCTAAACCTTGTGGACAGCCTTCCTGGAAGAGTTGCCGCAAAGGGTGGGCCAACTCAATATTGAACCCTACAGACTAAAGCCTCGTACACACGGGATGACGATCGTACGTACAATCGTCTCAAATTGTATGTTGGATAATGTAACTTGCATACTGACTGCACTACACGATCGTACAACCACAGAAAGAATGTTCAGGTGCATGTAATTAGCATCTGACCGTTCCTGACTTCTGAGCATGCGTGTTTTGCACAATACAACTTGTTGTACCAACTGCTCTGTACACACGATACAACGGTCGTATGACCGCTTGTTGGTATGACCAAGTTTTCTAGTCTGCTCATACAACTCCCCTTGTATGACCGTCGTATACCGGCTGTTCTAATCGTGCATACGAACGATCGATTTCGCATACAACGGTCGTTCATACGACCTGTTGTATACGATCCTCATCCCGTGTGTACGAGGCTTTAGACTGGGATGCTATTAAAGTTCATGTGCGTGTGAAAGCAGGTGTCATAATACTTTTGACAATATAGTGTACCTCTATAGCATCTTTGGAACCCTAAGAGCCCCAAATCCTAGGATACAATGATACCCAAATTTCCACTTTTTCCCAAAAAACTGATGTCCTCCCAACTCCCTCCTGTAGCCTCAGCGCCCTACTGGAAAATGAGGATATCTTTCATGTGAAGTGACAGTAAGGAGTTGCATGAGGTGGATCAGCCATATATTTCCTTGGGAAAGTCAAAGTGTCCCCAACAGTCAAATATAACAATGTTTTGCCCTTTGACTTTGAATAAGGTGTGACACTAATATGGATGAAGTAAAAAAACAAATTTATTGATACATGCAGGATCAACAGTAGCCACAGGCAGATGTCATATTATGAACAGATTTGTAATTTTGTGCTTTGTATATTACAGTCAGGTACAATTTTCAGTAGTACGTAGTGAATACAAGAATGCATCCTATATAGCCAACGCGTTTCGTGAACAACCGTTCACTTCCTCAGGGGGATGCAAATTTAATATCTACGAAATAAAAAATACAAGGTATATAATAGAGAAGGTAAATATATTGTACTGG
The DNA here is from genome assembly GCA_018402905.1 of Glandirana rugosa. NCBI lineage: Eukaryota > Metazoa > Chordata > Amphibia > Anura > Ranidae > Glandirana > Glandirana rugosa. Next base: position 648,137 of record BLSH010248537.1, on the reverse strand, counting down.
GTCAAAGCAGTAGAGGGCCACCATAATGTGCCCATACTTACAAAACTGTTGAAAAAGAAAACACATGCTCATGTTCCCATGGCAGGCATTAATAAATTAGTTTTTTACTTCACTAATACTAGTGTCGCACCTCATTCAAAGTCCCAAGGGCAAAGAATTGTTGTATTTGTATATTCAGTAGGGATGGAGGTGTGTCGCAGGGTGTACCAGGCCACATTTTATTGTTCAAATTTTCCCATATAGTACTTGGCTCCCAGAGTGGTAAAGACACTGTATAGTATGTGCAAACAGGGTGTGTCTGCATTTTAGTCAGGAGGCCAGCTTAGCTATGTTCCATGTAATCCATCCACCATGCATACACTGGTGACATTTATCTAACATGCATATACTGTATATTTACAATAAAGTATGTGTCTGGGTTTCAATAAACAGTTATTCCTTTAGTTTTACCCGTGTATGATTCTTGCAGTAAAGGGCTGGTATTAGCTACTGGTCTGCTGGAAGGGTTTGGAGGGCAGGAAGTATAAGCTGTTTGCTCTTATAATTACATTTGGAAACCAAGCATCGCCTTATAGAAATCAATTTTTCTTTACATTGCATTGACAAAAGCAACTTTTATCAGCTGTTATGGGCCGCATATTCCATTTACCTGATATCAGCTCTCACTATGGAAATCATTTATAACCATTATAAGGAACAAAGGGGAAACGCTGACAGGTAAGCATTCATTTTGGTCTAGGAAAGTAACATGAGTAACAAGACTGGTTACTATGGGTAACACTCATTTTCATTTTGTACCCCCCTTTTGTTTTCAATATAAATTAAAGCTGAAGTTTAGTCTTCTTGTGTGTAGCCTTGCCTGGTTCCTACTTTCCCCCCTCATAAACATGCTAAATACACTTTTATAATTAAAGCTTTTCATTTTTCTTGT
>BLSH010248537.1:566868-578292 GCA_018402905.1 Glandirana rugosa | reverse complement strand
ACATGAGGAGTGGACCCATGCCAGGTGTGTGCGAACTGTGGTAGACTTGGTTTATTCAAATAGAACTAGAGTAGTCTAGTGTCCTGTACCAAGGTCTACAGACATATCTCCCAGTAATGGATAAGGTTAATGTACTAATGTATGCATATAGCTTTGTCTAATGTTTTGACTTTTCAGTGTGACATACATTACTCATTGTACACTTGTACTTCCTTGCACTTTTCAATAAAGCTGTGTTGGAAAAAAAAAAAATTGGTCTGCATGACTGTTGTCCCAGAAGGAAGCCTCTTCTAAAGATGATGCACAAGAGAGCCCGCAAGTAGTTTGCTGAAGACAAGCAGACTAAGGGCATGGATTTCTGGAACCATGTCCTGTGATCTGATGAGATCAAGATAAACTTATTTGGTTCAGATGGTGTCAAGCGTGTGTGGACCGTACCCAGGTGAGGAGTACAAAGACATGTGTGTCCTGCCTACAGTCAAGCATGGTGGTGGGAGTGTCATGGTCTGGGGCTGCATGAGTGCTGCTGGCTCTGGGGAGCTACAGTTCATTGAGGGAACCATGAATGCCAACATGTACTGTGACATACTGAAGCAGAGCATGATCCCCTCCCTTCAGAAACTGGGCCTCAGGGCAATATTCCAACATGATAATGGCTCCAAACACACCTCCAAGATGACCACTGCCTTGCTAAAGAAGCTGAGGGTAAAGGTGATGGACTGGCTAAGCATGTCTGCAGACCTAAACCCTATTGAGTGTCGCATGATAAGTCAATCCCCACCCTGGTTTCCCCGACTCTGAGAGTAGTCCGCCACCCCTGACACACTGGTTTCACTCATGGTATCAGTTCCCCTTTAATTAGGACACAGTAAAAAGGCACACAGGTTGAGAAAATCAATGGTATTTACTCACATAATTCTGCTTAAAGGTAACTCTGATTTCGAAAAACACAGTTACTAATATGATAACGACAGTTCACAGAACACAACTTATTGTGATTCCTATACTCTAAGGTTCAATGTAAGGATATCAGTACAGCTTTATTTGCTGCGCATGAGAGTGGAGCACAGGAGAGCAGGGGAATGACCTCTGACCGTCAAACCACTCTCTACTACCCACTCACTTGGCAGCCACCAAAACGTAAAAAAACTCAAATATAACTGTTTAATAATCTACAAACAGACCTAAACCAGAGAACTGCAAATAATTAGATGCATCAAAAGGCAACAATTACCAATACATTCAGCCTGCTCAAGTAAAGAGAGTTCTTAGGTGAATATGACCTATTAATGCTTTGACCAATATGGAAGGCCCATAGAGAGAAGTGGGAAAATAGACCAAAAGCTATGATGACTCAATGTTCCCTGATGAAAAGTTCAGGTGATCTTCAGCCGGCTCTCTAGTATGGATAGTATATACCAAATACAACTGTAAATGCCACAACAGGTTTCCAAGAAGTGCACTGTATTGATAATAATCATTATTGCTGCAGCAATACAGAAGAAGCTACACAGTGATCACTGAAGTTTATGTTGGAACTATAAGTAACAGCAATCCAGTAAAAGGGTATAAATGTTTATATCCAAATTTTGTCCTGTGTACTGAGATCTAGCTTTGACTATGGTGAAGATGTTTAAGCAGGTAATGTGTACACTTTGTCTGCAGTAACGGGCTTCCGTCCGCTCACCCTACAGGACCAATGGATGAAGAAGATGAGTCCGCTGCTGTGGATGAAGATGATGACAAGGATAGAGATGATGATGATATTCATTCCAGGACTCTGGCTTCTAAGACTAGTTTCCACCGCCCCTCTCCATGGTTCTCCCGGATCAATTGTCCAAACTGACTGCAGGAATCAGGAATAGGCACTTCTGAATCAGAGCAGGTCTTCTGAGTTGCTCACTGTCGTAATGCAAAGTCGTTGAACTGCTAGATTGGTGTGAGTAGGGCACGATTCTGCCAATATTCCACACAGGGTTTTGCTTGATCGATCACTGCCGTCCAGAGAGGCCACGCTAGGCCCAGCCCTCCCCTTAAGTAATCTCTCCCACGAGGCACCTCTTCTCCCAAGAGCCTATCCTTGCTGCACAGGTAGATGGGAAATGTACAGAGAGCAAAGATTAATGCGCGAAGGGTAAGGTCAGCTGCAAACACTGCATTAGATCCAGTAATGCACAAACAATAAACAAAAGGTAGGTGCTGCGCTCATAGGTGATCGCATAAAGGCAATTAGGCCTTATAACTCATGGGTGAATTCAATGATCTTAAGAATTATTTCAAAATAAAGTGAAATAATATAAAAAATAATGAAAAAAAGCATAAAAGTGAAAATTACATAATAATCAAAAGAAAGTCCCACACAGTCCAAAAACATTGAAGCAGAGAGATGAACAAGAGGTCTTGGTCAGATTCTGGAGGCAAAAGGTGAAAGCAGCCAGACAGCAGAACCTCATCAGTCAAGCAGATAGAATGGACTCTTACCAAATTAGTTGGACCTATAGCGCCTATGTGGGCCAGGCCACAGGGGTAATCCGGACAGCACAATGGTGTCACCTCACTGCAAGGGTCCATAACAGCATAAACAGCATAATTTTAAATAATTTAAAATAAAATAAAAAATAAGCCGGCAACAAAAGTTAAATCCAGGTTAAAATCAAGTAGCTGCAATGGACATGCGACCCTCACCCCAGATGACCTCAGATGATGTCCACATGGACGAAACGCGTCAGTGGAGGGTCCCATGTCCATCGCAGCTACTTGATTTTAACCTGGATTTAACGTTTGTTGTTGCCGGCTTATTTTTTTATTTTATTTTAACCACTTCAGCCCCGGAAGGATTTCCCACTTTAGGACCAGAGCACTTTTTGCTATTCGGCACTGCGTTGCTTTAACTGACAATTGCGTGGTCGTCCAACGTTGTACCCAAACTAAATTTGCATCCTTTTTTTCCCACAAATAGAGCTTTCTTTCGGTGGTATATGATCACCTCTGCGTCATTTCTGATGGCCGCTATAAACAAAAAAAGAGCGACAATTTTGCAAAAAAAACCACATTTCTTACTTTTTGCTAAAATACAAATCCAAAAAAAAAAATATAAAAAAACATTTTTTTCCATCAGTTTTGGCTGATTTATATTCTTCCTCATATTTTTGGTAAAAAAAATCTCAATTGGCGATTACTGATTGGTTTGTGCAAAAGTTGCCACGTTTTTTTTGGGACCATTGGCATTTATACAGCGATCAGTGCTATAAAAATGCACTGATTACTGTGTAAATGCCATTGGCAGTGAAGGGGTTAACCTGGAAGGGCCGCTCTAAGGGTTAACTGTGTTCCCTGGGCGTGTTCTAACTGTGCGTGGGCTGGCCTGGCTGGGGAAAGGGGGTGATCATGGCTTCCATATACAGGAAGCCTGTGATCACTACCCTTCCCCCTCTATGAGAACGGAGATCCGTGTTTACTTACACGGACCCCCGTTCTCTCACTGCGGGGAGGATCATCGCCAGTAGCCGGCGGCGATCGAGTCCGCCCTACCCGCTCCCTGGCCCCCCCCCCGGACACAGTCAGCGCACGAGCGCACCTCTGGCGGTGCGCACGCGCTCACAGCACTAGTTATTGCAGCCGCCGTCATATGACGGCAGTTTGCGATAACGAGCCACTCTGTCGCTGTCAGACTGCGGTCGCTGGTCGGCAAGTGGTTAAATTATGGTTAAATTATGGTTAAATTATGCTGTTATTTTACTTCACTATGTGAGCGCTTTTTTCACAGATGATCTTATGAACGCTTACTGTGGGACCTATCCTGACCTGGCACCGGAGGATAACTTGCAGTGAGGTGACACCATTGAGGCCAACCACCACGTTGCTGTCCGGATTACCCCTGTGGCCTGGCCCACATAAGCGTTATAGATCCACCGATCATATGGTTGAGTGGGTCCAACCCCAGAGTGCACTTCTCTGGCTATTGTTTAAAGTCACAGAATGGTACACAGGCACTAGGGGGAAACAGCCGCACTATACCTGAAAGCAGAAGCGTCACTATTGCCAGGAGTATAAAACCTGGCTCCTGGCTACATGAGCATCTGTGGGGCATCCTCAAATGGAAGGTGGAGACGCGCAAGGTCTCTAACATCCACCAGCTCTGTGATGTTGTCATAGAGGAGTGGAAGAGGACTCCAGTGGCAACTTGTGAAGCTCTGGTGAACTCCATACCCAATAAGGTTAAGGCAGTGCTGGAAAATAATGGTATAACAAGGAAAAAGGCGCACAGTGTGGAAAGGAACTCTCCAATACTTACAATACCAGTAATAAGGCACAGGGAATGGAGGGGGAGGGGAGAAACAGAGAGGGAAGCACCAGTCCACAGGTATAAGCTGCACTCAAGTGGGGAAGCCGCTGGCCACTGTGAAAAACAAACAAGGACAGAGGCGCTTCTAAGTGCAGACTGTAAAACATTTTAATAACATCTTTAAAATCTAGAGCATGGCAACTCACAAAGGCATCTATTAAAAGGGCATGTAAGTGGTCCCAAGAGGGAACGTCAACAGCTCACCGTCCCCACCAGGAAGCATCGAGTACAGTCAGGAGATGTATCTGTGGTCTGTAGCCGGCAAGACGCTGGACTGGACGATCGGAGCTCACTGTGGAGTGTCGCGGCGGCGTGACGTCATCAAAAGTGCGACGCGTTTCTGAGCGTGCGGTTCACACAACAAGAAGTGACCGTGCTCTTTCATCAGGCACCAGGAAGTTCAATGTCGGCCATCTTTAATAGTCCAAGCAGAGCTAGGAGGCGGGTCACTCGGGGCGAGAAGAGTGCGGACAGGGGCTGATAGAGCTAAAACTCAGACTAAATTCAGGAACTAAAATCAGAGTCAGTGAGTACATGGTTTCATTTAAATCAAGGAAGCTGTGGTAAGCCAGTGGTAATAAGAGCGAGTGAATGGTAATAAAAAATTATTCAAATGGACGGTGGTAAATGGATGGTAATTCAATGAAGCACGGAAATAATAACATTATAAAATGGAATGGGAAGGGAAACTGGGAAAGTTGGGGAGGAGGGGGGGGGGGGGAGAAAGGGAGGGGGGGAAGGGGGAGGAAGGGAAGAAAAACAATATATACAATAAATGTACATACTACAGCATAATACATAATCAACAGACCATACATGAAAAAGTATGCTGCATGAGCAGGAATGGAGAGAATGGCAAAACATATATTTAGGGGTACCTCATTTTAAACAGAGAGTGATAATATAATAATATAATAGTATTCAGTACTTATATATAAATATATAAGGGATATATCATTATCATTTTATCATTATTCCCATCATACCTTCTATCCGTCTTGGCACTGACATCATCTTGGGACACGTGCATATTCTTCCCAACACGTCCCTTATTTATGCAGGGCCACACTATATTTGCATATATTTGCATATATTCTGTTCACATCCCTTATATATTTATATATAAGTACTGAATACTATTATATTATTATATTATCACTCTCTGTTTAAAATGAGGTACCCCTAAATATATGTTTTGCCATTCTCTCCATTCCTGCTCATAAAGCATACTTTTTCATGTATGGTCTGTTGATTATGTATTATGCTGTAGTATGTACATTTATTGTATATATTGTTTTTCTTCCCTTCCTCCAGTTGTGAGTTGCCATGCTCTAGATTTTAAAGATGTTATTAAAATGTTTTACAGTCTGCACTTAGAAGCGCCTCTGTCCTTGTCTGGAAAATAATGGTGGCCACACAAAATATTGACACTTTGAGCCCAATCTGAACATTTTCATCTTGGTCTCATCAGATCACAGGACAAGGTTCCAGTAATCCATGTCCTTAGTCTGCTTGTTTTCAACAAGCTATTTATGGGCTTTCTTATGCATCATCTTTAGAAGAGGCTTCCTTCTGGGATGACAGTCATACAGACCAATTTGATGTACTGTGTGGCATATGGTCTGAGCACTGACAGGCTGATCCCACACCCCTTCAACCTCTGCATCAATGCTGGCAGCACTCATACGTCTATTTCCCAAAGACAACCTCTGGATATGATGCTAAGAACGTGCACTCAACTTCTTTGGTCAACCATGGCGAGGCCTGTTCTGAGTGGAATCTGTCCTGTTAAACCGTTGTATGGTCTTGGCCATCATGCTGCAGTTCAGTTTAAGGGTCTTGGCAATCTTCTTATAGTCTAGGCCATCTTTATGTAGGGCAACAATTCTTTTTTACAGATCCTCAGAGAGTTCTTTGCCATGAGGTGCCATGTTGAACTTTCAGTGGCCAGTATGAGAGAGTGAGAGCGATAAAACCTAATTTAACGCACCTGCTCCCCATTCACACCTGAGACCTTGTAACACTAACGAGTCACATGATACTGGGGAGGGAAAATGGCTAATTGGGCCCAATTTGGACATTTTCACTTAGGGGTGTACTCACTTTTGTTGTCAGCGGTTTAGACATTAATGGCTGTGTGTTGAGTTATTTTGAGGGGACAGCAAATTTACACTGTTATACAAGCTTTGCACTCACTGCTTTACATTGTAGCAAAGTGTAATTTCTTCAGTGTTGTCACATGAAAAATATAATAAAATATTTACAAAAATGTGAGTGGTGTACTCACTTTTGTGAGATACTGTAAGTGCCAGAGATGGCTTGGGCTGAGATAGCTCTCATAGGGTCCTATACTGGCCATTCTCCATTCTCAGCAGTGTCCTGTACTGGGCAGAGTTCCTGAGATTGCACTGGGTACCAATTGCTGTGCAGTGATGCAGGATGACTAGATGCCAAAGAGATTTGCCTCATGGTCCCCAGCTGTGAGGCCTTAGACTGTGCAACATTCACAGTTCGTTAAAGCTTTTGTTAACCAAAAAAAAATAAAGATCCTCTTCCCTTAAAGCATGTCATACAGCACAGTGCTAGTGCTGTGTAATTTGGCCCCCTGTATCACCTGTAATACCTGGCTGATCCTGCCAGTTTCTGCCCTCCCCTCTATGCTCTGACTCCAAAATATCATGGCTGCCAAGCTGTGACATTGAAGTCAGTGCATGTCTCCATCATCCGCAGTCTGTTCTGTGTCTCCCTTTCCCCTTTTGGGTGGATTTCCGCTTTAACAAGGAATGTTACCTAAAACGCAAAGCAGAAAGTCACAGCAGGCTTCCCACAGCAAAATGGTGGCTCTGTGGACACAAGACTGGCAAAGAACTGGCCCGAGTAATGACAGTGGACTCTTGGACTAATAACAGCAACAAATTGCTGCCACAATTGAAAGCGCTGGATGGAAACCCCTGTGGATATATCGCTAGCATAGACCGGCAGATGGAAACTTCCAGGTGTGATGTCATCTGCTTGGGAGCTCGAATCCAACGCAAGGCTTAGTACAGGGAAGTGGAAGTGGACCGCAACCACAGAGAGGAAGGCTGTAGTCGTGACTACACGTATCGGGGCGTGGCCCTTTTTCAATTTGTTATTTCCCCACATACCATCAGCCTTTCATCCATCTGGCCACTGATCCACTTTTCCTCTCCCCATGGTGGAGGTTGAATGGTTTTCAGAGGAGCATGGTATACCATTGCAGCACCACTTTTCATTGCTGGTTCAGGGGGCTAAGCTACTGTCATAGTGGATCTATGGTTATCCAGCATTCCATTTCTGTGAGGAATTCTCAGCTTGTTGGCATTTTAATCCACATTATTGCTTCAATAAACTTATGAATTGTTTCATTCTGTTGGCATCTCCAGAGTTTGTAACTTGATCATCAAGTGACCTATTGCTTCCCATCCAAAGGAGTTTCCATCCAGCGCTTTCAATTGTAGCCCTTTTGTTGCTGTTGTTGTCCATTCCACACCACTCCTGGTGTAGATACTCTACAGCAGTGGTTCTCAACCTCACTCCAAAAGTACCCCCAATGGGCCATGTTTTGGGAACTTCCACTTAGATAAAATAGCTCTTATCAATACCATGTCATTGATATTGATTTAAAGCAGCTGTGCAAAGTAAAGGAAACCCTGAAAACATGGCCTGTTAAGGGGACTTGAGAACTGAGGTTGAGAACCACTGCTCTACAGAGCTGCTATTTGGACTCTTATAGGACACCACTTGCTTATTTTTACACCAGCCCTGTGTCTCAGCCCCTCAGCGCCAGACTTTTTGTTTGTTTCCTGGACTGACAAGTGTTTATAAAAAGTTAGCAGCTACAGTATTTGTGGATGCTGACTTTTCATTTTTTGAGAAATGCCTATAGTTTCTATTTAGTTTCCTTTAGTACTGTGGATTATAAACAATTGCCATGTTTTTTTTAATAAAACACTGTGTTTGCTTTTGCTATATTTTCTCCAGCTGTATTTCAGTTTATCAGTTTGTGAAATAGCCCATATAAGTCAATGGTTTGTGAATGTCACTAATATAATTCCAGATAGGTTTTTTGTTCATTTGCATCTACTGCTGTCGTACAAGTTTTGGACCTAAATAATTACTGTATATACTCGAGTATAAGCCGAGTTTTTCAGCACATTTTTTGTGCTGAAAAAGGCCCCCCTCCCCTTATACTCGAGTAAGTGTCTGTGGGTGGTCTGAGGAGATGAGCAAATTCACATTGCACAGAGCACGCTGCTTCTAAGAGCCACTCTGTGCATGAAACTGTGACCTAATTACACTGGAATGCAGAAAGAGCTGTCAGATTTTCAACTTGATGTCGGGAGGAGGGCGGGACCGCAGGTGTTAGCTGTTCAGTTCCGCCCACCTCCGATCTCAGTAAAGATCTGACAGCTCTCTCTCAGCATTCTCTGCATTCCAGTGCAATTAGATCACAGTTTCATGCACAGAGCGGCTCTTAGAAGCAGTGGCTCTGTGCTTTGTGAATCTACCTTACTCATCTCTTTTGCCAGTGCCAGCCAGTACCATCCAGTGCCAATCAGTGCCACCTGCCAGTACCATCCAGCGCCAATCAGTGCCACCTGCCAGTACCATCCAGGGCAGGTGGTGGGCAGGTGGTAATAGGATATAATACCTGTGTTCTGGCTACAATCCCTGTGTAATGGCTGAGTCCCTGTGTACTGGCTACAAAACCTGTGTTCTGGCTACAATCTCTGTGTAATGGCTGAGTCCCTGTGTTCTGGCTACAATACCTGTGTTCTGGCTACAATACCCGTGTTCTGGCTACAATCCCTGTGTAATGGCTGAGTCCCTGTGTTATGGCTACAATACCTGTGTTCTGGCTGCAATCCCTGTGTAATGGCTACAACACCTGTGTTCTGGATACAATACCTGTGTAATGGCTGAGTCCCTGTGTAATGGCTACAATACCTGTGTAATGGCTACAATACCTGTGTTCTGGCTGCTGCAATTCCCACCCTAGGCTTATACTCGAGTCAATAACTTTTCCAAGTTTTTTGTGGTAAAATTAGGTGCCTCAGCTTATATTCGGGTCGGCTTATACTCGAGTATATACAGTAACTGTATTCTTGTTTATTTGCTTCTGCTTGGCAATTTCTAGTTCTTCCTGTGAAGATTCCAGTAATCTGTATACTGTATAGTCATGCAATAATAATTTGAGAAAGAAAAAAATTTGCCAAAAACAGCAAATTTCTAATGCATTTCTAAGATAGAATTTTAGCGATTGTAGCAAGTAAAAAGTACATACATCTCTGGCTAGTTGGAATGATTTCTTATGGTGGTTGATTAACAATTAAGAAAAGAAGTCCATAATGGCCATTCCAAAATCCTTGTTTAACCTCCTGGTGAAATTATATATTAAACAGTCAAGCTTAATTTTTGGGCTTAGTTTGATGTAATATTGTTTGAAGTATAGTGAATTTCTTTTGTTATATCAGTATAAATAGTGCAATCATATCTCCACACTGTCCCTCTTTTTGGGGGACTGTTCCTGATTTGGAACAATGTCACTCTGTCCCTCTTTCCTCCTCATTTTTGTCCCTCATTTTGGTCTGATCTATATAGTTGTATGTAAAATGCACTTTTTTATCTTCCAAAAAGTGTTTCCTAGTGCTAAACCTTTCATACCATTTCCCATCTCAAAAATGTTGGCGGTATGGTGTAATGACTACACCCCCTGGCAGTTGAGGCAAGCTTTCCCAAGCACAAAGTCTGAGCACACATTTTCATCCGAGCTCATGATGGTGGGCATGAGTTTTCCAGTGTGCTGGTACCAGGTTACGGCCCTTAGATTGCCCAACTAGTCGGGATCAAGCAAATGTCTTTGTAGGTGGCAAGCAGACAGTAGGTAGGACATTCTGAACTGGCAGCAAATAGACAGTAAACTAGGCTGGGGATCAGAGAATAGTTGAGCTCAGGCAGGCAGTCTGGGTTGGCAATGGCAAAAAGACAAGATAGGAGATGAGAAAAGGATGAGGAAATACAGGTCAGTGACAACAGCAAGAATACACAGTACCAGTCTGCTCAAATGCTGGTACTTAAATACCCTCCACTTCCGGAGTAAAAAAAACAGGACTGAACTGTAAGAAGGATCACAAGGAATCCTGGACTGTAGCAGGCAGGAAGAGCTGGTATGAGGCTGAAAATGGACAATGTCTGAACAGAGCTCAACAGAGCTTTAATAATCATTGCCTGAATAGACCTGGAAACAAGCAGTGCCAGACCGGGGGTCAAAGCAAGCAATTCCAGAACAGAGCTGTACAGAGTTGTAACAATAGTCTATACCAGCCTTTCTCAACCCTTTTAACTCAGAAGAACCCTTAAAATAGTTCTCAGGTCTCGGGGAACCCCTGCTAAAAATGAGTACTCTACAACTCATGATATTTTAGTGTGGCGGTCAGTGGGAAGAATGCTCCATACACTTGTGGTCACTGGGAAGTATTACCTCCTTAGAGATAGCTAAAAAGATCAATTGTGTCAGTGGGAACTTATCTGAGATGCAGAAATTGCCTACTGCTCAGGGGACCCCACAGCAACCTCTGGAGGAACCCTGGTTGAGAAACCCTGGTCTATACGGTTATGCAAATACTATTACTGTAAATGTATAGTTTTTTTTTTAACCGCTTAACAACCGCCCCATAGACAATTGACGTCTACAGGGCGGTTGCTTAATTCTGGGAGGACGTCTATTGACGTCCTCCCAGAATCGCGGTTCCCGCGCGCCCCCTGGGGCGCGCACACGGGAACATCCGTGACCGTCGGGTCCGGGGGACCCGACTGATCACGGATCGGGGTGAATGGCCGCTGTGCGCGGCCTTTCACCACGTGATCGCGCCGTCAAATGACGGCGCGATCACATGTAAACAAGCCGGCGGAAGCGCCGGCTTGTCTCTCCTCTCCGCACCGATCGGTGCAGTGTGAGAGGAGAGAGGGGGGAGAGAAGACGTGCAGCAGCGCTGTGGGCAATGTGCAATGCCCACAGCGCTGCCTAGTAACAAAACACTCCCCCCCACCATCTATTT
>BLSH010248537.1:540638-555972 GCA_018402905.1 Glandirana rugosa | reverse complement strand
CTCTACGGAAACAGGGAGACCGAAGGTTCGTTACCTCAACTTCGGTCGTTAACACTTCGTCCCATCGTTTGACCAGAAACTCTGTCTTCTAGAGTCTCATGATGTAGACGGACGTAAAAGTCCCCGTCTCTGGTAAGGGTGTCTAGGTTAGTGACGACCGACTCTATCAGATAGACGATTAAAAGGTGTGTAATCTAGTCTACATGATGTCAGCATCTGCTCTTTGGTGACAGGAGTCAAATCGCGATCACTCCTGTCAGTAAGGAGTGGCTCCAGCACTGCGCCTGACCGGCCCACTGAGCCATCTGCCCACATGGAAATGCCCCGTAGTCCAGATGGCCAGTACATCTGATCTAATGTGTGGAAAATTAGCAGATAGACTATCTCAGCCAGCAGTGATTGGATCTGTGGGAATGGTCTCTGCCCCTGAAAATGCAGGCAGATGTAGTACTCTGAGATCTTCTGTCTCAAAGACCAGTTTGCTACCCTGCTTCACAATTGCTGGCTTCAACTCCATTGCTTGGAAGCCAGAGGGACAAAGGCATCTCAAATCATTGATTCTGATGATGCTCGAAGCTAGGAATCTACTTACTGCAGGATCTACTGTCGCACATGGAAGGCATGCTTCTCTTGGTGTGAGGCTAGAAACTTTCACCCCTGGAAATTTTATGTGGGCTAAAGTCTGGGCCAGAAGTTGGCCTGGGGTACCATCAAAGGGTAGGTCTAAGCATTTGCATAGGGGTCCAGCATGGCTGTCCTCGGTGGAACTCAGTGTCAAATCAGACACTGGCTCCCCAAAATAGGCACTAAGGACCCAATACAGTAGAGAACTCAGTCCTCTGTAAGGTTTCTATAGTGTCAGAGGAAAGCAGCGATCACCTCATTGCTTTGTGTCAGAACTGGGATCTGATCGACCTCTGCTGTAACCGTCAATAGCTCTTCCTGTTTAGTCACCTAAAATGCTGGACAGCATCCTCACTGATTCCTTGGATAATTTTGCCTTGTACCTTATTTCTCTTGAACCTCGAACCCCTTGCTTCTCCCATGGACTTCCTATTTAAGCCATGCCTTTGCATTTCCTATTTGCCAGATTATTGTGCTCACTCCAGTCAATATCTTGCTCTTTTCACCCCTGCTGTTGTCTGTATTTTTGCTACCACTCATTACCGACCTTTGGCTTGTTCCTCAACTACTTCTGCATGATCCCAACCTGCAACCTCTTGTTACCGACCTTTGGCTTGTTTACTTACTACACTTTTGCTGGATCCCTACCTGCTATATCTGCTACTGGACCTCGGCTTGCTCACCTCCTGGTGGGACGATCCTGAGGACCGCAACCTGGTACTAACATGCAGCGAAACCCATCTGCACCATCAGGAGCTCTGGTGCATACTTGTTAGTGCTTAGACCCCACACCTCAGTTGAGTCTACATTATTTACCAGGGTGACCTGTTAGTATACCTATCCTGCTGGTTGGTGGAAGCCTCTACTGCTATAGCTGCTGGTCACCGAGCCTTCGTGGCTAGTAAATAGACCTCACTGGGTCTTCTTCAGTCCTGCAGACATGGTACCTCACAACCTGCTTGTCTCCTTTCTCAGCACCAACCCTGATTAACCCAGGGAAGACAAATTATACCCTAGTTGGGGAGCAAGGTGTGGCCAGTCCTTAACCCCCTGCATCCTACTCCAAACTTCTTACTGCCCCTCATTTACTTTAAGAACCGCTAAATTATATGTGGCAGATACACTTCATCGACAATTGACAGGGCCCGTTTGTCACAATACATATATATGTATATCTATCTATCTGAATCCAGGAAAGTCACTTCAGTCCAAAATTTCTGGCTTAATGTGTTGAATTTATTCCAGGTATAACAATTGCACAACATTTTCATGCCTCCCTGCTCTTCATCAGGTAAATGTGTAATCTCAATAAGTCAAGGTTCATTAAATAACCCCCGAGGGCTGAAGTCACACACTCCTAGCAGATCAAAATTCACCCATTACACATAAACAGACAGCTGTACTGTAAACCACAGTTGCCCAAGTGAACTTTCGGTGAGGGGGGCGTGCAGTGCACAATTCAGCGCATCACACAGCTCCCTTTCGTTTTTCAAATTCATTTTATTTGAAGTGTACAAAAATGACACTTTATTCATGTTACCGAACAGTAGTGCTGTCTGTTGCTCTTCTGTACAGTAACATGTGATCCTGTCCAGTGCGCTGTGGTAAAATGCAGCATGTCTGTATTTTATCGCAAATCACTGCAGCACTGTTTCAGTTTGAACAGGACAATAAAAAACAATTATTTTCTATGTGTCCTAACGGTGACTGGCGTTCTTCCAGTGTGGAAAAATGCCATTCCCCACACTATATGTGAATTGGCCCTAAGACAAAGTGAATCCATTAATAAATAATTATATGCCAAGGATACAGAGTTATATTTCTAGTTAATTTTCAGCAGTAAATGTTAAACCAAAAGCATTACATGTGTCAGAGAACAGACCTTCCCCAATGATCTTCATTACATAAATACAAATCACAATCTCCATTTAGCCCTTCAGATTGTAATTATCTTGACTTATCTGCACACCACTCCAGGCTGCTGCTCTCGTACTCTGTTGCACACTGCAAGAAGCTCCTCTAAAAGGTGCAAGCCCAGCCCATCAGCCGATACTAGGACACACAAACAAATTCAAGATGGCTGCACTCATCATAAACTTTATCATTAAAATGCACAAGATGGACATCACAGTACAGTGGAGCCAGGAGATGGAAAATTGGTTAAGATTAAGCACTTGGTGGGCATGAAACGCATTATCAATATCCTGTCCTTCACTGTACTGTGATGTATAACTTAAAAGCGAAAATCTGAGTCTGTAAGTCTACCTAACATTCGCAGGGCAGGATTTTTCTTCCAAATAGAGTGTGTAGCACTCTGGTCCTAAGCAGGGCTGCTAATAAATTTAGTTGTGCTAGATGGTAACTAGCCTGGCTAATTTGTATCCCTGCCGAGTGAGCCCCCCCCAAATCAAAATTTTCTAAAAAAAACCTATGCAGTTTCTTAGATCTTTGTTAGCTCAGGTTAGATCAATTGTTGTTTGCATTAGATCTCACACAGAATAAGCAATATTAACAGTTATTTGCTGGGGGGGGGGGGGTAACCCGTCATCAGCCCCCCTTTTAAAAAAATTGACCAAACAGTTAGTTATTTTGGAAGATATTTGTTAGATCCAGTAAGATAAAGTGGTTTTAACGTCAGATCTCGCATAATTTCAGAGATATTCCATAATAAAATAGAGATAGTAGGTGGTACATAAAGATGGGCTGGCCCCCCCTTATCACATTTCCTGGCCAAAAATCATGCAGGCTGATAGATATGTGTTAGATCTGTTAAGATCAAGCTGTTTTAAAGTTAGATCTCACATAATTAGAGGCTTATTAAAGAGGAAGTAAACCCAGATTGGGTTTACTTCCTCTACACACCCCTGTAAAGTAGAAGCATAATGGGCTACTATGCATCGCATAGTAGCCCATTATGTGTCACTTACCTGCAAACGAAGCCAGCGACGTCCAGCGATGTCCCCTATGCTGGCGGCGTCCATCTTCTGCCCATCTTCCTTCTGGGGCCACGACTCCAGCTCTGTGACTGGCCGGAGTCGCTTGACGTCACTCCCGCACATGCGCATGGGAGCCACCAGTCACGGCACGGTCTCAGTGAAGAAACGGCACGGAGGCCGTTTCTTCACTGCGCATGTGCCAAAATGATGTCGGCACATGCAGAACACTGCATATCTCCTGAACCGTGCAGGTTTGGGAGATATGCAGGGCACTGACAGGTAAGCCTTATCATAGGCTTACCTGTAGGTTAAAGTGATTGTCACGAGTTGACAACCACTTTAAGTGATTTATGAGGGGGGGCTGGCCCCCCTTATCAAATTTTCTGGCCAAAAATCATGCAGGCTAATTAATATTCATTAGATCCAGTAAGATCAATTGGTTTTAAAGTTACATCTCACA
Source organism: Glandirana rugosa (assembly GCA_018402905.1). Lineage (NCBI taxonomy): Eukaryota > Metazoa > Chordata > Amphibia > Anura > Ranidae > Glandirana > Glandirana rugosa. Next base: position 551,952 of record BLSH010248537.1, on the reverse strand, counting down.
TAATTTCAGAGATATTCCACAAAAAAATAGAGATATTAGGCGATACATAAGGACGGGCTGTTCCTCCCTTATCACATTTTCTGGCCAAAAATCATGCAGGCTAATAGATATTCGTTAGATCCGGTGAGATCAAGTGGTTTTAACGTTCTCACATAATTAGAGACTTATTAAGTGATTAATGACCCCCCTTATGAAATTTTCTAGCCAAAAATCATGCAGGCTAATTTATATTTGTTAGATCCGGTAAGATCAAGTGGTTTTAACGTTAGATCTCACATAATTTCAGAGATATTCCACATAAAAATAGAAATATTAGGTGATACATATGGACGGGCTGGCACCCCCACATGCAATTTTCTGGCCAAAAATCATTCAGGCTAATAGATATTCATTAAATACGATAAGATCAAGTGGTTTTAACATTTCAATATCCATAATTACAGGGATATTATCAATATTTGGTGGGGATGCATGGATACCCATAATAGTATCTATATCAGAGCCGATACTGAGCATTTTCACGTGTACCAGTGAGGAGTGCCATTGAGCATACCGAGGTGATCTGGGCAGGTAGGGCCTATTGGCAGGTGTGGACCTGTAGCTGGGGCTCCCCTAGCCCCTATGGTAATTCAGCCTCGCCCATTCCCCTTGATCCCCATCTACTGCTCCTGTTGGGTTTTCTATGTTTTAGAAAATCCATTAAGAAGTTATGTGTTGTTTTGCTAAAGAGCAAGACTCATGTTTGATGTTTGCAGTAAGCACTTATTTAACCACTTGCCGCCCGCCCCTAGCCAAATGACAGCGGAGCAGTGCGGCTCTCGTTCTGGGCGGACGTCATATGACGTCGGCCCTTTAAACCGGGATTGCACATCCCGGCTCTCAGCGTGTCCCCAGGACACAGCTCGTCACAGACAGGGGTGAACAGCCATTGGTCATGGCTGTTTACCACGTGATCAGCCGTGATTAAGTCATGGCTGATCACAAATGGTACTTCCCCCCATTTGCATGGTGCATGCGCATGCATGTCGGTGGCGGTGTGTTCCTAGGGAACACGCCTGTCACCGACACTGGTAAACACAGAGCGGTAACTTGCTGTTACCAGCTCTTCTCTCCTCACACAGTTTTCAGTGTGGGGAGAGAAGAGCTAGAATCAGTGAGTTACTGATCTGTGTATGTACTGTTAAGCACCAACACCTATCACATCACCCCTGCCCCCCCATTGCACCTGTCACCCACCAGTCACCACATCTGCCCCCCATAAAGTGTACCTGTCATCATAAAGTGCACCTGTCACCCATCACCCATCAGTGACCGTGACTTGTCACCTCTCACCAATCAGTGACCGTGGCATGTCACCCATCAGTGACCATGGCCTGTTACCCATCACCCATCAGTGACCACCACCAGTCACCCATCAGTGACCACCGGCAGTCACCTGTCACTCATCAGTGACCACTGCCAGTCACCTGTCACCCATCAGTGACCACCGCCAATCACCCGTCACCCATCAGTGACCACTGCCAGTCACCCGTCATCCATCAGTGACCACCGCCAGTCACCCGTCATCCATCAGTGACCACCGCCAGTCACCCGTCACCCATCAGTGACCACGCCAGTCACCTGTCACCCATCAGTGACCACCGCCAGACACCCGTCACCCATCAGTGACAACCGCCAGACACCCGTCACCTATTAGTGACCACCGCCAGTCATCCATCACCCATCAGTGACCATCGCCAGTCACCCATCACCCATCAGTGACCACCGCCAGTCTCCCGTCACCCATCAGTGACCACCGCCAGTCACCCATCAGTGACCATCGCCAATCACCCATCAGTGACCACCGCCAGTCACCTGTCACCCATCAGTGACCACCGCCAGTCACCCGTCACCCATCAGTGACCACCGCCAGACACCGGTCACCCATCAGTGACCACCGCCAGACACCCCTCACCCATCAGTGACCACCGCCAGACACCCATCACCCATCAGTACTTCATTTGCATTCATTTGCATACTGCATTTGCAGATCTGGTCCAGAAAATGGTGTATACTACTAGCCCTAAGTGAGTATAGTGGCAATACATTCAAAGCTACCCAAAGGGGGTCCTGTCCCCTAAACAGGGTCCTAACCTTGAGAATATTGAATTTGGCCTGGGTCAGGGTATCCTAGTGGACAGAAAACTTATTATATATATTTTTAAATGATTATGTAGAAATCCTCATTGATTTTTGACTAAAGGGTGTCTAAAGTCAAATTGGTGTGTCACCTTTGTCAGAGTCACCCTTTACTCAGAATGAATCTACTTTCAAATCACTAATATATTCCTTTACCTCAGTAGTGTAAATATAATCTATTTATATTCAAATAAAAAAACTTACCTTGTATGCTTTCTTGTAACGCAACCACGAACAGTCCTGAGATAGCACCTGAAATTTAGCCCTGAAAATCACATCTCAGCAGCACACAAAAACCACCCAAAGAATGTCCAGGGAACCTGGGACTGGTATCACAGAAAACTGTGCTACATATATAGCCAAGATTAACTTGTGAACTATGCCAGAAGTTGAAATATAACACAAAAGTCAACATAAAGCACATACAAAACCATTAGAAAAGATACATACTATTTAGATACAAACATGAACCATTAACCTTTGATTAAGTTCACATGGAGTATAAGCAGAAAGTGTTTTCAATGAAGAGAAAATCATGGACAAGAGACTTGCGAAATAGACTTATGTAATACCACCTAAGGGCCCGTTCACACCTAGGCGATCCGACTTCAGGGGTGACTTTACTTGGCGATTTCAAAGCGATTTGGAGGTGACTTTGGGCGTCTTACAATGTGACCTGAAGAGACCTCCAAGCAAGGTGACTTTGCCTGTGGCCAATCAGAGAAGAGAGGGAGGGGGGTTGCCTTCAAAAATTATTTTCTTTTTCCTGCTTCAAAGTTGCTTCTTCATAGACGGTGATCTGGCTTGGAAGCAACTTCCATTGACTTCTATGGGCTCAAATCACCTAGAAGTCGCTTTGAAATAGTACAGGAACCTTTTCAGAAGTCGCTCTGAAGTCGGAGCGACTTGAATAGCGCATTCATTTCAATGGGATTTCTGATGTCAGCCGATTTGAAGTGACTTGGGGCGACACAAGTTGGCTTGCAAATTGCCAAGGTGTGAAGGGGCCCTTATTGCTCTTTTTATGTGAAATACCTCTAATTATGTGAGATCTAATAATGAATCTACCGGATCTAACGAATATCTATTAGCCTAAATGATTTCTGCCCATAAAATTGCATGTGGGGGGGCCAGCCCATCCATATGTACCACCTAATATCTCTATTTTTATGTGAAATATCTCTGAAATTATGTGAGATCTAACGTTAAAACCACTTGATCTTACCGGATCTAACAAATATAAATTAGCCTGCATGATTTTTAGCCAGAAAATTTGATAAGGGAGGGTCATTAATCACTTAATAAATCTCTAATTATGTGAGATCTAACTTTAAAACCACTTGATCTTACTGGATCTAATGAATATCTATTAGCCTGCATGATTTTTGGCCAGAAAATGTGATAAGGGGGGCCAGCCCGTCCTTATGTACCACCCAATTTCCCTATTTTTTGAGGAATATCTCTGAAATTATGTGAGATCTAACGTTAAAACCAATTGATCTTACCGGATCTAATGAATATAAATTAGTCTGTATGATTTTGGCCAGAAAATTTGATAAGGGGGGCCAGCCCCCCTCATTAATGATTTAATAAGTCCCTAATTATGTGAGATCTAACGTTAAAACCACTTGATCTTACCGAATCTAACAAATATCTTCCAAAATAACTAACAGTTTGGTCAATTTTTTGATAAGCGGGGGCTGATGACAGGTTAGATCTCCCCCCACCCCCCCAACCCCAGCAAATAACTGTTAATATTGGTTCTTCCGTGTGAGATCTAATGCAAACAGCAATTGATCTAACCTGATCTAACAAACTGTATAGGTTTTTTTTTTAGAAAATTTTGATTTGGGGGAGCTAACACGGCAGGGGTTAATTTGTAGCTTGATCAAATGTTTTTCTCCTAAACTTGAGTGGGACTGTGATTCTCTCAATGGGTGGCACTGTTACCTTTGGCATTAGTATGATGGATTACAGTTGATTCAGGTTATGAGTGAATATGCTTTATCAGCCATCAGCAGGAGTTTCTTTGGCCGCCGAGGCTGCTGAGGTAGTCTATTTATTTGGAGAGAGTCAGGTGATCAGGGTTCTTTCCACTCGGGCTGCGGCCTGGGTGGGTGAGTGTGGAGCAGCAGCTGAGGTGTAGGCCTAAAACCTGAGGCCTAGCCATGTGTAAAGAGGCTCATCCCGAGGGGAGCCTGATCAGTACGGGAGGCATAGGAGAAGAAGTTTCCAAAGGGTCAACCACTCTTGTTGCCGGAGGTATGTGCAGAGGTATGAAGTTCTGAAGGAGTATCAGAGGAGATTCTTCATCAGCCGGGCAGCGTGAAGTAGCTGGGAAAGCTTCAGGAGAGAACTCATCCACACAGTACAGTGGGTAGCTGTAAGTAAAGCTTGAAGAGAAGTACAGCAGATAGCTGTGAATAAAGCTTGAGGGATCCAGCGGGTAGCTGTGAGTCCAAGAACCCAGTGGGTAGCTGTGGGTGAAGCTTGAAGAATACAGCGGGTAGCTGTGAGTTGAGGTTGAGGGATCCAGTAGGTAGCTGAGAGTCCAAGAATTCCAATGGGATACTGCGAGGTAAGCTTGAGGATCTACAGTGCGACACTGTGAGTGAAGTTGTTGCTATAGGAGACAGCAGTTGCTACAAGATACAGATTGCTGCATTCAGCTTAAAGGTCCTTTTCTATATTGCTGTCTGTCTAGTTCTATTTTTGTCCAAGGAGTCTGCCAAGTTTGCTGTTGCATTTGCCTAAGGGTGTTTTGTGCCCTAACCTTCTCTCCCCTGTTCCTGTTAAGGGAAATAAAACTCTCTTTGTTCATTTTAAAAAGTGGCTTGCGCCCATCTTTCCATCTTGCACTAACCCACCATGCCTAATAACCTGCACCCTGAGGAGGAATGTCAGTTCTCCCTGACTCTGGGGGTCACCATCAGGCCCTGGAGGTCGGGGAGACTGCTACAAGTGTTTGCGAGATGCAATCCTTTACCTTTAGTGTTGTCTTCTTGACATAAATCAATTTACAATTAAAGACATGTGCAATGTCATTTAATTTTATATTTTAGACCCATATTAGAATAGATTAGTCTACTCCCTCTCTGCATCAAGGTACAAAAAGGGAAAAGATCTTGTTCTTTTTTTGCCCTAAAAAAGTTGGTGGTTTTGTGACAATCGGGTACTGTAATTCTGTCAGAACCAGACGATCTCACAGGGTGCAATTTATTCTTTCTCAGTATTAATACATTTGTTTATTATGTTTTTAGCTTTTTTAGTTACGTTTTAGTTTGATGGTGTTTGTTGATTTAGTCTCTGCAACAGCAATATAATATGTTTTCAATGGCCTAAACTTGTCTGTTGAGTAGTTGTAGTGAGAAATCATCTGGGTTATGCCTAACAGGTCAGGCTGAAGTGACAGTGCTACCTTAAAGGGGTGAAGTAATATTAATTCACTTCCTGTATGGCAACAGATAATGGATACTATTGGCCCAACCATCCAGGCAGGGCACTATGCATTCAGACCATGCTGGGAGGCAGGCATGTGCTTATGAAGATGACTTGTCACAGAAATGCGTTAGCCAGTAAACCATAGGGGTTCATTTACTAAATGCAAATAGACTGTGCACTTTGCAAGTGCAGTTGCTCTGGAGCTTAAGTAAATGAAGTGAGGTTTCACTTTACAAAGAATATCCAATCACTTGCAAGGAAAGTTTTGCTTGTACATGATTGGATGATGCTTTTGCTCATTTACTAAGCATTGTAGAAACTGCGCCTGCAGAGTGAAACCGCACTTTGTAAAGTGTGCAGTCTATTTGTCTTTAGTAAATCAACCCCCTAAGCTATACAGGTGATGTGTTCATATGCCACTTTAAAGTGTATTTCAACTTTTGGAGGCAAATTTGAGAAACCCCAACTTTATGTTTGCTACATGTTCTTATTCACACCTAAAATAAATGTCATACCTTTCTAGCTGTATGTTGGAGCAGGTTTATACATAGGGCTGTATGGGCAGCTTGCAAACTATGCTGAATAATTTCAACGTGCAGTTAGAGGGACAAACTATCCATTTTGTAAAGTGCATTAGCATACAGTGAACCACCATGAGATATTTAACCCTTTGTTAGGACAGACAGTTTGCAAATCTAGTTTAAAACTAATAATGACAGCTGCTAGCACAGTACAAGCAGATCTGACTGTGTTAAATCTACCTCCTCAGCCCCTTCCTTTACATTTTTAGTCCGCGTCATCCACCGCAATATAGCAAACACGCCTCCATTCACCAGGTCTGTGTATGCTCAATATCCCAGGCTCTTAGCATATACAAATAAATAGGTCACATAGAGCTTTTATTTTCCCTAGTTGTTTTCTACATACATCCTCACACATGTACCAAAAGATAGAAAAAAAAATCATATAACACAGTACCCCAAATCACATAGAAAATGTTCTCTCAAAATATGCTCACATGAGTATGTGATAACATGGCATATAATACCTCGTGCCTGTGTCCATTCTTCCATATTGCGTGCATCCTTACCGAAAACACACATTTCCAATCACTCATCAATCCACAACCTCATGTAGTCTCGATGTTCCTCTAACTCTTTCCAGCCTCCTTGAACAATATATTTTTTACAAAATAAAACAAAACACCAGAAATGTAATATGCTCACACTAATAATTAATTATGTGTATTTGTGCACACATTAATTAGTGCTCAAATGCAGTGCAAAAATGCAGTGCAAAACCGACTCTACCTTGCTTTCTTTCATCAACGTGATCCAGACTTCCCCCCTTAGACCCCTTCCACACTGAGGCACTTTACAGGCACTATTTAGCTAAAAGTAGCGCCTGTAAAGCGCCTCAAAAATCCCTCCCCATCCACCCCAATGTGAAAGCCGGAGTGCTTTCACACTGGGGCGGTGCGCTTACAGGACGTTACAAAAAGTCCTGCAAGCCGTATCTTTGGAGCGGTGCGGTGAGCAGTGATATAATGCTCCTCCACCACCCCTGCCCATTGAAAACAATGGGGTAGTGATTCCGAAGCGTCTGCACACCGCCTCGGAAGAGCGGAGAGTGGGCACTTTTAACCCCTTGTGGGGGGTTAAAAGCGCACCGCTCCCGCCGTCGTAACGTCACTATAACAGCGGTAAATCCCCGCTGTGACTTGTGGGGATTTGCCGCTAACGTCCCACCGCCCCCAGTGTGAAAGTGCCCTAAGACACAGGGTTAGATGGATTCTAATTTAATTTAACCAAATTTAATTTAACCGCTTGCCGACCGCCCGCCGCTATTTGGCACTGCTTTGCGATTCTCCGGTGTGTGAGCATGCCCGCAGGTCAGGCGGACCAAATGTTCGCCGGCGACCCACGATCACCTGTTACAGAGGCAGAATGGAGATCTGCCATTGTAAATACGGCGGATCTCTGTTCTGTCAGGGGACATATGACAGATCTACTGTTCCCAGTAATCGGAATCAGTCAGATCTGTCATGCTCCTGCAGCCCAGCTCCATCACAGTTAAAACGCAGTGAGGGAACACAGTTAACCCTATGATCGCCCCCTACAGTTTAACCGCTTCCCTGCCAGTGACATTTATACAGTAATCAGTGGCTATTTTTAGCTCTGATCGCTGTATAAATGTCATTGGTCCCAAAAAAGTGTCAAAAGTGTCCGATCTGTCCGCCGCAATATGGCAGTCCCAATAAAAATCATTACTAGTAAAAAATAAATTAATAATAAAAATGCCATAAATCTATTCCCATAGTTTGTAGACGCAATGACTTTTGCGCAACCCAATCAAAATATGCCTATTGCGATTTTTTTTACTAAAAATATGTAGAAGAATACAGAAATGGCCTAAACTGAGGAAGACATTTTTTTTGGATATTTATTATAGCAAAAAGTAAAAAATATTGTTTTTTTTTTCAAAATTGACGCTCTTTTGTTTGGGTACAACGTTGCACGACCACGTAATTGTCAGTTAAAGTGACGCAGTGCCGAATTGCAAAAAATGCTCTGGTCACGAAGGGGGCAAATCCTTCCGGGGCTGAAGTGGTTAAATTCATTTGAGAACACCACCGTGCAGAGACACTCATAGTATTTAGCATTAGGACATGAAGGAAGAAGAAAAGCCAAAAAGTGCAGAACATCCCACTTAAAATAATTTATTTAGACCAGTAAGGGTTACATTAGCAATTAGCAAATGGGTACAAACTTCCAATTGCAAAGATGACGGAATTGACACTTCCAGTTCCGGTCACCTGCTGACGCGTTTCAACCAATCAACTTTGTGAAAGGATTGTGGATTCATCTGGCTGCTGTGAAATGAATTGTGGGGACACTTGAGTGCTTGATAATAATATATGAACCATTCAGTACATTACTTGGAAGGGGAAGGCTAAGTAGGATTTGTAACCAAGTGAAAAGAAAGCAAAAATGTAAACAGCATATTTTTTTAAGTTATGCATTGTAAATAGCAAATACAAAAGTAGGTGTTATCCTAATTTGGTTGCAAAAGTGGACTTTCAGACAAGTGATGGCATTCCAGAGGTTTTACTGGATCCAAAAATGTATGTTGTGATCATTCTGAATCTACAATAGCTTGTGAGTTTTTTTAATTCTTTTGTCTCCACTGCACAGTGTCCTAAGTTCTTCTCAAAGCCAGTCTGCTTCAGTATTTGTTTTCCTTATTTCTGTTCATCAAACATTGTGATGTTCTACTGTATTTTCCCTATTATGTGTGACAGGGGATACGGCGGATAGACTTGACTATGATCTAAGCAACCAAGATCTGCAAAATTTAAATAAATAAAAAAATATAATTACAATTACAATGGTATCAGTGATTGCTAAAATACAGGATGAGGTTTGATGCACCCCGTGAAGTGCCTCCATCCCCATGCGAACATATTGATTTGCCATTGGAACGTTGAATGAGTGCAACACACCCAATAAATCAATAAATGGTATGCAGATATATTGATAGGTGCAATAATAGTAAAATGGCATATCAGATAGATATCATGCTAACGGGAAGATTTGTAGTAAGTGGCATGGTATATTCCATAGAAACATCCAGTATTCCAAAAACAGGACATAATTAGTTTAAAAATGCATCTTTACGACCCGATGCGTTTCGTGAATCAACGTTCACTTCCTCAGGGGTTTATGCACACACACATATCTGTAAAGTAAAACAATTTGAAATACATGACAAAGTTGGTAAAAAATACTATTGTTTTAAAGCTCAGGGTCTCCATAGGGGACCCATACTTGCAAATCTGCTGAAATAAAAGTACATGATCAAATTCCAATATGACCGCCAGAGATGTCTGACGCGGGAGCTGTGGGCATAGGATCCACAAGGACCCAGGAGGACAAACAGAGCAGGGTGTAGTACAGGCAATAAAGGCAATAGGTCCGATCCAACATATCAACCAGACTGATTGCTGTGCAAAATATACGTGTGTGTCAAAGAAGATTATATATATCTGTATTCAACTATATAGCACCAACAGTAAAGCAATAATGTAATTGTGTAAAGTATAACACTAACCTAACTTACCTGTTTCTTTACACTATTACAGTGTGTGTAAACTGTTAAATGCATTATCAAAATCCCCATAATCCATATCCACCCGATCCCAATTTCTCAGTACAACTCATGTGACGCTCCCCCAAAAAATACCCATCAGTGGGGAATATGTGGTCCATTAAGAACTGATATAATGAAAAAAAATCTCTACCTAAAAATATGGATACCACCTTATCCAAAATAGAGGAAAAATACATACTTTTAATTAATTTAATTACCCAACGGTTTTGCACAGAGCAGCCTCTTCTGGGGTCCCGCGCCCACTCATTGTGCTCCTCTTCTTCCCCATGTGCCACCATAGGAAACCATTTCCTATGGTGGCAGATTTGCGGGCTCGGTCCCGAGCAAGGCTGTGTGCGTCTTTTGACACGCACAGTGTTGCCTGGCCCACCCCCCACTCCCTCTTCACTGGATTTTGACAGCGGCAGGAGCCAATGGCTCCCGCTGCTCTCACTGAGTCCAGTGAGGAGAGAGATAGAGAGCAGTGCCGCTGCTCTCAGGCACAGCACTGGATCAATATCAGGCTATTTGAGGGGGCTAAGTGGGGAGCTTCTGCGTAAAAGGTTTTGTACCTTAATACAGAGAATGCATTGAAGTGGATGTAAACCCTCACATATATCCAGTGAAGTGAAGAGCCTCAGATGATACACAGAGATGAAACAAATCCTCCTACATAAGTTTTAAATGCATATTTGCTGTCTTTAGCTTGCTATATTCTTTAGAATTGTAACATCGGGTTAGAATTATTACTTCCTCATTCACCACTGAGAGTGGATTCTTGGCATATGCTGGGAGACAGCTGATTGGAGGAAAGGCACACATCCACCCCTCCACATAGGCAGAGGAAGGAATGAAGGAATGTGCAGAGCTGTGCTGTGACAAGACAAGCTATCTGCTAATCTATTTGTAGCAACGTCCCCCGACACAAATTTCAGGCTGGTTATATCTTGGCTGACAGAGAACTTGTCAGAAGTTACAGTATCTCACAAAAGTGAGTACACCCCTCACATTTTTATAAATATTTTATTATATCTTTTCATGTGACAACACTGAAGAAATTATACTTTGCTACAATGTAAAGTAGTGAGTCTACAGCTTGTATAACAGTGTACATTTACTGTCCCCTCAAAAGCACACAGACATTAATCTCTAAACCGCTGGCAACAAAAGTGAGTACACCCCTAAGTGAAAATATCCAAACTGGGCCCAAAGTGTCAATATTTTGTGTGGCCACCATTATTTTCCAGCACTGCCTTAACCCTCTTGGGCATGGAGTTCACCAGAGTTTCACATGTTGCCATTGGAGTCCTCTCCCACTCCTCCATGATGACATCACAGAGCTGGTGGATGTTAGACCCTCTGCTCCTCTACCTTCCATTTGAGGATGCCCCACAGATGCTCAATAGGGTTTAGGTCTGGAGACATGTTTGGCCTGTCCATCTTTACCCTCAGCTTTTTTAGCAATGCAGTGGTCTGGGGTTTGTGTGGAGGTTCTTCTGGTGACGTAACGATTTTTTCGACTCCCATTTCTACCTGTCCGGTTTGT
>BLSH010248537.1:525427-540628 GCA_018402905.1 Glandirana rugosa | reverse complement strand
AGCAACGTCCCCCGACACAAATTTCAGGCTGGTTATATCTTGGCTGACAGAGAACTTGTCAGAAGTTACAGTATCTCACAAAAGTGAGTACACCCCTCACATTTTTATAAATATTTTATTATATCTTTTCATGTGACAACACTGAAGAAATTATACTTTGCTACAATGTAAAGTAGTGAGTCTACAGCTTGTATAACAGTGTACATTTACTGTCCCCTCAAAAGCACACAGACATTAATCTCTAAACCGCTGGCAACAAAAGTGAGTACACCCCTAAGTGAAAATATCCAAACTGGGCCCAAAGTGTCAATATTTTGTGTGGCCACCATTATTTTCCAGCACTGCCTTAACCCTCTTGGGCATGGAGTCCACCAGAGCTTCACAGGTTGCCACTGGAGTCCTCTTCCACTCCTCCATGACAACATCACGGAGCTGGTGGATGTTAGAGACCTTGCGCTCCTCCACCTTCCGCTTTGAGGATGCCCTACAGATACTCAATAGGGTTTAGATCTGGAGACATGCTTGGCCAGTTAGTAAGGCAGTGGTCATTATCATGTTGGAATACTGCCCTGCGGCCCAGTCTCTGAAGGGAGGGGATCATGCTCTGCTTCAGTATGTCACAGTGTGTTCCAGTGACCAGTATGAGAGCGTGAGAGTGATAACAACAAATTTAACACACCTGGTCCCCATTCACATCTGAGACCTAACACTAACGTGTCACATGACACTGGGGAGGGGAAATAGCTAAATGTTCCCAATTTGGACATTTCCACTTAGGGGTGTACTCACTTTTGTTGCCAGGGGTTTAGACATTAATGGCTGTGTGTTGAGTTATTTTGAGGGGACAGCAAATTTACACTGTTATACAATCTGTACACTCACTACTTTACATTGTAACAAAGTGTCATTTCTTCAGTGTTGTCACATGAAAAATATATAATAAAATATTTACAAATAATGTGAGAGGTGTACTCACTTTTGTGAGATACTGTATCATGCTGATAACAGAGCAAAGAAATAGCAGAAAGACCCAGGAGTGCTTTGGAGAGAGGTAAGTAAACACTGCAGATATGCTGTATGTGCCCAAGTCAGATTTCAGGAATCGGTTTTACATCCACTTTAACCACTTGCCGACCTCAGTCTGACGGCAACAGAGTGGCTCGTTATTGCAATAACTGGCGATAACTAGTGCTGTAAGTGCGCGCCGCCGGAGGCGCGTTAGCGCGCTCACTGTGTCCAGGGGGGCCAGGGAGCGGGTGCGATGGACTGGGTGATGATCACAGGCTTCCTCTATATGGAAGCCGTGATCATCCCCTTTCCCCAGCCAGGGCAGCCCACACACAGTTAGAACACGCCCAGGGAACACAATTAACGCTTAGAGCGCCCCCTCCAGGTTAATCCCTTCACTGCCAATGGCATTTACACAGTAATCAGTGCATTTTTATAGCACTGATCGCTGTATAAATGCCAATGGTCCCAAAAAAGTGTCAAAATGGTCCGACATGTCCCCTGCAATATCGCAGTACCGCTAAAAATCGCAGATTACCGCCATTACTAGTAACAAATAAAAAAAAAATAAAAACCCCAGAAATTAATTCTCATCGTCCGTAAACGCGGCCACTTTTGTGCAAACCAATCAATAAACGCCGAATGCGATTTTTATTACCAAAAATATGAGGAAGAATATAAATCGGCCAAAACCGATGGAAAAATGTTTTTTTATATATATTTTTTTTGGATTTGTATTTTAGCAAAAAGTAAGAAATGTGGGTATTTTTGCAAAATTGTCGCTCTTCTTTTGTTTATAGCGGAGATCATAAATGACGCAGAGGTGATCAAATACCACCAAAAGAAAGCTCTATTTGTGGGAAAAAAAGGATGCAAATTTCGTTTGGGTACAACCTCGCACGACCGCGCAATTGTCAGTTAAAGCGACGCAATGCCGAATTGCAAAAAGTGCTCTGGTCCTAAAGTGTGAAATCCTTCCGGGGCTGAAGTGGTTAAGGTATAAAAAACATTAACCTTTACAACCACTTTAAGTCCACTTCCATCCATATTCCAGAATTCCATTTGTTTTAGTTCGTTAATGTATTTTTTATCGATAGCTAGATATACCATACACTTCAGATGTGGTTTACAGCAGACATGTGCTACATAACCGTTTGTCTTTCCTGCCATGTGCTAATAGATCAAGTGGACTATTTCCTAGGATGATATTATGAATGAACATTTGTAATGTCCACTGAGTATTCTCTGATACCTAGGAATCAAAACACAGTAAATAGCTGAATCACTCAATATACAAGTGTTTTTTTTTTTGAAGCTCTGACCTCATTATGCATTGTGCAATGCTAAAATAAGAACAGGCTTCACGATCTATCAACAATGCACCATTTATTCTCTGCTCCTTCAAATGGAACCTCAATCACTACCTGGTGTTATTGTAAAGGTTGTTTCTTGGAAATGAAACAGCAAGCAGCGGGAACAAGGCACATTCAGTACACATGTATATGTACCCGTATAACCTTCTTGATTGGGGCAAATTCATTTATGACCACAAAAAACATCTGTAGCATTTAAATTAGGTGCCTCAGACAACAGGTTTGCTAATTTCCAGTTGTCACTTCTAGCTCCTCAGTTAGGCTTCTTTCACGTGAACTTTATGATCGGGTCTGCCTGTCCATTTTTCAGGCAGAACCGATCAAACCATCCATAGTTCTCTAGGGTGCCCGCTGACACCCCAAGTATCACTTTTTCTCAGCATGCTTTTAATACACAGGAAAGACAGGAACGTAAGGGGACCTCTGATTTTGTGTTTTGAGTTTTGGTGACAAAATGTACAAGTTCTTCCCTTGCTCCTTTTTGGATAGGACAGTGACCCTCTGCTGGTAGTTTGAAGCCTTCACCATATTGTGCCCACTCCTTGCTATCAGTGGCGGCTGGTGGTACATTTTTTGGGGCGGCAACAAACAGTGCACCCACAGCCACCCCCCCTCTCGGTCGGGTAGCCTGCAACCCCCCCCAGGTCCCGTCGGTCGGGTCATCAGGAGCACCGGAGCACTTACCCCATCTATGACGAGCAGGCTTCTTCTTCCACTGCTCTCCTCCTCGGCATCACGGGTGGTTTCTCCTTCCTCTGCTCTCCTCCTCATCATCACGAGCATCATGGGCAGCGTCTCCTTCCCCTGCTCTTTTCCTCTGCATCATTGGAATCATGGGCGGCTTCTCCTTCACCTGATCTCCTCCTCTGCATGACAGTGATTATGGGCGGCTTCTCTTTCCCCTGTTCTCCTCCACAGGCATCATGGGGGCTTTCACTTCCTCCCTCCTCCTCGGTGGCCAATTAGAACACTTCTCCTTTCGGCCAATTGGGAAAAAGGTCTCAGACCCGCTTCTTGATTGGTCGGGAAGAGAATCAGTGTAAAAATAGGGAATATTAATTTGCTATTGTCACACAACTGGGTGGGCTCATGGCACAGTGCTCTGTGCCCCTAGCCCACCCTTTTTTGAAGCCTATTAGAGCCTAAGGCTCTAATCACGTGCTTCAAAAGAAATCCCAATTGGAATCCATGTGTCCAGCGCCCTGCATGTAGATTAGGGGGCCAGATGCATGGATGGGGGGCGGTGCCCCTGCAACCCTAATGGACGAGCTGACACTGCTTGCCATAGGCCTACCCACAACTTCTGCTGCCATGAGCCTTTATATTATTAATGAAAAAAATGTCCACATTTGAAATATGTTTTCCGCACTTTACTGTAACTTGCAAAGATGGCAG
The DNA here is from genome assembly GCA_018402905.1 of Glandirana rugosa. Classification (NCBI taxonomy): domain Eukaryota; kingdom Metazoa; phylum Chordata; class Amphibia; order Anura; family Ranidae; genus Glandirana; species Glandirana rugosa. The sequence goes on along the minus strand of BLSH010248537.1, from coordinate 536,852 downwards.
TGGCATGTACATTACTTTGACATACTGACAAAACTCTTTAGCATATATTTAGCCATACACAAGAGAAAACCCTCTGTGGCAGGTACTGGGAGCACCACAGTGTTGGGACACAATCTCCCTGTATACTAGTTCCACTTGATTTTGCTTCCTCTTTCTCAATATGTCCCACTCTATAGCTTTACCCAGCTGGGTATGCTCCCAGATGTTACTCTCTTCGAGGGTCATTGGTACTCAATTCAGAAGGCTCTGCCATGGTTTATTAGGCTCTATGCATCCTGCTCACGACTCACTTCATAGACAGGACAACTGAGACTGCACCTACTGAATCCCGCACACTTTTCCTAGGGCAGGCCTCACGATTTCAAGTCCTGAGCTACTAACCAGGCCTTAAAGGTTACTCGCCTCCAGTTGCCCCACCCAACCCCTACCATGCCTCGCCCCTAATCCGCCCTTAAACATGGCATCATAAATTCTCATGAAACGACACTTAAATGTTTTATGCAGAATTAAGTTACTAAAATAAATATTAGCAACAACTTTATCAGTGCCCACCAGTGCAGCCTCACCAGTGCCCATCAGTGCAGCCTTATCAGTGCAGCCTATCAGTGCTCATAAGCACAGCTTCACCAGTGTCCATCAGCGCAGCCTCATCAGTGCCCATCAATGCAGCCTGGACTGTGCCCATCAATGCAGCCTGACTTGTGCCCTCAATGCAGCGTAACCAGTGCCCATCAATGCAGCATGACCTGTGCCCATCAATGCAGCATGGCCTGTGCCCATCAATGCAGCGCAACCAGTGCCCATCAATGCAGCATGACATGTGCCCATCAATGCAGCTTAACTAGTGCCCATCAATGCAGCCTCACCAGGGCTCATTAGTGCAGTATAACCAGTGCCCATCAATGCAGCCTGACGTGTGCGCATCAATGCAGCATAACCAGTGCCCATCAATGCAGCCTCACATGTGCCCATCAGTGGAGCATAACCAATGCCCATCAATGCAGCCTCACCAGTGCCCATCAGTGCAGAATAGCCAGTGCCCATCGATGCAGCCTCACCAGTGCCCATCAGTGCAGTATAACCAGTACCCATCAATGCAGCATGACCTGTGCCCATCAATGCAGCATAACCAGTGCTCATCAATGCAGCATAACCAGTGCTTATCAATGCAGTGTCACCTGTGGCCATCAGTGCAGTATAATCAGTGCCCATCAATGCAGCCTTACCTGTGCCCATCAGTGCAGCGTAACCAGTGCCCATCAATACAGCCTCACCAGTGCTCATAACTGCAGCATAACCAGTGCCTATCAATACAGCGTGACCTGTGCCCATAAATGCAGCATAAGTAGTGCCCATCAATACAGTGTGACCTGTGCCCATAAATGCAGCATGGCATGTGCACAAAAATGCAGAGTGACCTGTGCCCATAAATGCAGCATAACCAGTGCCCATAAATGCAGCATAACCAGCACCCAGAAATTCAGCCTCACTTGTGCCCATAAATGCAGCATAACCTGTGCAGAGGAAGAGGCGTACTGGCCGGATCATCAGAGAGTGGTGGTTGCCCACTGTAACAGCTTTCATTTAAATTTCTGCTATATTTCCGGAGCTCACCACAAGTCCCGCCTCCTGGCCGAGCGATAATTCCACACGTCCCGCCATTTGACCGGTGTTCTGTTTATCAAAGGCGCCGAGTCAGGAGGTGGGACTGTGTGACGTTGAGCTCTGGGAACACTGTGATAATTCTAATGAAAACTGTTACAGCAGGCAGTCCCCGCTCTCTGATGGTCTGTCTCGCCTCTTCCTTTCCTCTTTCTTCCCCTAGCTGGGAGAATGGCTCCCATTCAAACCCGCCTACCGGCAGTGCTCCCCCCTCCCCCCCCCCCGAGGCAGCCCACACTCGCCAGCCACCATTTTCCATTCACAAAATGTGAGTAGGCGAGTGGAAAATGTGAGGGCTGTCCTAGCGCATCAGACTTTTTTATGGACATTAGCTCAACTCATTGCATCACTACAGGAAGGCTTTGTCTAAAAGGGGACCTAACACCCAATTACATAATTCCTTATTGCCACACTGTTTTGGGACAAAGCCACCTAGTGGCAAACTAGATAACTGCACCTGCTTATACAGTTGTCAACTCTTTTCACACCAACAGTATCAAGCAGGGCAGGGATATGCTTAGTCAAGTTGAAGGACTGAGAAGGGGAGAGAAACTTGAAGTTATAGGTAAAGAAGTACAAAATGCAATATTTTTGCCTTTGTCGAATCAAAAACCTTTTTTTCTAGATTTGGATACTGTAGTGAAGGAATCAAATCCTTGTTTGGGTTTTACAACTATCCAGAGCTCCATTAGATACATTTACCCTCACTTCCTATCTTGCTTACAACACAGAAAGTGAGGGCAAATAAGTAACAGCAACACAGACAGAAATAAAAACAATACAAATCTAGCATCCAGTCCTCAGATGAATCCTAGTACCCTCCCAACACAAATCATATATACGACAACCCCCAGCAGCTGAAAAATGAATGTGACGAAATGTGTAGAGGAAGTGATGTTAGAAGTGATGTTAGATGCTGGACTGAAATCTGAGGTTGAGTATCCTGATACTGAATATCCTATACTGATAAGACTGGTGAAATTTTAATTTCTGTAGGCATATTGTTAATGAATAAATGGTTGTGATTAGTATATTACACTATGTGCTTTGCTTTCAGTTTTTCCTGTGATATTTCCTTGAGCAAATTAAGGCCTTGATAGTGGTTTGGAGATTGGATTTGAAAGGAGGCCATGTTTCACTAATTCATGCTTGATATGACCCAAGGGTCTGTATATCTGGTGAGATTCCATTTGCATGCGGGAAATTAGTGAAGTGGATTGATGGGAATAGTTATTTGTATTTTTGTTCATATCACTGGTGATCAGAGCTGTTGCACATTCATTTTATGTATACATATTTTCATTTTTGTAATCCTATTGCTATAATTACTACACTATGAATTTGGTTTCTTGTTTTTTTCATAACATTTCCTGGAGTGACCTAGGACACAGATAGATGTTTAGAAGGTCGATCTGAGAGAATGGGAGTGACATCTGGAGACTGTACATTTACTTGCATCATGAGTGATATGACCCATTGATTCAAATGGTATTAACTTCTGGTGAAAGTCCAATCTTTAGGTGGTGTGTTGCACAGAGATGATATCCAATAGTGGGAAGCATAGTTACATTTAATTTTAATGAGCATTATATTATGGACATAAAGACTTTATACAACAATCATGTTTGCGCTTGAGTGGGATCAAGTTCCAATATAGCGCTAGTATTTTATAATTATATAGAAATGTAGCCAGGAGCTGGCTAAAATTGCCTGAGCTATCAGGGGACACTCTCCAGCAATTTCTTTAGCGTGGTCGTTCACTCTAGTGTCCAGCCTGGATCCTATGTTGTCAGGTCCTGAAGGCAGAGTGGTGCAAAGGGTCTTGGGACATTTGGTCTGAAGAACCAGGTTTACACTGAGATCGGACAATGGACTACAAGTAACAGCCAGCTGGAGAAGGAGAACAGAATGCTGGGTGAGGGAAAATAAAGCCTGTGCAGGGACAGGATCTCTCTCTTAGGGCCATGCCTGGATCTGCAAGCAGTGAGTTGGACTGTAGATTGTGCTGTGGCCAGGTTGTGGCCTGTACTACAGAAAGAGAGTCATTGGGAGCGGGTGCATCCATCTGACCATTTGGTGGCAGCCTGGAGGCCACCCTCCGCACATCTACACCAGATCCAGCTGGATGGTAGCACGGTACGTCGTGGGGTTGAGCAATGTCCCTCGAGCCAGACTCTGCAGTGGCCTGCTATAGAGCCCTCACTCCACTCTTTAAGACAGAAGGTCACTGGGATGCACCAGATGCAGTTCTGTGCGCTTTTTTTCTGCACTAAAAATGCACGTACAGTGTTTTCCTTGTATTCCAATGGCTCTAGTTCACACCAGTGCAGTCAGTTTCCGGTGCAGAAAAAATGTAGAGCATGCTGCATTTTTTCTGCACAGAACTGTACTGGAACATAGCAAATTGTATCAAAAACACACTTGAATTACGTGTGGTGTGAACTGTAAGCAAAAACTGATCTGGAGTGCATTTTTGTGGTGTGAACTGGCCCTCAATGTGAATTTAGTGTTTATACATTAATGGGACTGTTTTGTCAGGGGATTAAAGAGAGAGGTCTGGCAGAAGTCCAGTCATTCCTCTACCCTTTTTGGCCTGTAGCAATAGACCATATGCAGGGTTGAATTCTTCTGGTTATGCATTCTTAAAGTGTTATAATTGTCTATTTTCTAATTGGCTTTGTCATCACGTTTTCTTGACTGTGCCTTATCTCCTCTCCTGAATGTTACAAATTCTCTGTTGCTGAATTAATTTGCCAATAATCAATCAGTAAACAAATTTAACTGGTTTACTTAGCATGTGTGTGGCTTTAAGTTTCTTTGTTTATAATAGAAAATGACAGAACCCACAGTGTCAGAGGTGTTGGATGATTTGCAAGGTCAAGGCAACCAGTGGGGTACAGAATCTTTGGTCGGCCCTCGTGGGGGTGGCGCTACAGGGATAAAAATAAAATGGATCGTGTCAGAGAGGTCAACCTGGAGGCAATCCATGAAAGTAATTTACTAAGGACGGAACAACTGTGCAAGGCAACCAATCAGTTTCTGTCTTTCATTTTAAAGGTTAAATTAACAGGCAGAAGTGACTGGTTACTATGCAGAACTGCTCCATATTCTGTCTGCTCCAGTTTTAGTAAATTGTCCCCCCAATATATGCAAGGTAAGAGTGGAACAGCATGCTAAGCATGCTGTGGAAAAAGTTAGTGTGGCTATTTTTTTTTTTTTCCGAAAAAGGGGAATGTCTTGTTACACATACAAAAATGTAATGTGTAATAAAATAACTAATGTAACACAGGGATGTTTACAACTCTCTGCTTACTGAGTTAAGGTATCAACAGGGAAGCCACTCGCACAAAATCTTGATATATATATATATATATATATATACAGTATCTCACAAAAGTGAGTACACCCCTCACCCTTTTTTTCTAAATATTTTATTATATCTTTTCATGTGACAAAACTGAAGAAATGAAACTTTGTTACAATGTAAAATAACTTAACACACAGCCATTCATGTCTAAACCGCTGGCAACAAAAGTGAGTACACCCCTAAGTGAAAATGTCCAAATTGGGCCCAATTAACCATTTTTCCTCATGTGACTCTTTGTGTTACAAGGTCTCAGGTGTGAATGGGGAGCAGGTGTGTTAAATTTGGTGTTATCACTCCCCCTCCCCTTTATTACAGGCTGAATGGAGGGAGATTGAACTGGGAAGAGTCACTGTCCCTGCTCCAGGAGATGTTTTTTGGCTTGACAGTTTGTATAGGATACAAAGAACCTGTCGTTTCCTGTGCCTTAATAGTCCATACAGATGTGATGTATAATGTGATTTACTATTAGGCCCCCATCACATGGGCAGACTCCAGGTCAAATCCACCTGTTTAGCGGGGAATTTCTCCACTGATCCCCATTGAGCAGGCGGATGACGGGTCTGTGTCCACTCCGCTGTGCAGAGCGGACATGGACAGAGCTTGCTCTCCTCTGTGGGCAGTTGGATGTAAACAGACCTCCTGTCCGTTTACATCTGACTTTCATCCGATCTGCTAGATGGAAGGGGAATGTTTTTAGCAGATCAGATTGGATGCAGGCAGGTGTTAATGGACACCTGTTCATTTACATCCACCTCTCCATAGGGCAGTGGTTCTTAACTCCGGTCCTCGGGACCCACTAAAAGGCCAGGTTTCCAGGATAACTGAAATACATCACAGGTGATAACATTTGCTGCTCAGTGATTGCAGTGTTCTTGTCTGCATCTCCCCAAGGTAATACTTAAAATCTGGCCTGTTGGTGGGTCCCGAGGACCGGAGTTGAGAACCACTGCCATAGAGAATGGATGGTCTAATCGGGTCAGATTAAAAAAACTGACAGGCAGACTCAATCAGAACATCTGCAGGAAAGGGGCCTTAAAGCGTTCGTAAACCATGGCAGTTTAAAAAAAAAAACCTGCAAGACGACAGCATAATGTGCTAGGATGCAATATACTTACCTTAGAACAAAATGCTCCAGCAGTGTGACAGGGCGTCAATCTTCACTCAATCTTCCTTCCAGGTTTGCGTGCTCTGGCTATATGGGTGGCCAAGCTGCGATGACATCACTTGCACACTTGTACCCTTGGTTCCGACAGGACACTCTGAGGGTCCGGTACAGTATTGCTGACCTTCAGAGCGCATGCGCCAGTGAGGTCACTGGCTGCATGCAGGGTGAATATCTCCTAAACACCACGAGTTTAGGAGATATTCACAGTAGTACCTACAGGTAAGCTTTATTATAGGCTTACCTGTAGGTAAAAATCACAAAGCGGACTTTACTACCACCTTGTACAATGCAATGTGTACAACACAGTATCATATTACACATCAATCGGAACACTTTGGGGGCTTTAAAGTAGAACTAATGACAAAAAAGGAGGGTTATAGCCCCTGTCGGCTTTTTTTTTGTTGTGTTTTCTGTGGGGGAAGAGGGGGATTTTGTACAATGTGGATGGGGGGGGGGGCGGCAAAATGAAACTTCTTGCACCGACCCTGATTATAACTAGAGGTGAACACGTCTCTCCTAACAAAGGGTTAAAGGTTTGGAAGCTAGGTTTGTTGTGACATATATTAATGAGGACAGATCACTCTGACATTGTTCAGAAAACTTTAGTCAGCCATGACGCCTCCTCCAAAGAAACATCTAAAAGATAATAAATATTTAACATTTTTTAGGCATGTTGTGTATATGAGAGCACATTTTTAAATTTGACTGCAAAAGTGGAAATACACTTTAATCCTAACTTAAAGTGTTACTAAACCCACAACAGTAAAATCTGTCTTTATATGCAGAATAGCATGCTTGTTATTCTCACTGCGGAACAAAGGGGTTAATCCTCTGCATTGTGTAAAAAGGCTCTTTTATCCTGTATGTACAGATCCTCCCCCTCCTGTAGGATATCTCTTGGCAAGGCCAGATAAGACACACAATCAGAGTAGTAAAGCTGCACATGCTCAGTTTGGTCTCTATTGCTGGAGAGAACATTTCCTTGTTGAGCTGAGCTTTTCAGGTCACATGATATTGACATCACACATGTGGGCGTGTATACAGATCCTAAATGACAGCCCAGTCCCTCCCTCCTCCTCCATGCCCAGTAACTAAAAGTGGGTGGGATGTCACATCTTGATTCAGGTATGATCTGCCTCCCATAGAGGACACAGGCTGTAGTAGAAATTGTCTCATACCTGAACACTCAGTACTCAGGCAGACTTTGCAGTTTATCATGTGACCGTGGTATACAGATCAGACAAAAGGGTATATAGTGGCAGTATGTTAATGTAAGAAGAAGATTTATAAGCTGTGGGCACGGGGGAGGGGGGGGGCGGATGAACTATTTTAATATTATTGGGTTTAGTAACACTTTAATTCTAAAGACCCTGCTCCTAAAGCTAACTAAACCCGTTTGCACTTACCTTACACCTTAGTCTCAGTCAAAGAAGCTTACCTGCAGGCTTTACAAGTAAATTACTTTTCTATTATGGCCTATGAAGAGCCCAACACCCCTAACACTGCACCCATCTGTCACTCAACAACCCTACTACTACACCCCTTTTGTTTCCCAGCATTTCTGCTGTACCCTCCTGTCACTCTTACCCGCTGCCACCCAACACCTCTGCCACTGCAACCACCCTGTCAATATACTGTATGTCCTCCTGTCACTTATTCCTCCCCTGTCCCAGTGTCTCTGACAGCCTCCCTGTCATTGTTCACATCCATGTCACTTCACACCCTCCTGTCACTGGTCATCCCAGTTTCTCTGACAGCCTCCCTGTCATTGTTCACATCCACGTCACTTCACACCCTACTGTCACTGGTCATCCCAGTTTTTCTGACAGCCTCCCTGTCATTGTTCAAATCCATGTCACTTCACACCCTACAGTCAATTACAGCCTCCCTGTCATTGCTTATCCTCATGTTACTTCACACCCTACTGTCACTGGTCATCCAACTGTCACTGACAGCTTCCCTGCCATTGCTCATCCTCATTTCATTTCATACCCTCCTGTCACTGGTCATCCCAGTTTCTCTGACAGCCTCCCTGTCATTGTTCACATCCATGTCACTTCACACCCTACTGTCACTGGTCATCCCACTGTTACTTCATACCATCCTGTCACTGGTCATCCCACTGTCACCGACAGCCTCCCTGTCATTGCTCATCCCAATGTTACTTCATATCCTCCTGTCACTGGTCACCCCACTGTCACTGACAGCCTCCCTGTCATTGCTCGTCCCCATGTCACTTCACACCCTTCTGTCAAGAGTCATCCCACTGTCACTGACGGCCTCCCTGTTATTGCTCATCCCCAAGTCACTTCACACCCTTCTGTCAAGAGTCATCCCACTGTCACTGACAGCCTCCCTATCATTGCTCATCCCATGTAACTTCACACCCTTCTGTCAAGGGTCATCCCACTGTCACTGACAGCCTCCCTGTCATTGCTCATCCCCATATCACTTCATACCCTTCTGTCACTGGTCATCCCACTGTCACTGACAGCCTCCCTGTCATTTGTCACCCCCAAATCATTTCACACCCTCCTGTCAATGGACATCCCCATTTCACTGTGACACCTATCTCGCACCGCACACCCCCTGACAGTGGTTCTGACACTTCCACACTCAAAAATTTTATAGAAATAGAGCTGATCATGCAGCAAATGTCAGCCTCAGTTAATCAAGCACATATTGATCATGCATACTGTGTCAAGTAAAACTCTAGAAAGAAATGGAGCATGCAGAATTCATGTTAGCTAAGCTGTTTATTTCAATAGCTTTCTACAGTGGACTAAATTGTACTTACAAACACAAGCACTGGCCGCTGGTAGAATATTAATAGTATATCATCATTTTACAGCGAGTAAGGGGTACTTTTCCTGTAAGGTGCAACTCCTAACTTCATTGGCAGCCTTTATTTAAAGTGGTTCTAAAGCTTTGGTATGTTTTACCTTAATGCATTCCCTGCATTAAAGTAAAAAAAACTTCCCACTAACTCTGTCCTGTCTTTAGGTCTCTCCCCTCACTTTCCTCTTTACACAGGGCCATTGGCTTCTGCTGCTGTCAGTCAAATCCTGTAAGCAGAGAGTGGGGAGTGGGGCCAAGTTTAGACACACACAGCAGGACTCAGGAGCGAGCCCACAGGAGTACCCCCATAGCAAGCAGTTTGATATGGGGGCACACAGAGAAGAGGAGGAGCCTGGAGTGCTGCAATCTGTGCAAAACCATTACCTAGAGCAGGTAAGTATGACATGTTTATTACTTTAATAAAATAATTGAGGGTATACAATCACTTTAAGGATTTTGATGTTTTTGAGTGTGTTCTACCAGTTCTGCTAGCTGTCAAAGTAGTAAGGAAATTTGATTCAGTGTTAGATGTTGTGTTATTTATCATTTAAATTAAATGATAGTGAGATTAGAAAATTTAATATCATCCCAGATAGCAAGCAATTGTGCTACAAGTTTGAAAATTACTTGTTAAACTATTGCAAGACTTGCCAGGCTTCACAAGTTTGTTGCACAATTGCAGCAAGTCCGCATTGCATGACTCCGGATCAACTTTCTTTGCAAACATTCTGCATGGCTGCTGCAAGTTCTGGTTCAGTTATGTTGTGCAATAGTCATCCCACCACTGGGGTCACTGTGGCTGAATTTTCATGCTGTAGACTTGCCCAGCTCTTGCTATAGACTCCCTAATGCAACTTTGCTGCTGCTAGAGACTTGAAAAATGTGCTACAAATTGGAAAAAGTGTCAACTAGAACTTGTGCTTCAAGTGCTCTGCAAGTGTACAACTTGCCAGTGAAAATGTGCAGCAAGTCAACAGATTTACAATTCAACACTGCCACAAATGTGTGGCAAGTTATCTTTGCTATCTGGGATAGGTTGTTTTATAAGCAACATACCTAATATGAGGCATTGATTAAATAAATGGCTAAAAAAATAAAAATGACGAGGCTTTACTGAAAAATGGTTTCTTTTGACTATGCTGAAATATGCTTACAACTAAATAGCTGCTTTCTATTACAGGCAAATGGTAGAAAAGAAGTGTAAAAATGAGAACCCCTGCAATTTCACTTCTCACTTTGCCGTGTACATTCATACCTCCTGCCAAGAAAAGGGCTGCCATGAGCTAGCATACTATCACCCCTGTACAGAATTTCTCAGCTTTGCAAAAGAAAATGATGCTATTTAGGTAAGATTATCTTGAGCACAAAGGAAGAGCAGAGGGTTATGTTCTCAGAAGTGGTTTGCAATTACAGATGTGAGAAAATGTTTGCAAGTTCTTAGGAACTAATTATTTTTTGTATGCATGTGATCTGAGATCTTACATATTAAATTGCAACTATATTATTTTACATTGTATATGCCTATTTAACATGTGTAAACAGTTAAGCTCATTAAAAAGGTATTGTAAGTGAACCCTTAGGGGAGGATACTGCCAAATTCAGCTAATTAGAAAAAGATAATCCTATCAATGATTTGGGTGACATAAGAATAGAGTTGATCGAACACCTGGAAGTTCGGGTTCTGCAGGCTCAGCCGAACTTCGGGAAAAAGTCCGGGTTCGGGATCGAACTTGACCCGAACTTTATCCCGGACCCCAAACCCCATTGAAATCAATGGGGACCCAAACTTTTAAGCAAAAATGGCTGTAACAAAGTCCTGGCAAGTCCTAGAGGTCTGCAAAAGGAAGGAAAATTGGGGTAAGAGTTGGACAAGTGCCCTACAAAGAAAAGGAGATAGTGAAATAACTTAAAATATTTTTTAAGCTAAAATCACATAAAAAAATAAAAAATGGAGGTGGAGTTGGAGGTTGAGGAGGAGGTGGAAGTGGCAGTGGAGGAGGTAGCCAACACTGTTTTTTTATTTTTGTGCAAGAAATGCACCGCTGGCCGAAAATGTCGTTTTTAGAATTTTTTTTTTCTTCAAACCAGCAGTGTAGACATCTTTTTTATTTTTGTGCAAGAAATGCACCGTTGGCCGCAAAAGTAGTTTTTGGAATTTTTTTTTTTTTTTAAACCAGCAATGTAGACATTTTTTTATTTTTGTGCAAGAAATGCACCGTTGGCCGCAAATGTAGTTTTTGGAATATTTTTTTTTTTTAAACCAGCAATGTAGATGCACTTTTTAATTTTGTGCAAGATTTTTATAAGGTTTTTGATGTAAACGCCGGTTGCCACGTAAAGAACGTGTTTTTATTTTTTTACAGATGTAACGACCAAATTTTTTTTTTTTTTTA